>CM038681.1:635499951-635830247 GCA_021605205.1 Aegilops longissima | reverse complement strand
TTGTTAGTTAGCTTTATAAATTCAGCCAGCCGATTCTACCGGCTCATAAATCGGCGGTGTCTACCGGTACCACAGCAATACAATGACGGCCAACCACTTGAAATCATGAAGAAAAGAAAAGGGGAGCCAGTCCAGCAAATCGCGGCTCCATTTTCCACCGTAAACGAGGCTCAAAATTGGGCCGGGAATGGGTCGATAGGCGGACGAAAAGCGGACATGCGTCCGTTTGGGTCGACGTGTTGGGCCGACTTTTCTGTCCGCGCCGACCCAAACGGACGCGTGCGGACGAAATGGGTCGGCGCGTTGGAGTTGCTCTAATATAGTGCGCCCTCATTTTTCGAGATTTAATTTTGATCATAAATTTAACCAACGTGAGTGACTGCAGCAAGAGCAAAATTATATAATTGAATTCGTATTCAAAAGAAGTTTTCAATAGTATCATTTTTGCTCCCTCCTTGGTCGCCCATTTAAATTTATGATCAAACTTAAATCTAAAAAAACACGGGCACACTACATTATGAAATGGAGGGAGTACCATAGTTTTGAACATATTTATTTTTCACAGCTAATTGCAGCCTTTTGTCAACTGTATTTATACTCTCTTTTTCAACATTATTGTTCCTTTATGGGCTACTATAAGGTCAGCGCCTACAGACTGCTGTGGAGATTTTGCAGTTGGTTGACACTTATCTATGAGACTTGGGCTCGGGCGATATGTGTGTTGGGTCGGCGCAGGGTTCAGTGATTGTTGCCAGAGTCATTGTGCCTCCCATAACCTTGTAGAGCACTCTCCACCAGAGTTAAGCCAGGCCAAATTCAACATTCTTCAAAATATGCCGAATTGCCGATTACCAGTGAACAACCTTTTTTTTTTGCGAACAACCTTGTTGCTACACCATTTGCGATTTAGTCGCATTATTCTATGAACATGTCATCCTTTCTTAGCTAGTTAGTACTCCCTCTGTCCAAAAAAGCTTGTCCCTCAAATGAATGTATTTAGCGCTGCCGTCCATTGACGCCTCCGTTACCACATCTACAAAACCTCCAAGGGATGGTCACAACATGGACATTATTTGTTGGATGAGATTGTGAAGAAACGCATTACAAGAACAAGTGAGTACCTGATGCTACCATGAGCAAGGCGATGGTCATCAACATGCAACACCTGGGTAGTCCTCATCTTAACTAGTTTCTGCATTGAAGGAAAGACTTGCTGATCGTTGTGTGATATTTGAGTTCTGAAGGAGAACAAACAAAATGGACCAGGCCTTTTATAGCTGATTCACCCCCATTGAAGTACAAGATTTGGTGAGTCATATGAAATTAATAGACAGTAAGTGAATTAATATATTTATATTCTATCTATTTGGTTTGGTGAGATGTATTAAATTATATTCATTAACTGTGTGTGTGCATATATATATATTCAATTAAAGTACTCCCTCCGTCCCAAAATTCTTGTCTTAGATTGGTCCAAATACGGATGTATCTAGTTACGTTTTAGTGTTTGATACATCCGTATTTAGACAAATCTAAGACAAGAATTTTGGGAAAGGAGGGAGTACAAGATCTGGTGAATCTTATGAAATAATATTATATTATATATTCAGTTAATGGCTATTCATTTGACACATCTCAACAAATCAAATAAATATAATGTGTGTGTGTGGCAAAAGGGCCACGCTCCTGTAAGGCCACGAACAGGCATTTTAGCAAAAAAGAAAAAAGAACAGGCATTTTAGCAGACCATTCACGTGCATGTCGCGGGCCTGCACCTTTGTCCCGGCCCAGGAGCGTGTCCGAGCCCGGCGAGGCAAGCGCGTGCATGTGGGGTTCTTTTTCTCTCTTCATACCCATCACTAATGTCACTAATGGAGTTGGAAGACTTGAAGGTGATCTTTGGGCCTCGGGTGCCAATACATCGAATTGAGAAAAAAGAATCAAAAAGAGTCAAAAATTCCTGAAACTTTTTGGAACCAAACATGATCGGGTGTTACACTCATGTGAAAAGTTCCGAGAATGAATGACTGTCATGATATTCTAGGCGGAAAAAAAATCAACACTATATAACAGTTACTATTCACACTTTTTGTACTCGGAATTTTGTTTTCTTGGCCATGGAGTCGGTTAAAGGCTCGAAAATATTCCTCCACAAAACTGTAATGCCTGGTCATGTTTGATTTCAAAAGGCTTCAGAAATTTTTGACTCTTTTTGAATTTACTAAATTACTATTTTCAATTCAGGTCCATTGGGATCCGAGACCCACTAGGTATTTCCGCGGGGAGACTCCACTATATAAGTTGGTCTCACACGACCTCCACTTCCGGTGTGGGATTAAAGATTGCGGCTCCACTCTTGCACTTATTCATCAGCCTATGAGATATATTAGGATTTAGCTATTGGGCCAAGCCCAAATATTCTACCATAATATGCCCGAAGAGAATACACATAAACATTATGTAGCAACAGCTTCATAATTTTAGACCATTCAAGAAGCTAGATCAAATCCATCATTCTTCATAATATGTCGATTATTAGTGAACAACCTTGCTGCTACACCGTTTTCGATTTCCTCGCATCATTCCATTGAACATGTCATCCCATCTTAGCAGGAGGGGTGTATTCGCATATCATGCACTTACACCCGAAATCAGTACACTTGCCTTGTTTGGGTAGCTTTATAAGTTTGAAGCATGCCACTTCGCAAGTGAAGTTGTCACATGGCTGTGGTGATGGTATATTGGTTGCCGCACACCTCAAGATTTTAACGCTGCCATCCATTGACGCCTCCGTTACCACATCTGCAAAATCTCCATGAAGAAAAAAGATGGTCACGGCATGGCCATTATTCGTTGGATGAAACTGTGCAGAAATGTATTACAAGAGCAAATGAGTACCTGATGCTAGCATGAGTAAGGCGAGGGCCAGGAACAACACCTGTGTAATCCTCATCTTGACTAGTTGCAGTGTGTAAGGAGAGAGTTGTCGGTCGTTGTGTGATTTGGGAGTTCTGGATGAGAATAAATGAAATGGGCAAGGCTTATTATAGCTGATTCACCACATTAAAGTACAAGATTTGGTGAATCTAATGAAATTAATAGCCAATAAGTGAGTTAATATATTTATATATTATGTTTATTTGATTTGATGATATGTATTAAATTAGTATTCATTAACTGGATACATATACAGATGTGCTAACCAAGTTTTGAACATGTACACCTACATTCGGATGCAGTAGAGCACATTATCATTCTTTCCTCGTGGAGAAAGACACCTACATTTGGACAAGCTTGGTTCTGGATATCACCTGCAAGATAACTATAGTTCTATGCTATCTAGTACAGACAGTGCATACTACCACAATGCTTAATCAATATGCACCTTGTCCTCTGGACGAAAGAACCAACGACATGTAAAGCAGTGGCACCGGTTGGTACCCTCAAAGAAGTCAGTTATTCGGCCAATGTAATCAGCCTCATTTTCCCCAGCTTGCGAATGGCAAAAGAAAATAACGATTTGAGATAGACAGTGATTATTAAAGAGTGATAGCAATATAAGAGCTCAACTATCTGGTCGTTACGCATTTTAATCAAAGTGGAACTTCTTGGATAAAGAGCCATAGATTCATGTAAGTTTGCAGTGAAGAACAGGGTGTAAACAAGTACTAACTTTGCAAGAGCATCCATCATACAATCAGAAAAATCATAATGCCAGAAATGAATAGAGCCTTTGTAAGAAGATCCAAATGTTCTAAACTACCCCGTTTCAAATCCTATCGGGAGCACTTTTATGCATGTGTCAAGCCATCTGTATACAGATGTAAACAGTAGCTACTCTATGCAAGCGGAGCAATTACTATTATTTTACAAAAACAAGGGTTTCCCCCGTGCTACATTGAACAAACGAAGCAACAGAATGCAAGTACATGAGTTTCACGGAGGAAAGCAGACTTCCTCGGTGTATTTGAAGTTCAGGGAGAACACACTAAGCTAGAGAGCAGGCACTTTTAACAGGCTTACAACCAGTCATGGCATAGATAGCCTGCAGATACACTTATTTTGCAATCAGAAAATGCAGGGAGTTTTTCGGGTAGAAGAAAGCCAGGGAACAGGAGATGTGGAGTAGATCTGTTACCATGACATAGTCGTTGTCACGCAGCGCGTAGACTACATCGCCAAACTTGGCAGAGTGGTATTGGCACCGCGCCATGACGTCCTCCTCCTTATCTGGCCTGTGCAACAACGCACACGGTTCAACACAAGACCACCCACCGAAGGGAAAAGCCCGAGACCAGATCCGGGACAGACACCGGTGTACATACCTCTTTGCGGGGCCTCGCTGATAGCGTTCTGTCCACTTGGTGCGCTCCTCGTCGGTGTTGAATGGCTCGCCAAGGAAATCGGGCTCCTTGTCACCACCAGATGCGTTCCTGGCCTTCTTGGTCGGCTGCACCACGCGCCTCCTTGGCCGCCGCGTACTCCGTCCACTCCTGCTGCTCCCCCGAGGACGAGGTGATATCCACCCCAGCACCAGCTCCTCTTCTTGCTCCTTTGCTGCATTAGGTGTCCGATGAACAAGTGGCTAGCTCGAGGAGGTTAATAATGGGTTAGGCAGGCATGGCACAATTGCTGCATACGGTGTCAGATGGCCAGTCAATACTAGGATTCTGATTTCTTCTTCATATTCCTCCATTTGACTCTCAGATCACTCGGGAGGCGTGCCTTGTGAAACACATTCCTACCATATTTTAATATCTGAATCCATGGAATCAGCTCATCGTCCTTTGGGGTGAATTTTAACATTGCATCCTGAGCCAGAATAGCCAATGAATTGATGTCAGTATGCTAGCAAGGACACGAGTACATACACGTTGGTAACAAGGAAAGTTCAGTCGTGCAAGATTTCAGCATAAGTAATGAATTTAACAGCCTGGGGTGGGTATGCTTACCCTCAAAGCTTGCTCTTCTTCTTCTGTCCAACAGAGCTTTGAGCGCCTTCCAGCTGGTGCGAGAGGATTACAGCTGCAAAGACATACATGGCTCAGTTTTTGGAATTACAAAAATAGACGCTATTAAATTGCACACTTCAAAATACAGAAAAATTCACAAGAACTGGAAAACATCCGAATAGGACTCTGCTAAGAAACATTAGTACTCTAAATGAAATACCGGGGCTATGTGCAGATTATACTAATGCAGGCATTCTCTCGCAGACGAGAGTGTGCTTGTGCAAAACTGCCTTAAAATAATAACGTGCCTTAATATATGCCAGCATTCAGTACCATATTCAGTTAACTACAGTCTTCACTTCACTATCCCATATGTAACTTCATTCTGACCATGAGTCCTCAAAAGCTCTTGAATTTGAAATTAACCATGAATAAAGAGGCAATTTACCCTTGTATCAATATCATGACATAGAGTTGCCACTTCCTCTAGAGATACAACATATCCTAAAGTTTCGATCATCGTGAAGCTAATTAGCACCATACTTTCTATGGTGTTCAACTAAGAACTTCAAATAACAGAAATTGCTTGTGCAAGAGCACTGGAACTCAGTAGGTTTGATCTCATAAACATCCACCCTACAACTCTATTTATCACAAGTCTAAAAAGATGTTCAATGTCACTTAATTCTAGGTTAATCAGTCTCAAAGACATTTTTAATTAATCCAAAGAATAGAATCAGGAAAAGAAGTGTTTATGAAGCATCGTCCTGACACTTACTAACGCTTGAGTGGATATGCATACTTCCGTTTTCTTGATGGTGAAGGCGTGTGCTGATCCTGGCATCCCAATGCCTTTTTAGAATTTTTTGATACTACAGTCTCCTTTTCTTGAAATTTTGCTTTGTGGTGTCTCATGTTTCGCCAAGGGGGTGACGACTGCTTGCCAGAATCATTTGAAGACGTAGCTTCTATTTCATCGGAACTTTCACGCTCATGAGAAGTTGTAAGACTGACATGTTTATCAGCCTCAACATTCTGACTGACAACAGGACTACATCTGTTCTGAGATGAATGTTGCGGTTCACAAAATGAATTGCCGTTACCATCTTCATGGGCTTCTGCATTTTCCACAGACTGCTCATGCTCTGTAACATGAACTTGTTTTCTTTTATTTTGGAGTACAGAATCTTTATTTGGCGCAATATTAGAATTCAGACCAAAAGATGCCTTTTCAGTGACTACCTCCTCACGACAAGCATCACTTGTCGCATTTGTCTTCTGCTTCTTCCTCTGCTGACCAGGTTCTAGATCCTTATGAGAAAGGTTATATGCATCAGACTTATTGTTACCTTGCCTTTCGGGAGTATTACACCCATTCAACTGATCCTCCTCGGGACATGCATCACTTCTATCATTTGTTTTCTGCTTCTTCCTCTGCTCACCAGGTTCTTCATCCTTATGAGAAAGGTTGTCAGCTTCAGACTGATGGTTACCTTGCCTTTCGGATGTATTACACCCATTCAACTGATCCTCAGGACAAGCAACACTTGTATCATTTGTTCTCTGCTTATTCCTCTGCAGACTAGGTTCTTCATCCATATGAGAAAGATTATCCGCTTCAGATTGATGGTTACCTTGCCTTTTGGATGTATTACACTCATTCAAGTGATCCTTGCTGTTGGTAGCTGTTTGTTGTTTTTCAGTAGATTGTTCATGTAGCTTTGGGAATTGCTTTGTGCCAAGGAAAGCAGATAGGTTCTTCCTAGCTTCCAAATATGCTTTTTTAGCCTTTTGATATGCTTCGGTAGCTTTAGTATAGAAGCATACAGGGCAATGAAACTGGCCAGAAGCATCAAAAGTCACCGGTGAACCAAAACAGCCATCATGGGCGGCTAATGAGCAGCTGCTACATTTCAGCAATTGTCCATCTTTACCACATTTTATGCACAAATCTTGCTCCGTAAGGCCCTTGATGGAACCATTGGCATCTTTATCCTGACTAGAGGACGGCACATTGCAGCAAGGAGAATCTAGAGCAGTCTGCCTACCACCGGATGTATTATTTTCCAAGATGTTGACATCATCAAGTAGTGCTGGATTAGCTTTGTCAGCATAACTGACCTCGAGATGAGCCTTATCGCCATTCTTCTCCTCAAATATTTTAGAATGCCCTGTAGCATTCTCTTGTTGAAGGTTGGTTTCAGATTTATCTCCTTGAACAGCCCTGTTGCAGCTTACAGAAGGTACAACACCAGCAGTTTGCAGATTCAGTTCATTATGACCAGGATCCTTTTCCACTGGCTGAATCCTGGGACTACCCTCATCCAGAACTAGACCTGCTGTCTCACCATTGTCATGTTGTGGTGAATTCCTTTGAGTTTTTCTGCCATTTAATTCTGTGATCACGCCTGTAACATCTGCAGCAACAAACTCAGGCAAGTGTTTTGTTTCAGATGTATTTGTCGGCAAAGCATCAGTTCTGTCAGAAGCTGGAGCCACCGTAGCCTGCATGGTCAATCCTTCATGGCAAAGATTCTTTGATAATTGAATGTTGGTGTGAATGGCAGTTGGACTCTTTTCTTGGGACATGGTAGTCTCCACCGCATCCTGCTTTGACATAAGATTTGTCTTACTTCGGAGCAAAGCAGCACTGCAGCTAGCTGAAGTAGGCTCAGTTGTAATGGACATGTTTCTACTATCTTTACTTGGACTCGTTTGTGCGGACCTGACACTGACACCAACGGTATCTTCTTGAGGGCGATTGTACAGCCTAGATGGTTCATGCAAATCTGGAGTTCGCTCCATAGGATCTTTCTGTCGCTGAAAATCAGAACTATCTGTATGGCACCGATGCCTCTCTGTATTTACATGATCAGGGCTGATGCTGCAGAACGACTGGTCATTGCCATTGTTCTTGCCACCGTGCTCCACTGGGGACGGTGGGACCATAGATGAGATCTCTGGGTTCACTTCTCTAAGCTGAAAATAAAACGAGAAGCTTAATCATAAGTGAATCGAGACCTTTTTTATTTTAGGTTTTGAGAATAACTGTTTTCACATACCAACTCAAAAGAAGTTTCTGGTAAAACCGGTGTTTTGGTACATATAAACTTTTGGATATCGTTGATAAAAGGCGAAACCGTATCTTTCTCCAAGCTTCCTGAACTACCAACCTGCAGATGTTACATTCATGTAAAGCAAAACCTCAAAAACATCAGCATCTAGGCACTAACTAAACTGCAGCATGTATTAGCTTCCAAAAATTAAAGACACCAAAACATATGATGATTATTGTGCCAAAATATAGGAGAGCTTAGTCACACCAAAAAGAAGTGTAGCCGTTAGAACACATGCACAATTATCTGATGCAAATATCTAACATGGCATCCGCCGCATCCCTGCTCCTTACACAAATTGAAGAATTTATTAATCTGTAAAGTGATGCTGTTTTGACCTTTGGGGACATCGTAAATGTATAACTAGCTAGAATACCATTGGCACTTGGCAGGACTTGAGACATAATTGCTAGAGATATATCATATTTCATATCACAAGAAAACATGAGCCCAAATAATAACAGCATCTAGCATAGCAACATTGGTGAACTATAGCAATGGATCAGTGAACACTCATCAGGTAGAAGCAGATAAGTTCTCCACAGAGAACACAAGAGCCCATTACTGTTTGACTAAAATACCAGCAATGAGATGCCAGTCAGAATTTAGAATGCTGCCATATTTTGAGCCCTTAATAAACAAATGTTATTACATAGTACAAACAATATGCAAGGTCTTCCCATGTTATGTTCACAGCTATTGTCGCTAGACACAATCACTTTATGATTCAGTGTACAGCGTACAAAAAAATTAAGTAAGCAGGACTATCCATGGGATCAATTGCTGTACAGCGTAGCCTGTCATCTCCAGCTTTTAAGTTTTAACTGCAAGGGCTACACTTTGTCCATTGGGAGAATCAAGTCTGAATGAGAGTATGAATTGCAAGAAGCAATCAAGATTATGATTTCCGGTCGAGTTTGCATCAGGACCCGGGCAGAATTTAATTCAACTAGCAACATCACTGAGTAGTAAATGCGGCGACAGTATGTTGCCTCTTGAATTGTCCACCTTTCGTTTTCTGCTTACAGAGACATGACTGTGTCTGCGTGTATCACAAGGGAATCACAGACTCATGATGCTTTAAATTTAATTCACCATATTATAGTCTTTCAACCGCCCACGACAAAATTCCAATTGTTCTTCCTTATTAAAGGGGTACATCTAATCAACACCAGGAAATAAAATCCAATATGTATCGCAAAATGCAAGTTGTGCAAACTTCCCTGGTTTTATTTTCTTTCAACTCACTGTGATAAACTATAATGTGTGGCTGCAATCAGATACTCTATCCAAATGCCATGAGCCCGTGAGTACGAATGGACTTTCTATCTCTCCGCTCGTTCAACCCACAAAGCCCACACATCCAAGTTTAAGCACGCCATTTTAATGTCTCACTAACGATACTACTAAATACCACCTACCTCTGTCTCAAAACGCAAGACGTTTTTTCACTCTATGACATTGTTAAAAAAACGCCTTACATTCTGAGACAGATGAAGTAGTACTAGACAAAAAAAAAAAATCTAAACCAGCAAACCGGATAGGCTACAACGATAGAGTTGCAGCCGACATGGACACGGAAACCAAACATCTACGAATCATTATCTACGCCGCCATTCAAGAAATGCTTTCAGAGACATGCTATAATTTCTACCTGGATGAAACTTCCACCGCTCCAGCACACGGATATTACTTCAGTGACAAAAGGTAAATCAGAAATCTGAAGCTCTGAACAACCAGAACGAGTGCACGTGGTAACAGAAGCGCCGCAAACCTGTCCGAGTAGCTCGAGCAGCAACTCCTCGCAGGAGCGGGTGGCATCAACCCTAAGCATCGCCCTGCCCCCCGCCGCCGCAGCCGGGGCCTCGCCCTGGGCGGCGACGGAGGCGACCTCCCGCAGGCATCGGAGCGCGAACCTCTCCCGCGTCGCCTCCGGCGCGCCCGCGAGGGGCTCCGGCGAGGCGCCCACCAGCGCTGCGGAGCACCGACAACAAACCCTAGGTGAGATGACCGAAAGCGTCGAGGCGAACGGAGTACGCAAGGGACCCTCTTGATGTGTAGTGTAGCATTACCTTGGATGAGGGAGAAGTCGAGGGCCTCGTCGCCGGCGAGGGCGTCGACGAGCCAGTGCCAGTGGGCGGCGAGCCGGCGACCGGAGGGGGGCGGCATTGAGAGGCCCGGAGGAGTTTGAGGGGCAAAACTGCAAAATGCTCCACCTTTTTGCCTAGGGGCACTCCGTATATCAGATAGAAGCGCCTGGCCGCGGCATGGAGAGATTTCATTTCTACGTGTATGGTTTTTTGCAAGTTTTATTAACCGTTTTGCTTTTTGTTGAATTTTTACTGTGTTGTCTATTGTGTTCCCTTCATAGTTGCCACATACATCTTCATTTTAATTACATGTTGATAGAGTTCCGGATTGAAACGGTTGATTTATCAAAGACGACAACACCTAGGATCACGGTTGTAGCTCCGTTGTCCTGCAGGATCTGCAAGAGGCATGCATCCTATCAACCGTGCCATGTTTACCCATCTTTTTAGATAAAGCCTAATGTTGTTTCTAATAGAAAATTCGCTAATTGTTCTATCTAATGTAGAATTACATGTTCAAACCTCCCTCTAATCTTTCCTCTCTTTTTTACCCAGATTTTCAAAAGCAGAAGACTTTTTTGCAATTTTCTAATCTTTCTTTTCATACAGATATGTTAGATATGATTTGACTTTGTACTAATCATTAACTTTGCATTTTTAAAAGCAGAAGCCACACGTTAACTTTGTACTCCCTCCATCCAGAAATATTTGTCCTATAATTGATTGTATCTAGACTTATATTAGTTTAGATACATTCATTTTATCTATTTCTAGGACAGGTATTACCAAACAGAGGGAGTACTTATCAACTATCCTTCCATGCCCAAATCTACAATTTGAGCTTAGCATAACTTAACTGCCAGTAAATTCCCAGCAAATAGAACAAATCCCACATACACCAGACCAATTCCAATGATGGAGCAACAGACAATAATAATTGTCAATGGGTAGCAACAATGGAACAACATACTGCTAGTTTCTTCATCTAGAACCAAGGATCTCAACGATCACAAGTTCAACCAGCGACATACAGTAACCAACAACTCGAGCAATCCTTACATGCTGCAGCAATTTAGTTCCCGCGACAAATGGACTAGACTCGAACCCCCACCCCACATAGCACAACAGATAGGCTCTGCTCTACTGCTCGACAACCTCGCCTGCAGGGGTCCCAACGGAGGAGGCCCTCACCCTCGCACCGGTCTGCCCAATGTTTGTGAAGCTGTCAGGAAGAACAAACAGCGCATCATACCCCGCGTCCACCTCGCCCTGGTATGCTCGGCCCAAGGAGTAGCCCAGTGCCCTTGCAACAGGGACAGCCACCGCATTGCCGACTTGGATGTACCTGCGATCATCATCAAGATGTTTCAGTTTCTGTCTCCAGTTTTTCGCAACAGTTTCAGTTTTCGATTTTCAACAGCATAGAGGAACTTACTTCTCCTTCATGGGACCGTACATCCGGTAGTAATCGGGGAAGCCCTGCAGCCTTGCGTTCTCACGGACAGTCAAAACGCGTCCCTGATTCGGGTGCAGTATGATCTGCAGGCAGCACAAACAAACTAAGCAACAAGCACAAAACTGATTGCGGACAGCGTTGAAAGTTGTGGCAATACTGACCTGGTTATGCGGCTCTGCTCTGGTCACAACCGTGGGAACTGTCTCATCCCACCACAACCGACCGAACGGCCTGCAAAAACATCATAACACATTGTATGAGTAACAGAAGACGTACTAACAGAGTACAGTCAGAGAAATGGAGAGATGAAAGAAGACATTCAAAGGCACTTACTTTGGTGATCTGCCCTTGATGAAGGACATGGCATAGTCAGGGACCTGTGCACATGAACAAGCTAGCATTAAGCAATTGTACATTGTAAATTCCATTACTAGCAGCAGTTGTCCTATACTCCTACGTTCAGGCAGCATCCTAGGTCGTGTAACAGAATTTGCACCAGCATACAAACATTCAAAAAGGAATCAGGCAGTAGAATCTGTACCAAAGGTTTGCCGGACTTGAGGTAGACACGCTCAACTTCTGGATCCCACTCCACAATGTTATTCGCTCCGACCTTGACTCCTGGCAAGTCACGGAAATTCGCTCCCTGGAAGACAGGTCCAGCATGGTCACACAGAAGGCAAAAGGGGAGAACAAGCACTGAAACTATTCAGTCACCTACCTTCTTTATCGGAATCTGCTGGACGCGGTCATAGTCATCTTGGTTCAGCCTCAAAGGCTGGTGGTCCAAGAGCTTTCCTTCTTCAGGACAAGTGGCATCACCAAATGAATAGTCCAACATATCTGGAAATTTGAAGCAGCAAGAACAAAATTCTCTATTACATATGCAGGCATAAGACAGAAACTAACATCTGAAATGAAAAAGAAAAGGCCCTTTACAAAGTAAAGAAGATGAAATTCACATTGTTGGTAGAGCTATATGTATTACCTTTACGGCTAAGTCGTATGTAGCGCTGGAAGTCAGTCTTGGGTTGACCACCATATTCAATTACCTCATGAGGTTGATAGTTGTCTACCTGCATAATAATGGATGTAAGAACAAATGTAGAAGAGGAACAAATGAACAACGGAAGAAAGGCACTTGCCTTGGGCAAATCTGAAATGGCATCACCAAGAAGGAGAGCTTTCTTCAAGGTCGGTCTTTGCGTCTCATCATATGCAACAATGCTTTGCTGCAAATGAAACAAGCTGGTCAGCAGATTTACATTCCTCCCAATTCATTTCATTAAATTTGTGATCAGACTTACCGAGAAAGCATTTGGAGCACCACCACGTACAACCACATCATGAGTAGGGAGAGGATACTTTGGGAGGACCTGGCAGGCAAAATATGTCAGATCACTCTATGAGGCAACATATTTGTAGCAGAAATTTATAGTGACGAAGAAACAGAACAAACCATGGTAGGGAGAGCTCCCCAAAGGAACACCCGCATTCTGAACTGAGGAAGCCCGTAGCAGCCAGCTACCATCATCCCAAGGCGGGCTTGGTAGTTCAGAGATACAAGACGGCTCAATGCATATCTACCAAGATAGCCATCAGCAAATTTCAGAATGTCCACCACATTCTCCATCAGGACAAACTTTGGTTGCAGATAAGAGACAATGTCCATATAGGTAACCATCTGTTGATTTTTCTCATCTTCTAAAGGGTTATCACGGTTTCTAAATCTGTTGAACCCACTTATCCCTTGGCAGGGCGGGCCACCACAAATAACATCAACCTGACCCTGTGGATTTTGACAGCACAAGTAAATGATATCAGACAATCTGGAGTGGAACTAAAAAACTGAGAGAAGAAAAGTTACTCACAGGCTGGGGTAGAATGTTTCGCCTGTATCCTTCTTGCACAAACTCTTTAATTTTCAATGGGCAGTCACTGGGTACAAAACAAAAGTCAGTGCACTGCAAACTGAAATTAAAATGCTGTGAGCATACAGCAAATGAGGTACCTACCTCAGGTTTTCTATGGGCTCCCAGGTATCCTCTTCTGGGCCATATCCTTTCCATTGAACCTGTAACAGATTATATTAGATAATTTGATCTATGCATAAAAACCACAGGCATTAACACTACCACAAGGGGAAGGCCAAAGAGAATGGCATTAGCACCTTAAAATGGATTCCATTTTTCCTCCCAGTGCCACCATAGCAGATCTCAAGTAGCTTTTCAACCACAAACTCGTCCTTTCCAAGAGGCTCATCATCTTCCTCTTCCTCAACAGGTTCTGCCGCATCAGAATCATTGCTATGGACATATTTGTCACATAGAATCGCCCATTCCTTAAGAAGTGCAAGAAAATCCTCGGCTTTTTCATTTCGAACCTACAATCAGAGATAAAGATCTTTCATACCAGGTCTAAAGAACAAATACTAGAATCTAAGAATGAAATGTAGAAGCCGCACCTCTGTTTTGGGATGGTTATATTTAAGGCTCTTGCATGCAAAGCTGTTCAGGTCAACAGCCCATTTCTATGAAGAAATAGAACAGTTAGTGCTGAGAAATGACAAAAACATTCTTAAACAAAATGTTGGGCAGCGTTATTACTGTTTCAAGTTTCAGGCCAGCAAGCGCTGAACCCAAGCACAGCCCTGTTGACATCCCACCACAACCAGAATACAGGTCAAGGAGGGATGCCGTTTTCACTGGGGCCCCATTCTCTGAATCAGCATCAGTAGAAATACCAGAATTCTCTGTCGTGTCTGCAGAAAATGCAAATTGCAAAGTGAATATTGATCATAAGACGGAAGAATACTGGGGCAAATCAATCATTTAAATTCTGGGAGTAAATAATCAGTCAACCAGTTTAGCTGTCACTAATAAACCATTTAGTCATAAAGTAATCATTTTTTAGACCACAAGTTAACAACTTGGATTAGATTTTACATTGGATGATCATAGAAATTTTAGCTCAGCAGCATATGTTGAAAGTTACATGTACAAGTTCAAGTGACGAAACTCAGAACCAGACTTGATTATGATCACCAAGGAATGGTGAGAGAATATCTTTTTATTACTTTTTTCAAGGCTTATGAGTTAACCAAAAACCAAAGCACCCTTTGCAATGAACTGTAGAGGAGCTAAAATAAATAAACAATAGTGTGTGAAAGATGCACAGATCTATAACTAGTTTGTGTAAGAGCAATGCCATGTGCAAATAATGTAAGCATGAAACTGCAATTACCTGATGGGATGTTAGCAAATGTAGAATAAGCAACAGTATATGACATGTCATAGTATAAGTCAGTGCGAGCCACCAGTTTGGCCTTGGCTGCAGGGTCCATCTGAAATCAAGGAGAACATACAGTGAGAAACAATGTATCAATGGCACATTAACACTTGACAAAGTTTTGAACAGGGGCACCTACATTGGGATCAACATGGATTATCTTGACCTTTGATATGATGCAGTCAAGTGGATTATCATTCTTTTCCTCGGAGAGAAAGACACGCTTTGGGTCATGCGTGTGATCATTGACAAATTTGGCTCTAGATATAACCTGCAAGATAACAGTTAGTCATAAGCTATCCAGGCATTAGTACAGACAGTGCATACTACAAGAATGCTCAACCAATACGCACCGTGTCCTCAGGACGGAAGAACCAACGACAGGTGAAGTAGCTGGTCTTGTCAACACCCTCAAAAAACTCAGTTATTCGGCCAATGTAATCAGCCTCGTTTTCCCCAGCCTATAAATGGCAATAACGAATAACAAATTAAGATAGGAAGTGATTACTGCAGCATGGTAAAAATACAAGAGCTCGGCTATCTGGCTGTTACACATTTTCTGCCCAATAATCAAGTTCACAGTGAAGAACAATGTGTAAACAAGTAAAAACTTTGCCAGCCAGGTCCATGTTAAGCGGCATGTAGAGCATCCATTATACAATTAGGAAAAAATAATATGCCAGAAATGAACAGGGCATTTTGTAGGAAAATACAGTACAAATATTCCAGACTACGTTCATTTCAAATCGTATTTGGAAGCATTTTTATGCGAGTGTCAATCCTTTTGCCAACCAGGTCCATGTTAAGCAGCATTTAGAGCATCCATTGTATAATCAGAAAAATCTTAATGCCAGAAATGGAAAGACATTTTGTAAGAAATCTGAGTATTCTAGATAACATCCATTTGAAATTCTTCGAGAAAAAAAAACATCCATTTGAAATCCTATCAGGGGCATTTTTATAGTGTCAGGCCTTAGCAGCAACTAGTCTGTGCGAGTGGAGCAATTACTAAATTATTTAATGAAAAAAAACAGGGCTTTCCGTCTTGCTCCGTTGAACAAATCAAGCATCAGAACGCAGGTACAGTTTCACGGAGGAAAGCAGGTGCTTTTATGGTAGGAAGGGGCGGAGTGGATCTTTTACCATGACGTAGACGTCGTCGCCCAGCGCGTAGACCACGCCGTCGACCATGGCGGAGCGGTAGTGGACGCGCGCCTTCATGTCCTCCTCATCCTCCGGCCTGCACGAGAAACAAACAATGCTCAACAACCAACCAAAACGCAAAGCCGGGGATCAGATCCGGGACGGGCGGCGCACGCACCTCTTGGGCGAGCCGCGCTGGTAGCGCTGGGGCCACTTGGCGCGGGCCTCGTCGGCGGGGACGGGCTCGCCGAGGAACTCGGGCTCCTTGTCGCCGGCGGCGACGTTGCGGGCCTTCTTGGACGGCTGCGCGACGCGCCTCTTGGCCGCCGCCTGGCCCTGCTCCGGCCGCTGCTCGCCGGAGGCGGAGGACTCGTCCTCCTCCCCGAGCGCCAGCTCCTCTTCGTCGGGCTCCTCCGCGCACACCTCGTCCTCGGGCCGCTCCTCCGCCGCCTTCGCCTTCTTCTCCCGCGGCGCCTTGGTGGCCTTCTGCTGCTTCTTGGGCGCCGGCGGCTTCTTCTTGCCGGACGTGGTGCCCTTGCGGGGGCGCTTGGTGACCGTGGCCTCCTCGGGCGCGGCGGCCTTGGCGGAGGCGGAGCGCTTGCGCGAGGAGGACCGCGCGGGCGCGGCGGCCGAGGGCGGCGAGCTCGGCGGCGCCATGGGGTGGCTAGGGTTCCGGGGGAGTGTCCGGATCTGGGATGGAGGGGCTTCGGCGGCTGGGGGTTTGGGGATTGGGGATTGGAATGGGGGTGGGAGGGGGGCAGGGCTGGGGATGGAAATAGCGGGCGGGAGGGGGTGCCCGGAGCCGAAAATAGCGGGCGGGAGGGGGTGCCCGGAGCCGAAAATTTTGGGGGGCGAGCGCGTGGGGAGCGCGGGACGGTTCGAATTTTCGGGGGGATTCGGGATTTGAATTTTTGTTACTGTTCGTCGTCGTGGGTGTGGGTGGGTCAGTTTGGTTGAAGGCCTGGGCAACATGCCTGGGAAAAATTCATGCCTGGATCCAGCCTCACTTGTTGGAAATTTTTGCCTGGTCAGGCGAGCCTTGCATGCATGCGTTTGGTTTACACCCTGGACCTGCGGCTGCCTCGCAGTGCAATTAGTATATAAAGAAACCCATGCCCATCGACTTGATACAAAAGAAATAATATACTATTGCCAGGCAGCCCAGCAGGCACACCCAGGCGCACGGGGAGGGACGCCTGGCTCAGGCTAACCTCGCTGCCGGTCGGCCAGGTGCGGCTAATCATGTTCCAGGCTTTTGTATGCCAGGCTAGTACCTAGTGTCCCTGGACACAAACCAAACAGGACCCAGGCAGATCTCAGGCAAGCTCCAGGCCAGGCAATTTTGCACCAGGGCAGCAACCAAACACGCCCGGTGTCCGCGCTCTGCCCCTGCCTGCCGGATGGGCCGTGGGCGGGGGTTGGTGGGGCACACGCGCACCGCGGTGTGAAACAGAGCAGGGTTTTTACCCCCCTCCCCCCCTCCCCACCTGGCCCCACAGGGTGAAAATGAGAAGGGTGTGAAAGCATTGTAAAAAAACATGGGTGTGAAAATGCCTCAACAGAGGAGAAAACGAGAGGAGGATGTGACAAAATGGGGAGCTCCTTTCTTTTTAGAAGAAGAAGAAGCTCCTAATTAAGCGCCGGGCGCGGTTCGCCAGTGGCGCTTCATTTCATGTGTGCCAGCCACTGGGCCGCCCAGAAGCGCACAAGCAGCCGGATCGCTCGTCTGGTTTCTTTTCCTGACCATTGACTAATGAAAAATTAAAATGAATTTGAAAATTTTGAAAGAAGTTTAAGAGTTTGAAAAGGAAGCTCATGAATTTGGGAAAAGTTCATGAAAAAAATCACAAATTTGAAAAAAAGTTCATCAATTTTGAAAAAAGTTTCACCGGTTATGAAAAAAAGTTCATCGGATTTGAAATAAATCGTCAAATTTGAAATAAGTTCACCGGATTTGAAAAAAAATCAAAATTGAAAAAGTTCATCGGATTTGAAAAAAAATCATCTAATTTAAAAAGTTCATCTAATTTGAAAAAAATCATCTAATTTGAAAAAAAATCATCTAATTAGAAAAAGTTCATTGAATTTGAAAAAGTTCATTGGATTTGGAAAAAAAATCATCAAATTTGAAAAAAGTTCATCTTATTTTAGAAAGTCCATTGAATTTAAAAAACATCGAATTTGAAAAAAAAAATCATATAATTTTAAAAACATGAATTAAGGAAAAACACGCATTTAAGAAAACAAAAAAGAAAAAGAAAAAAGAAAAGTTGAACTAAAGAAAGAAATAAAAAGAAGAAACAACATAATTGTGCACAAGCGGGTTAGATAGCCCGGTGGTTGTTGTTCTTCCTTCGAACGGTGAGGTGTCCAGTTCAATCACGTTACGCGCCTAGTTTTTGCGGGTTAAAATCCGAAGAGGAAAACTGTAGATGGGCCGGCCCAGCTCGCAGGAGGTGTGTGCACCCGTTTACCAAATGTACTATATCGGGGCGCGTGAAGTGCCTTTCTAGCACAGGTCGGCAACCGTGGAGCGACGTTGTCCGCCTGGTTTGACACTGACGTGACAATGAAGATCTCCTCGGAAAAGGATCAAAATTTGCCGCACATGTTTGTGTACAAAATACAATACTTTGAAAAAAAATCTTCAAAAAGGACGTTCGATAACCCGTTCGTCAAAAAGATGAACTCGGGTCGAATTCTTCGTGTAGAAAACAAATCCGAAAATTGATGTACTCATTGGACATTTCCCGGAGTTTGAACGGTCGAATCAAGCTGAATTTTGAGGGGGTGTTTGATATAGTAATTCCGCAGCCGGTGAACGATGGGATTTGCTAAAGGATCTCCGAGCTGGATGCTGGACCCCTCGCCCTAAACTCATCTAGATTCCCATCCAGATTCGACATGGCTCCGGTATATCGGAGTTTGCCAGAGATCCCTCCATCGGAACGCGGTGAAATTTTCCAAGGTTATTCTATACTCAGTTCCTCATAATTCCACCGAAACAATTGTCAAAGCGACACTTGAGGAGACAGGGACGGCGAACATGAATCCGTTGTCCAGAAAAAAATAGTTGTCAATCTGCAGATGAGTCATTGATCCTTTGAGGTCACACATCGGGCTCTCAATGAAACCACCAATGTCGGTGTCAAAAGCGGTTGATCTCGGATAGGGTGCCTGAGCTGTGAGATCGGATTGATGGTAACAAGAGATGAAGAACACACAGTCTTTACCTAAGTTCGGGCCCTTTCTATGGAGGTAAAACCCTACATACTACTCTTGCTTATATTATGGAAGTATCGAAGTACAGAGTTGACCTACCTCGAGATCGTAAGTTGTGGTCTAAACCCTAGGGGTACTATGATGAATGTATGAATGATCTAGAATATGAGATTGCTGCTACTAAGGGTAAAACGACGGGGTTTGATCATATTGATTGGTCTTACTTTGTCTACATTATGTCATCATGCTCCAAGCATTACTCTGTTTGTTATGAACATAATACCTTAAGACGCATGCTGGATAGCGAGCGAGAGGTGGAGTAATAGTAGTAGATGCAGAATTGTTTCAGTCTACTTGTCACAAAGATAATGCCTATGTACTGGTCTTGACATAAATAACATTATAGCTATGCACTTTTCTATTAATTGCCCAATGGTAATTTGTGTACCCGCCGTTTGTTATGTTCTTGAGAGATATGCATCTAGTGAGAGCTATGGCCCCGGGTCCATTCACCTTATATTACTAAAAAAACCTAAATACCATGTTGTAATTTATCTACTTTTGCAATTTGTATATCCACCACTATGAGAATTAATCATTGCAATTAACGAGTACAAGGGGATTGCCAACTCTCTTTTGCCCGCGTTGGGTGCAAGTACTTTGTTCGTGTGTATGTACTGTTGACCTTTGTTCGCATGAATCTCTTATTGGTTCAATAAACCTTACTTCTTTACTGAGGAAAATACTATCTGCTACTATAGTACTTCACTCTTTATTTTCAGGGAAATCCCAATGCCTATCACAAATAGCAACGAACTTGCTACATGAGAGTCTGGAATAATTTGTTATATATATATACTTCAGGTTGGTGTGTTTGCTCATGTAAAGCATATGAACGAACATGACCTGCTCATCAAAACCAGGTAAACTAAAACTTAACCAACTCTCTCTTGCGCCATGGACGGTGATGTCGAGGAGAACTCAAGTTAGTGTCGTGATGCGGAAGATGATGCCGGAGGCTGCGAGCAGGGACGTGACCAGAGCTGCCATGTGGCACTCATGGTGTGTCTAGCTATAGTAAGATAGGGTCTGTTTGGTTTCTAGTCACATTTTGCCACACTTTGCCACACCTCACCTTAGGCAAGTTTGACTAAGTTAGTTGGTGTTTGGTTCTAGCTACACCTTAGGCAAGCATTTTTTATGAGCATTGAACCCCACATGTCATAGACACAAAAAATGTGACAAGATTCTTTTAGGCAAGCCAAAGTGTGGCTAACAATTTGAGCAACTCAAGTTAGTCAAGTGTGGCAAGTGTGTCAAAAATAATGTGGCAATATAAGGCAAACATAGTCACAATCCAAACAGCCCCACATGCTTGCACTGATCTTTAGTGAAAAGTGGAATAAAACAAAATGTTTTAGTCAAGTTTTCTGGATTATACTATTTCATCTTCAACAATCTTCTACCTCCCCTAATCTCCTATACTGCAGGAGCAGAGTGTTTGACAAAAAATGCCACTTTACGGGTATGCGTCCCACAAAACTACCATTTTTTTAAAAATGATCCGAAACTATCAAAAAAATTTAATTTCGTGACTAAAAGTTATCACTTTCGTATAGTGACCAGTTTAGACGATTTAAACGGGTTTATGACAGATGAGGTCTGTTTGTCAGGGCTGGCTTAGCAGGAAAACCAACTCCGCTTATTTTGAACATTAAGTTGACCGTTATGATGGGTGGGTCCCACGTCAACCTCTCTCCTTCTTCCTCCTCCTCATCTCTCTGGCATTTCAACAAACATCATTTGTGCATCGGGCAACAGATGCCGACCGCGTGGACGCCGGCGGGAACCCGCTCGGCGCCGTCCATCCGGTGGACGCAGCCGCCCTTGTACTCGACAAGGAATGGGGAGAAGTCGAAGCAGTTGGTCGGTGTGGACTAGGGCTATCCTGTGGAAGCTCGCGCCGTGGTCCTTGGGGCCATCCTATTCGCGGGACTCGCGGTTGCCCAACAGAGGCCGAGGGCACCAGCGGGGGCGGGGGCGCCCACGCCCGACCCCGGAGATGAAGGTGTGGGCGGCGTCCAGTGACCTGTCGTGGGAGACGAGACAGCCAACGCGCGCTCGCCCCAAGCAACCGCGGGGCGACCTCAGCTCGAACAGAGCACAGCAGCGATGCACGGCAACATGCATGGGAGCACATGGATCGACAGGTTGCAGGCAAGGTGGAGATGAGCCGGCCGGCTGTGTGCTCGACCTGAGAAACGTGGGGAAGAGCTACACCCCCGTTGCTCCACATCCATGCTGTCATTGTGCAACATCGTGGCACCACAGCAACAACACGCGCAGTGGTCGGCCTGGCGCCTGAGCACGACATTCTCGATGCGGAGCACGACGTTCTTGCGGCGGAGGCAGGAGATCTCGCTGTAGCATCCTTCGGAGGGGTCGCTCTCGCGCCACCGGGCCTCCCGGTGGTTGTTGCCGCCGTGGCTCCCCGCCATTCGTGCGCTCGGGCACGAGGTGCGGGAGGTCCTGTGTACCATCTTCCTCTGTCAGGAGCGGCGGGGGTGTCTTCGGTAGCCGACGTGGCATGTCGCTGGAGCTCGCCTGCTTCCCTCTCATGCACAGAAGGTGTTTGTTGAAATGCCAGAGAGAGAGAGAGAGGAGGAAGAAGGAGGTTGATGTGGCCCCACCTATCATAATGGTCAAAATAAGCGGGCCTTGACAGATGGGCCTGCTTGTCGTAACCGCGTTTAAATCATCTAAATTGGCCACTATCCAAAAGTGGTAGTTTGTAGTCACAAAATTATGAAATTTTGATAGTTTTCTGTCACTTTTTAAAAAGTGATGGTTCCGTGGGACACATACCTCTAAAGTGGTACTCCCTCCGTTCGGAAATACTTGCCATTGAAATGGATGTATCTAGATGTATCTAGAACTAAAATACATCTAGATACATCCATTTCAATGGCAAGTATTTCCGAACGGAGGGAGTAGTTTTTTGTCAAACACTCACAGAAGCAACACCAACACCAGTAGGGGCTTGAAAAAAAACAAGGATGGCAAGAGCGACACACCATGCAGCGCGAAAGCCGTTGCACGTTAGCGCATCCGTTTTCTTACTTGATTTTTATACGATTTTTTGAGCAACTAGCGCGAAAGCCGTTGCGCGTTAGCGCATCCGTTTTCTTGCTTGATTTTTATACGATTTTTGAGCAACTAGCGCGAAAGCCGTTGCGCGTTAGCGCATCCGTTTTCTTGCTTTATTTTTATATGATTTTCTGAAGTGATCTGTCCAACTAAGTAGAAAAGGACACTAGAGTGTGGCTACACGTGGTTGCCTGCTCCTGCCCGACAAGTTCGCACTTGTGCACCCTTTGTCTACTCTTATAAAAAATAGAGTTAGTGATGATGGTGTGTCTGCTATCCTGCAATATAGGCTGTCCGATTTATATCCGACGGATAGGAAGGAAACCATGGCAATTTTACAAAAAGATACCCACACCCCTCTCCATATTTGCAAATAAGGCCTTCCCTCGTTCATCCTTTTCTCCCACAAGATAAACTACTCATACAAATGCATCTTGATGTTCCGTGCAACGCATGAGCATCTTGCTAGTTTCCATAGAATTTCATCTAATCTAAGTTCAAATTTTGCCTACTCGTGTTAATCTGTCTGTCCATGACAAGTGCTCCCTCTGTCCCGGATTACTTATCTTAGACTAGTAAGCTTGCGCGTGCAATGCACGTCTAACAAAGTAGAAAATTATTTTCTCATTCATCTAATTATGACTTATGAGGCAATAAATAACATCATGTATTAATTTCCAGATGCAAGATTTAACTAAATAATTGCAGTGAAAATATTTAGGCAAGATTTCGGAACCTCTCAACTTGCGAATTGCAATGCACGGACAAGCATTTTTTCCGAGGAAACAAAGACAAGCATCTAACTGTTGTAATAAATATCTGGTAATCCAAAAATCTACTGTCACAGCATACCGGTTTTCTTATTCCATCATGGCAATCTTGGGGGTGGCTCTATGCTTTATCTACTCCCTATACGAATGAGTTGTATTCATGCATCAGATACAATTATATTCATGTGAAGCAAATTGATTATACAAGTATAATGTTTTGTTTCATCGCAGAAAAAACACAATATTCCATTCATGAAATCCTTGAGTATGCACACAGAAAAAGATCAACGATATCCATATTACATTGCAAAAACAAATATTTTAGTAGAAGAAGTTCGTTTTACAGCCAGACCCCATACAGCTAGATTTTGTCTAATAGAGAGGAAAAGGGAGGCCCAAAACCTCAGCCCCCACCATGCATCTGGAACAACTATAAAAAAAGCAGATCTTGAATGTGGTATCACTGACTCCCCTGCAATCGTGCTAAAAAAACAACCAGGATAAGGACCTCACTTTGTTATATATAAGCTTGCATTCTTCAGTTAGGTTGCATTTACTCGCCAGTGGAAACAGAGCTTGAATTTTTCATATAGCCACTGAAGTCTGATATCTGCACATAGCGATGTCCGCATGATCAAGTTTTCTGAAACAAAATGTCTCTACACACAACATTGCTAGTGTGATAAAAATTGCAAAGTAAACTTACAACTGCAAGGTCATATAAACAATCGAGTTTATCTTGTTAATCCTTTGGAACCAAAAGTAGCGATTGCAAAATGATGGTCTAAATTGACATTCACCAGTCTACATGCTTTATTTTGCCCTCTTCTAAAACAGCATACCCCTCTTGTGTATCCGACGGAGGACTACAATTACGATGTACACAAATGCTTATTATGACCGATCCCTCTCTATGCGCCTTAGTTTATATTAAGTCTCAAGCTAGCCAACACGAATCTACAATAAAAGTGACTGCAGTTACTTCTTCGGCTACTCGGTATGATGCTGCAGCTCAAGTCATCATACTGGAAAACACATGGTCGCCTACTCGCCTCCTCAGATCATCGCATAATGCTACCGGTAGGCTGAATTCATGATGCTAGCAAATACTTGCCTCATCTCATCAGATAATGCAACTGGTATTAAAGCAATTAACTCCCAAGACTCAAGTATGAATCCAAACAAATGGCAATTGAGACCCACTAGCTATTAGTCTCATTCGCTAGCAGGGATACATGAACGATGCTATCTTCACACGTATTTTTAGAAAACAATACAAGAAAGCGCACAACTTAGCTAGGAACACTATTTCTTCCAGATCCTTCTCTATTTCTTGTATGAATTATTGTTATGTTTCTTGCCCATTCAATCATGTTTTTAGCAGTGACATGTATTAACATAACAATCTCAAATGTAATATGTTGCACACAAGAGATATCCCTAGAGGGAGCTTTTCCTTAAAATAATATTGCAAACCACAATCTTTTTCTGCCAATCTTACTGGAAACTATAATCATGATATGCAAACGACAACTTATAAGGAGTGAGAATAGATACCTAGGACCTTTAGTTGTGGAAGGAAGTAACGGCGGTGGTGGCTCCCACGTCCTCGAAGAAAGTGAAACAAGGACTCCCAAATTTCCTTGTTCATTGTTCAAGGGCTGCTTGGAAGGGAAGTGAAGGAAATATGCCCTAGAGGCAATAATAAAGTTATTATTTATTTCCTCATACATGATAAATGTTTATTATTCATGCTAGAATTGTATTAACCAGAAACATAATACATGTGTGAATACATAGACAAACATAGTGTCACTAGTACGCCTCTATTTGACTAGCTCGTTAATCGAAGATGGTTAAGTTTCCTAGCCATGGACATGAGTTGTCATTTGATTAATGGGATCACATCATTAGGAGAATGATGTGATTGACTTGACCTATTCCGTTAGCTTAGCACTTGATCGTTTAGTATGTTGCTATTGCTTTCTTCATGACTTATAAATGTTCCTATGACTATGAGATTATGCAACTCCCGTTTAACAGAGGAACACTTTGTGTGCTACCAAACGTCACAACGTAACTGGGTGATTATAAAGGTGCTCTACAGGTGTCTCCGAAGGTACTTGTTGGGTTGGTGTATTTCGAGAATAGGATTTGTCACTCCGAATGTCGGAGAGGTATCTCTGGGCCCTCTCGGTAATGCACATCACTATAAGCCTTGCAAGCATTGTGACTAATGAGTTAGTTGCGATATGATGTATTACAGAACGAGTAAAGAGACTTGCCGGTTACGAGATTGAACTAGGTATTGAGATACCGACGATCGAATCTCGGGCAAATAACATACCGATGACAAAGGGAACAACGTATGTTGTTATGCAGTTTGACCGATAAAGATCTTCGTAGAATATGTAGGAACCAATATGAGCATCCAGGTTCCGCTATTGGTTATTGACCGGAGACGTGTCTCGGTCATGTCTACATAGTTCTCGAACCCGTAGGGTCCGCACGCTTAAAGTTAGATGACGATCAGTATTATGAGTTTTGTGTTTTGATGTACCGAAGGTAGTTCGGAGTCCCGGATATGATCACGGACATGACGAGGAGTCTCGAAATGGTCAAGGCATAAAGATCGATATATTGGACGACTATGTTCGGACACCAGAATGGTTTCGGGGAGTTTCAGACATATACCGGAGTACCGGGGGGTTACCGGAACCCCCCGGGGGGTTATCGGGCCTCATGGGCCCAAGTGGTGGAAGAGGAAAGGCGGCCAGCTAGGGGCGCGCGGCCCCCCTGGCCCAAACCGAATTGGACTAGGGGGCCGGCCTCGCTTTCCTTCTTCTTCTCCTCCCCTTCCTTCCCCTCTCCTACTTGGACTAGGAAAGAGGGGGGGGGGATCCTACTTGGAGTAGGATTGCCCCCATTGGGCGCGCCTCCTCCCCTTGGCCGGCCCTCTCCCCCCCCTTTATATACGGAGGAGGGGGCACCCCATAGACACAACAATTGATCTCTTGATCTCTTAGCCGTGTGCGGTGCCCCTCTCCAACCATCATCACCGTCACCGTCGTGCTGACGGAACTCTCCCTCAAAGCTCGGCTAGATCGGAGTTCGAGGGACGTCATCGAGCTGAACGTGTGCTGAACTCAGAGGTGCCGTATGTTCAGTACTTGGACCGGTCGGATCGTGAAGACATACGACTACATCAACCGCGTTGTGCTAACGCTTCCGCTTTCGGTCTACGAGGGTACGTGGACACACTCTCCCCTCTCGTTGCTATGCATCACCATGATCCTGTATGTGCGTAGGATTTTTTTTACTACGTTCCCCAACAGGAGGTACTTTAAAAATTAGTCAAGAATAATACTTGAGCTATTTGACTCATATCAACACATATTGCACAACAAAAATTGCAATAAAAAACAGAGAACAACAAAATGAGTATTCTTATTGTGGTATCTAGAAACTTGTTCGCCCAGTCCCAGTGGAAAACCTGCATGCATCGAAACATAGGACATCATGGTGAACAATTTGAATAATATTCTTATTATAGTATAGTGAGAGCAGAGCATAGGTGTAGGGTTGGACTTTTGCATTGCATAGACTATAGGTGCTTATACAAGTTCTTTAACCTCCTAGAAAAAGGTACTTGCATTGGACAAGGTGTGACACCCCCGATTCAATCGTACACTAATCATACACGCAAACGTGTACGATCAAGATCAGGGACTCACGGGAAGATATCACAACACAACTCTAAAATAAAATAAGTCATACAAGCATCATAATACAAGCCAGGGGCCTCGAGGGCTCGAATACAAGTGCTCGATCATAGACGAGTCAGCGGAAGCAACAATATCTGAGTACAGACATAAGTTAAACAAGTTTGCCTTAAGAAGGCTAGCACAAACTGGGATACAGATCGAAAGAGGCGCAGGCCTCCTGCCTGGGATCCTCCTAAACTACTCCTGGTCGTCGTCAGCGGGCTTCACGTAGTAGTAGGCACCTCCGGTGTAGTAGTCGTCGTCAACGGTGGCGTCTGGCTCCTGGGCTCCATCATCTGGTCGCAGCAATCGGGTAAAGAAAGGGGGAAAAGGGGGAACAAGGCAACCGTGAGTACTCATCCAAAGTACTCGCAAGCCAGGAGCTACACTACATATGCATGGATATATGTGTAAAGGGCAATATCGGTGGACTGAACTGCAGAATGCCAGAATAAGAGGTGGATAGCTAATCCCGTCGAAGACTACGCTTCTGGCAGTCTCCGTCTTGCAGCATGTAGAAGAGAGTAGACTGAAGTCCTCCAAGTAGCATCGCATAGCAAAATCCTACCCGGTGATCCCCTCCTCATTGCCCTGTTAGAGAGCGATCACCGGGTTATATCTGGCACTTGGAAGGGTGTGTTTTATTAAGTATCCGGTTCTAGTTGTCGAAGGTCAAGGTACAACTCCAAGTCGCCCCATTATCAAGATCACGGCTATTCAATAGATTAACTTCCTGCAGGGTGCACCACATAAGCCAACACGCTCGATCCCATTTGGCCGGACACACTTTTCTGGGTCATGCCCGGCCGCGGAAGATCAACACGTCGCAGCCCGACCTAGGCCAACAGAGCGGTCAAGACGCCGGTCTAAACCTAAGCGCCAGGGTGCGGGCCCATCGCCTTAGCACACCCGCACGCTATAACGCGCGGAAGCGAGACCTAGCAACCTCCATTACAAAGGAAGTCACGTTACGTGGTCCAATCTGGCGCGCGCCGCTCAGCCGCTGACGTCACGAAGGCTTCGGCTGACACCACGACGCCGAGTGCCCATATCTTTCCCACGTAGTTGGTTAGTGCGTATAGGCCAGTAGCCAGACTCAGATCAAATACCAAGATCTCATTAAGCGTGTTATTTGAAGTTACCGCGAACGCCGATAGGGCCAGGCCCACCTCTCACCCAGGTAGTCTCAACCTGCCCTGTCGCTCCGCCACAAAGATCCATCCAGAGGGCCGTCGGGACAAAGGTCCTTTCAGCCCCCAATCCGTGAATCACTCGCGGGTACTCCTCGAGCCGACCCGACTTTAAGCACCACATGTATCATGTATAAAGTATATAGTATATACCCGTGATCACCTCCCGAGTGATCACGGCCCGATAGTATAGCACATCGACGGACCGAATGTAGGGCCACCGATGGAAAACTAGCATCCTATACCTGCATGTAGGATTGCGGTAAAGGTAACAACAAGAGTAGCAAGGACAGGCTATGCATCGGGATAGGAATAACGGAAAGCGGTAACATGCTACACTAATCTAATGCAAGCAGATAGAGAAGAATAGGCGATATCCGGTGATCAAGGGGGGCTTGCCTGGTTGCTCTAGCAAGAGAGAGGGTCGTCAACTTCAGAGTCGAACCGAGCAAAGAAGCAGCGTCGGTCTCGGTGTCAGCGGAAGAAGAGGGGGAAGAAACAATGAATATTTAAGCAAACAGATGCATGACGATGCATGACAAAGCAAAGCGTGATTCTAGGCGTGCCCTAACACAGTATGTGATGATACCGGTGAAGGGGGGAAACATCCGGGAAAGTATCCCCGGCGTTTCGCGTTTTCGGACGGAGGAGCCTGAGGGGGAAAGTTGCGAGTTCGATAGGTTAGGGGGGTGTGGAGGACGAACGGGTTGCGTATCCGGAATCGTCTCGTCGTTCTGAGCAACTTTCATGTACAAAGTTTTTCCATCCGAGTTACAAATTATTTTATATGATTTTTCAAAGTTTTATTCATTTTCTGAAATTATTACTAATTCTAAATTAATAGACAAAATGCTATGGGTACCCAGCCCTGAGTACACAGAATGTACTCGTGAGGTCGACATGTGGGCTGGGGACCAGTTGACGATCAATGTTTGATCGGGTCACAGGTGGGACCCCTGTCATTGACTGTTTAGATAATTAGGGTTTAGGTTAATTAGCTAGGCTTAATTATTTATTTTTATTTTTTTAATAAATTTCCTTTTTTTTGAACACGTTCTGGGTCGTGAGGCCATTTGGTCATGTACAGGGTGGCCAAACGTCTTGTGGGTTAACAGGCGTGGCGCGAGCTTGGGCAAAGCCCCTGTGGTGCGGGCGTGGGCGCCTGGCGGCCGTGGTCGAGCAGCGGCTGCAGGCGGGACGTGGTAGGAGGCCGGGCATGGCGATGAGGGTTGCGGTGGAGGGGGCGGCGACGACGTGCAGGCGGAGCGGGAGGGGACGAGGCCACGGCGGGCGAAGCGGCGGGCGATCCAGCGCGCCATCGCGCTGTGAGCAGCCTGGCGGCGACGGACGAGGCCACCGCGGACGGGCAGCGAGGGAGGCCCGGGGCATGGGTGATGCGCGTGAGCGGCAGAGTGGGATGAGCGAGGCGCGGGCACGGGCCGTGGCCGACGGGAACAGCGGCACGGGGCGCACAGGGGGGAAAGAGAGAGGCGCGCGTGGGGGTTGGTCGGGTGCGACGCGGGGACAGGGGAAGGAGAAGAGGCCGGGGGCCTCACCGCGAGGCGCAGGGTCATGGCAATGGGCTCGGGGAGGTCCGGCGATGTCGGAATCAACGGCGAAGCTCGACGGGGACGATGAGGAAGAAGGCGGTGCGGGGCTCGACACGGTGGCTCCCTGCGGGGAGGTGGTGTCCGCGAGGTGGTGGCGGGACGAGGCGGCGACATCGGGGGCTGGCGCCGCGGCGACGGCGGGGGCCCCTTCCGGTCCAGGAAAGGGGAGGAGGGTGAGGACAACGGCGAGCGACGGGCGGGGCGGCGCCGGTGGCGGGGTCCCGTGCTCGATGGAGGGGGGCGAAGGAGAGAGTCGATGGCCTCCGGGGCCCGTTGCCCCGACCTAGATCCGATCGGGGGGGAAGAGGAGTGAGTGGGGGAGTGGTGTGCGTGGGGGGTTAGGGTTTCGGGGATGGGGGATATAGGGAGGCCGGTTGGGCCAAGGGGGTGTTGGGGAACGTTGCAGAAAATTAAAATTTTTCCTACGGTTTCACCAAGATCCATCTATGATTTTATCTAGCAATGAGTCATGGGAGAGTGATTGCATCTACATACCACTTGTAGATCGCGTGCGGAAGCGTTCAATGGAATGGGGATGATGGAGTCGTACTCGCCGTGATTCAGATCACCGATGACCTAGTGCCGAACGGACAGCACCTCCGCGTTCAACACACGTACAGAGCGGATGACGTCTCCTCCTTCTTGATCCAGCAGCACGACGGCGTGGTGGTGGATGCAGCAGAACTCCGGCAGGGCTTCGCTAAGCAACTACGGGAGGAGGAGGTGTAGCAGAGAGGGGAGGTGCCAAGGGCTTCAGGGTGCGGCCACCCCTCCCTCCCCCCCTTTATATAGGTGCAAGAGAGGGGGGAAGGGCGCAGCCTTGCCCCTTCCTCCAAGGAAGGGTGCGGCCAAGAGGGGGAGGAGTCCATCCTCCCAAGGCACCCTGAGGTGTCTTCCCCTTTAGGACTCTCCTCTCTCTTATCTCCAAAGCATGGGCCTCTTGGGGCTGGTGCCCTTGGCCCATATAGGCCAAGGCGCACCCCTACAGCCCATGTGGCCCCCGGCAGGTGGACCCCGGACCCCTTCGGCACTCCGGTACAATACCGATAAAGTCTGAAACTTTTCCGCGATCAAAATAAGACTTCCTATATATAAATCTTTACCTCCGGACCATTCCGGAACTCCTCGTGACGTCCCGGATCTCATCCGGACTCAACAACATTCGGTTTGCTGCATACTCATATTCATACAACCCTAAGCGCCACCGAACCTTAATGTGTAGACCCTACGGGTTCGGGAGACATGCAGACATGACCGAGACGGCTCTCGGGCAATAACCAACAGCGGGATCTGGATACCCATGTTGGCTCCCACATGCTCCTCGATAATCTCATCGGATGAACCACGATGTTGAGGATTCAATCAACCCCGTATACAATTCCCTTTGTCAATCGGTATTTTACTTGCCCGAGATTCGATCGTCGGTATCCCAATACCTCATTCAATCTCGTTACCGGCAAGTCACTTTACTCGTACCGTAATGCATGATCCCGTGACCAAACACTTGGTCACTTTGAGCTCATTATGATGATGCACTACCGAGTGGGCCCAGTGATACCTCTCCGTCATACGGAGTGACAAATCCATCTCGATCCGTGTCAACCCAATGACACTTTCGGAGATACCTGTAATGCACCTTTATAGTCACCCAATTACGTTGGACGTTTGGTACACCCAAAGCACTCCTACGGTATCCGGAGTTACACGATCTCATGGTCTAAGGAAGAGATACTTGACATTGGAAAAGCTCTAGCAAAACGAACTACACGATCTTGTGCTATGCTTAGGATTGGGTCTTGTCCATCACATCATTCTCCTAATGATGTGATCCCGTTATCAATGACATCCAATGTCCATAGTTAGGAAACCATGACTATCTGTTGATCAACGAGCTAGTCAACTAGAGGCTCACTAGGGACATATTGTGGTCTATGTATTCACACGTGTATTACGATTTCCGGATAATACAATTATAGCATGAATAAAAGACAATTATCATGAACAAGGAAATATAATAATAATACTTTTATTATTGCCTCTAGGGCATATTTCCAACAGTCTCCCACTTGCACTAGAGTCAATAATCTAGTTACATTGTGATGAATCGAACACCCATAAATTTCTGGTGTTGATCGTGTTTTGCCCGCGGAAGAGGTTTAGTCAACGGATCTGCGACATTCAAATCCGTATGCACTTTGCAAATTTCTATGTCCCCATCTTGAACATTTTCACGAATGGAGTTGAAGCGACGCTTGATGTGCCTGGTCTTCTTGTGAAACCTGGGCTCCTTGGCAAGTGCAATAGCGCCAGTGTTGTCACAGAAGAGTTTGATCGGCTCCGATGCATTGGGTATGACTCCTAGGTCGGTGATGAACTCCTTCACCCAAATTGCTTCATGTGCTGCCTCCGAGGCTGCCATGTACTCCGCTTCACATGTAGATCCCGCCACGACGCTTCGCTTGCAACTGCACCAGCCATCGCTCCACCATTCAACATATACACGTATCCGGTTTGTGACTTTGAGTCATCAGATATGTGTCGAAGCTAGCGTCGACATAACCCTTTACGACGAGCTCTTCGTCACCTCCATAAACGAGAAACATGTCCTTTGTCCTTTTCGTGTACTTCAGATATTCTTGACCGCTGTCCGGTGTTCCTTGCGGGATTACTTTGGTACCTTCCTACCAAACTTACGACAAGGTTTACATCGGTCAGTACATAGCATGGCATACATAATAGATCCTATGGCTGAGGCATAGGGATGACACTCATCTCTTCTTTATCTTTTGCCGTGGTCGGGCATTGAGCCAAGCTCAATTTCACACCTTGCAAAACAGGCAAGAACCCTTTCTTGGACTGATCCATTTTGAACTTCTTCAAAATCTTATCAAGGTATGTGCTTTGTGAAAGACCTATGAGGCGCCTCGATCTATCCCTATAGATTTTGATGCCTAATATGTAAGCAGCTTCTCCAAGGTCCTTCATTGAAAACTCTTATTCAAGTAGGCCTTAATGCTGTCCAAGAGTTCTATATCATTTCCCATCAAGTATGTCATCTACATATAATATGAGAAATGCTACAGAGCTCCCACTCACTTTCTTGTAAACGCAGGCTTCTCCATAAGTCTCAAGATAAACCCAAACGCTTTGATCATCTCATCAAAGCGAATGTTCCAACTCCGAGATGCTTGCACCAGCCCATAAATGGATCGCTGGAGCTTGCATGCCTTGTTAGCATTCTTAGGATCGACAAAACCTTCCGGCTGCATCATATACAACTCTTCCTTAAGGTAACCGTTAAGGAATGCCGTTTTGACGTCCATCTGACATATCTCATAATCATAGTATGCGGCAATTGCTAACATGATTCGGACGGACTTAAGCTTCGCTACGGGAGAGAAAGTCTCATCGTAGTCAACCCCTTGAACTTGTCGATAACCCTTAGCGACAAGTCGAGCTTTATAGATGGTAACATTACCATCCGCGTCCGTCTTCTTTTTAAAGATCCATTTGTTTTCTATCGCTCGCCGATCATCGGGCAAGTCTGTCAAAGTCCATACTTTGTTTTCATACATGGATCCTATCTCGGATTGCATGGCTTCAAGCCATTTGTTGGAATCTGGGCCCGCCATCGCTTCTTCATAGTTAGAAGGTTCACCGTTGTTTAACAACATGATTTCCGTGACAGGGTTGCCGTACCACTGCAGTGCGGAACGTGTCCTAGTGGACCCACGAAGTTCAAGAGCAACTTGATCCAAGTACCTTGATCATCATCATTAATTTCCTCTCCGATCGGTGTAGGCACCACAGAACATTTTCTGAGCTACACTACTTTCCGGTTCAAGAGGTAGTACTTCATCGAGTTCTACTTTCCTCCCACTTACTCCTTTCGAGAGAAACCTTTTTCCGAAAGGATCCGTTCTTGGCAACAAAGATCTTGCCTTCGGATCTAAGGTAGAAGATATACCCAATGGTTTCCTTAGGGTATCCTATGAAGACGCATTTTTCCGACTTGGGTTCGAGCTTTTCAGGTTGAAGTTTCTTGACATAAGCATTGCATCCCCAAACTTTTAGAAACGATACTTAGGTTTCTTCCCAAACCATAATTCATACGGTGTCGTCTCAACGGATTTAGACGGTGCCCTATTTAAAGTGAATGTAGCTGTCTCTAGAGCGTATCCCCAAAATGATAGCGGTAAATCAGTAAGAGACATCATAGATCGCACCATATCCAATAGAGTGCGACACGACGTTCGGACACACCGTTCTACCGAGGTGTTCCAGCGGCGTGAGTTGTGAAACGATTCCACATTTTCTTAAGTGTGTACCAAATTCGTGACTTAAATATTCTCCTCCACGATCTGATCGCAAGAATTTTATCTTTCGGTCACGTTGATTCTCTACTTCATTCTGAAATTCCTTGAACTTTTCAAAGGTCTCAGACTTGTGTTTCATCAAGTAGACATACCCATATCTACTCAAGTCATCGTGAGAGTGAGAACATAACGATATCCTCCATGAGCCTCAACACTCATTGGACCGCACACATCGGTATGTATGATTTCCAATAAGTTGGTTGCTCGCTCCATTGTTCCAGAGAACGGAGTCTTGGTCATCTTGCCCATGAGGCATGGTTCGCATGTGTCAAATGATTCATAATCGAGAGACTCTAAAAGTCCATCAGCATGGAGCTTCTTCATGCGCTTGACACCAATGTGACCAAGGCGGCAATGCCACAAGTATGTGGGACTATCGTTATCAACTTTACATCTCTTGGTATTCACACTATGAATATGTGTAATATTACGTTCGAGATTCATTAAGAATAAACCATTGACCATCGGAGCATGACCATAAAACATATCTCTCATATAAATAGAACAACCATTATTCTCGGATTTAAATGAGTAGCCATCTCGCATTAAACGAGATCCTGATACAATGTTCATGCTCAAACTTGGCACTAAATAAGAATTATTGAGGTTTAAAACTAATCCCGTAGGTAAATGTAGAGGTAGCGTGCGACGGCGATCACATCGACCTTGGAACCATTCCCGACGCAAGATCGTCACCTCGCCCTTCGCCAGGATCTCCGTTTATTCCGCAGCTCTGCTGTGAGTTACAAATATGAGCAACGGCACCGTATCAAATACCGGGAGTTACTACGAGTAATGGTAAGGTACACATCAATTACATGTATATCAAATATACCTTTTGTGTTGCCGGCCTTCTTGTCCGCTAAGTATTTGGGGCAGTTCGCTTCGATGGCCCTTCCTTTGCAATAAAAGCACTCATCTCGTGCTTGGGTCCATTCTTTGACTTCTTCCCGCAACTTGCTTATCGGGCGCCGCAACATCCTTGCCGTTCTTCTTGAAGTTCTTCTTACCCTTGCCCTTTTGAACTTAGTGGTTTTATTGACCATCAACACTTGATGTTCTTTCTTGATTTCAACCTCTCACTGACTTCAAAGATTGAAAATACTTCGAGAATGGTCTTCACCATCCCCTGCATATTGTAGTTCATCACAAAGCTCTTGTAGCTTGGTGGGAGCGATCAAGGATTCTGTCAATGACCGCCTCGCGGGAGGTTAATGTCCATGGGACAAAGCGGTTGTGCAACCTAGACATTTTGAGTATGTGCTCACCGATGTAACTGTTTTCCTCCATCTTACAACTATAGAACTTGTCGAGACTTCATATCTCTCGACCGGGCATGAGCTTGGAAAACCATTTTCAGCTCCTCGAACATCTCATATGCTCCGTGTTGCTCAAAACGCTTTTGGAGCCCGGTTCTAAGCTGTAAAGCATGCCACATCGAACGAGGGAGTAATCATCAAGACGAGACTGCCAAGCATTCATAATGTCTTGGTTCGTGGGATGGGTGCTTCACCTAGCGGTGCTTCTAGGACATATTGTTTCTTGGCTGCTACGAGGATGATCTCGTGTTCGGACCCAATCCGAATAGTTGCTGCCATCGTCTTTCAGCTTGGTTTTCTAGGAAGCGTTGAAGTTCATGGTGACATGAGCGTTGGCCATTTGATCTACAAGACATTTTGCAAAGATTTTAGACTATTGTTCATGATAATAAAGTTCATCTAATCAAATTATTTAATGAACTCCCACTCAGATTTGACATCCCTCTAGTCATCTAAGTGATACATGATTCGAGTCGACTAGGCCGTGTCCGATCATCACGTGAGACGGACTAGTCATCGTCGGTGAACATCTCCATGTTGATCGTATCTTCCATACGACTCATGTTCGACCTTTCGGTCTCTTGTGTTCCGAGGCCATGTCTGTACATGCTAGGCTCGTCAAGTTAACCTAAGTGTATTGCATGTAAAACTGTCTTACACCCGTTGTATGTGAACGTAAGGATCTATCACACCCGATCATCACGTGGTGCTTCAAAGCATTTAACTTTAGCAACGGTGCACAGTTAGGGAGAACACTTTCTTGAAATTGTTATGAGGGATCATCTTATTTACTACCGTCGTTCTAAGTAAACAATATGCATAAACATAATAAACAACACATGCAATTATATATAGTAGTGACATGATATGGCCAATATCATATAGCTCCTTTGATCTTCATCTTGGGGGCTCCATGATCATCTTGTCACCGGCATGACACCATGATCTCCATCATCATGATCTCCATCATCGTGTCTCCATGAAGTTGCTCGCCAACTATTACTTCTACTACTATGGCTAACACGTTTAGCAATAAAGTAAAGTAATTTACATGGCGTTGAATCAATGACTCGCAGGTCATACAATAATTAAGACAACTCCTATGGCTCCTGCCGGTTGTCATACTCATCGACATGCAATTCGTGATTCCTATTACAAGAACATGATCTCATACATCAGAATATATCATTCATCATTCATCACAACTTCTGGCCATATCACATCACATGACAATTGCTGCAAAAACAAGTTAGACGTCCTCTAATTGTTGTTGCAAGTTTTACGTGGCTGCAATAGGGTTCTAGCAAGAACGTTTTCTTACCTACGTGAAAGCCACAACGTGATTTGTCAACTTCTATTTACCCTTCATAAGGACCCTTTTCATCGAATCCGCTCCAACTAAAGTGGAGAGAGCAGACACCCGCCAGCCACCTTATGCAACTAGTGCATGTCGATCGGTGGAACCGGTCTCACGTAAGCGCACGTGTAAGGTTGGTCCGGCCGCTTCATCCCACAATACCGCTGAAGCAAGATAAGACTAGTAGCGGCAAGCAAGTTGACAAGATCTCGCCCACAACAAAATTGTGTTCTACTCGTGCAATAGAGAACTACGATAGACCTAGCTCATGATGCCACTTTGTTGGGGAACGTTGCAGAAAATTAAAATTTTCCTACGGTTTCACCAAGATCCATCTATGAGTTCATCTAGAAACGAGTCATGGGAGAGTGATTGCATCTACATACCACTTGTAGATCACGTGCGGAAGCGTTCAATGGAACGGGATGATGGAGTCGTACTCGCCGTGATTCAGATCACCGATGACCTAGTGCCGAACGGACAGCACCTCGCGTTCAACACACGACGGAGCGGATGACGTCTCCTCCTTCTTGATCCAGCAAGGGGAAGGAGAGGTTGATGATGATCCAGCAGCACGACAGGCGTGGTGGTGGATGCACGAGAACTCCGGCAGGCTTCGCTAAGCAACTATGGGAGGAGGAGGAGGTGTAGCAGAGAGGGAGGTGCCAAGGGCTTGTGGTGCGGCCACCCCTCCCTTCCCCCTTTATATAGGTGCAAGAGAGGGGGAAGGCGAGCCTGCCCTTCCTCCAAGGAAGGGTGCGGCCAAGAGGGGAGGAGTCCATCCTCCCAAGGCACCTCGGAGGTGCCTTCCCTTTAGGACTCTCCTCTCTCTTATCTCCAGGCGCATGGGCCTCTTGGGGCTGGTGCCCTTGGCCCATATAGGCCAAGGCGCACCCCCTACAGCCCATGTGCCCCCGGGCAGGTGGACCCCCCCGGTGGACCCCCGGACCCCTTTCGGCACTCCCCGGTACAATACCGATAAAGTGCGAAACTTTTCCTAGCGACCAAAATAAGACTTCCTATATATATATCTTTACCTCCGGACCATTCCGAACTCCTCGTGACGTCCGGGATCTCATCCGGACTCCTAACAACATTCGGTTTGCTGCATACTCATATTCATACAACCCTAGCGCCACCGAACCTTATGTGTAGACCCTACGGGTTCGGGAGACATGCGACATGACCGAGACGGCTCTCAGCAATAACCAACAGCGGGATCTGGATACCCATGTTGGCTCCTACATGCTCCTCGATAATCTCATCGGATGAACCACAATGTCGAGGATTCAATCAACCCCAGATACAATTCCCTTTGTCAATCGGTATTTTACTTGCCCGAGATTCGATCGTCGGTATCCCAATACCTCGCTCAATCTCGTTTACGGCAAGTCACTTTACTCATCAGTAATGCATGATCCCGTGACCAAACACTTGGTCACTTTGAGCTCATTATGATGATGCACTACCGAGTGGGCCCAGTGATACCTCTCCGTCATACGGAGTGACAAATCCAGTCTCGATCCGTGTCAACCCAATGAGACTTTCGGAGATACGTGTAATGCACCTTTATAGTCACCCGATTACGTTGTGACGTTTGGTACACCAAAGCACTCCTACGGTATCCGGGAGTTACACGATCTCATGGTCTAAGGAAGAGATACTTGACATTGGAAAAGCTCTAGCAAAACGAACTACACGATCTTGTGCTATGCTTAGGATTGGGTCTTGTCCATCACATCATTCTCCTAATGATGTGATCCCGTTATCAATGACATCCAATGTCCATAGTTAGGAAACCATGACTATCTGTTGATCAATGAGCTAGTCAACTAGAGGCTCACTAGGGACATATTGTGGTCTATGTATTCACACGTGTATTACGATTTCCGGATAATACAATTATAGCATGAATAAAATACAATTATCATGAACAAGGAAGTATAATAATAATACTTTTATTATTGCCTCTAGGGCATATTTCCAACAGGGGGAGCTGGGTCGGCCTGGCAGGTCGTGGCCCAGTTGGGCCGGTGGCCTGCTGGGCCGAAGCCTCGGGGGGTTTCTTTTCCTTTGTTTTCTTATCTTTTTTATCTTTTGTTTATTTTTCCTGTTAATAGTTTTGCTATTTTATTTACTACTCATTTTAGTTTTGTTCATTATAAAAACAACACCTAATGTAGTATTACCAATTATAGCACTGACAATACTAGTTAGGCATTTAATTAAAAATAGTTTGTAACCTTATAACTTGAAAAGGTATTTAATCAACTGTTCTAGTTGCTCTTTTAGTTAATTTAGAGCATTTAAATATTTTATAAAAATGTGGTTTCTCCACCGTAATTACACATGCATTATTTTTTCACTCCGAACATTTTAGTTTTAATATTTGAAAACTTTTATTGTTTACTTGATTTTGAATTTGAATTTGGATCGGTTTTTGAACTAATGAGAGATTAGCAACAGTAACCGAGGTGACGTGCATCATTAGCGAGGTTTCTTGTAGCATAATTATCCGAGCGCCACAATTCTCTCAAGATTACAAGAAATCTCGCCCCGAGATTTAAGAGGGAGTAAGGGAAGAATAGGTTACGGAATTCTAACGATTCTTCTTGGTCTTGGCTGCTCTTCTCGAAGAGGTCGATCCACTACGCCGAGGTCTTCATTTCTCGCTTGTGCCATCATGGTGAAGTCGCCATCCTTTCTTCGGGGTCTTCATGCTTACGAATAGGTAAGGGGTAGCTCGGCTACGACAGAATGCTTAAGGGGTAATCGTCTGGGTTTTTCCCGTGAATGAATAGATGAGTATCTCTCGAGTTGAACAAATCGAGAGTAAGGTAAGAAGGTACAATAAGGAGTTCCAAGCGGATAGACAATCGTTCGATGCCTGAAAAAGAGTGTGAAAGGGGTTCAAAGCAACGGGGATAAGTATTGTATTTGATAACATGATTGATGATCCCTCGGAAGGTGGCTCGTGAAATACGAGGCTACGCGCGAGGAACAACCTTGGGAACAGGGGGCGTACAGGAGAGTCAGGTTTCGATCCTGTGGCACTGTGGGTTATGGGCCCACCATGTGGTTGAAAGTAGGAAGGGGGCCGACATCTTGCACGATCACGATAGTAAGGCATGTCAGAGGGTAGCCTGTCAGTTATGTCGGCAACAACATCGATACCAAGGGCGAGGGACGAAGAGAACCATTTTCCTGCTCGTTGAACGAGGCGGGCCAATAGGCAAGGTTCTCGTCCATCGGTGGCTACCGCAATGTCATCAATTATAGTAATAGGGTCTTACTGGCAGAGTTGTACCACGAGGTGCTTACCTAAGGTGGAATTACCACCGCCGATTCGAAGAGATTATAAGAAAGTTTGAACAAAACAACGAAAAGGAAAATGTGTTTAAACACATATATCAGGGGTATATCCTTCCCAAAGTCAAGCAGAGGATGATATACAAGACAGGATATAAGGTAGAAAACCCTTCAGATAAGAGGAGAGAAATTTCATGACATTACCCATACAACGGTGTTTGGGTAATTTCAACAAGAAACATTTAGCATGGTGCTTCAAATGTTCTTCTTGAAAATTGGAGTACCATAGACATGCTTCGAGATAGCACTGCCATGTTATCCAAGCAAAGGTCAAACTTTGGATACACAAAGGATTCATCGGAAACAACTTATAGGATAAGTCTTACAATTTCCTCATGGAAGAATGGATACCTTGCTGAAAAGGAATCTATAACAATAGGGTCTCCGGCCAGGTGTGCTAGGCACGACATCACCTTACCGGGCCACATAAAGACCAATGCTATGACTCTTGGAAAAAGTTCCAACCATCATATCAGACCGAGTTTCAGTTCTGATAGGTGGCATGATACCTCAGACTCAGGATGCTTGAGAAGGAAAGGTGCAACACAAATTGACGATATGACATTGTTATATTCTCAGAAATGAACTATGGAGGCGAGTTGTCAAACAAGAGTTCATCATTAAACCAAGGAGAGGATGAGGAGGTGGCTGATTGACTCAGCGACAATTCATTGAGATCTCCAAATGATGGATTTCCACAGTTGTGTGAACAAGGAGATAACATTTGCCGGATCAAATGATATAAGGAAGTATGCTCGAGGAGAACATACACAACTAAACATTGGTTGAAAGGTGCGCCCGAAATATGGGTTGGGTTTCACGACCAATGTCAGAATGGTGATTCAATAATCAATAGTCTAAGAATGAACGGCTGACCATTAACTTCAAAGCAATAGGGTTGCTAGAAGTGCAAGATCCAAACATCACCGTTCACTTGTTGGTACCCCGGTTGGAATCAACACGAGGACCATGAAAAAATGGTGATGGTGAGAAGTACCACTATACCAAGAATTCTCAAGAGGTGGAACAAATCTCAGAACATTCTTGACATAAAAGATGGTAATACTCCAAGGTAAAGAAGAACAAATGCTGGATAGCAAGGATCTCAAGGTATAATACAAAACACGAACAAGTTTGTGTTGAACGGAAGGCAATAAAGTGGTCGATGATAAAAAAATCATCGAGGGCAAGGATGGTATTTCTCATCATGAATTCAATTGATATCCTGGAAGAGCTCAGAATGCTGATGATGATCATGACGCATTTGTCGAGAGATTTCATGAAGATGTAATCGGTCGGCGATGACATCAAGTCAAAGGATTGATGAAGCGAAATGTTCTTGGGACCATGAGTAGGACACAAACTCGAATTCAAGCTTGTCGTTCAAGGTGGAATGATAATACGAGGAAATTGGTGTAAGCTTAGCTCATCATCGAAAGTTGTGCTCCGAAATTAAGGACCCGGTAGCACAGTTAAAATTAGCACGATAATGATGTAGCCGATCAGGCTAGGAGTGACGAGATGGAGTATTAATCTTCTCAACCACAAAGTACTGGGGGTACCGAATCTCAGTGTTGATTCGATTCACAAATCGGGGTTCTTGGTTGACGATAACCCATAACCCGTGGAGTGACTGTGATGGGGAAACGTACTACTTCATCAGAAATTCATAAGATGAAGTGCAATGGGTTGATATCCTCGAGATACCAGGGGGGAATACTCGAAGGTAGAACAAAATAGAGGTTGGGAAGGCGTACTGATCTGCAGAAGGCAAGTACTTTAACTTGTCCGAGAAATAGAATCAAAGGAGAACAATCATGGTCGGAACCCACGATCATAAAGGATCGAACCATGGATACAAGATGAACTTATAACAAGGGGTAATTATTTTTACGAGCAGCTTCCATGATAAGTTATACATCGTGTCCATGGGCATGAACGCAAGGTTCAAGGTCGACTCCCACTTCTTCAATGTATAACCTTCCATTCACTTCTCGCTTTGATAAAGGCATTAGTGTTGAAAGTTTTACGGTGAAATACCGATGAGTATGTCTCGTGAAAACTTCCGAGTTCACATATAAAGGAAGGCATAGGTTCAACCCGTGTGGTATCGTGGAAACATATACCACAAGCTGCAGTAGTAAATACCACCAGCTCAAAAGCAGAGCATGGTTGGCCAAGCAGATGATACAATTTATCAAGGGCATTATGTATCAGGTAAAGAACTCACAAGAATTTTGGTTATGAAGGACATTGTTGGATAATAACCCGGCGATGGGTATGGCGGTCCACAACGGGGCTGATGTGAGTATTGGTACTCAATCAAAGGAAGAAGGAACGCCAACGCATCGGATTATAGAAACAACTGACTAATTCAAAGCTTAATGCAAAGAAATTTTATGATTTCCAAATCAAGGGATCAGAAGCAATCATTCTGATCGAAAATGAATAAGTTCCATAGCCTTAGAAGCACAAACGATCAAGGCATTGATCGGTCAAGAACTGGCTCATATCCAAATGATGTCTGAGCCGGAAGGATGAATTCTAGGATTCGACTGAGGAATGCGAGCATCCTCAACATATTGAATCAACGAACTTAAAATCATAAAGACAAGGGAGGCCAATAAGATTACGAAACTTATTGGATTAACCATAATGCAAGCAAGCGAGAATTTCAAGAGCAATAGGCTGCTCAGGATTTTCGGAAGATCGAATACTATTTTGAAGTCCTTTTCGGAACACATGAACAACTGGGAATGAGCGGATACTCGATAAGTGCGAGAATTATCCGTAGGGGTATTCAGGTGACAAAGATCAGCAAGGCAGTAAGCTCAAAGGATTCTCGGAACAACATAGAGAATTTCGAGGTATCTTGTAATATCAAGATCAACTGGGAAGCATTGTATGAATGGCGAGTATACGTGCTTATCCATAGGGGTTTATCGATGGAAGGGAATTGCATAAGTGACCATAAAGTCTCGAGAGAACATCGGAGAGTATCTTCAGAACCTTCTGGTGCAGCAGACGATCATCTGCAACAAGGGGCTCTCCGGTAGAAAGTTGTTACGAGAACCTAATGTTAGAGTTTAGCAAATTCATTTAACCCGAATAGAAGAGAGATCAGAGTCCGAGAGTATAGGTCGAGGAATAAAAGATCCTAATACCACCCAATGGCGACGTGGGCCCGTAAGGCACACAGCCATGTTAGTAAAAGTTTTATAATGTCTAGACTCGACTTTGGCCAAGGAGTGTGGAAGGGGGATTCCTACAGGCAGTCGGCTCTGATACCAACTTGTGACGCCCCCGATTCAATCAGACACTAATCATACACGGCGTGTACGATCAAGATCGAGGACTCACGGAAGATATCACAACACAACTCTAAAATAAAATAAGTCATACAAGCATCATAATACAAGCCAGGGCCTCCAGGCTTGAATACAAGTGCTCGATCATAGACGAGTCAGCGGAAGCAACAATATCTCAAGATCTGGACATAAGTTAAACAAGTTTGCCTTAAGAAGGCTAGCACAAACCGGGATCAGATCGAAGAGGCGCGGGCCTCCGCTGGGATCCTCCTAAACTACTCCCGGTCGCCGTCGGTTGGGGCTGCGTAGTAGTAGGCACCTCCGGTGTAGTAGTCGCCGTCGACGGTGGCGTCGCGCCCTGGGCTCCATCGTGCAGTCGCAGCAATCGGGTAAAGAAAGGGGAAAAGGGGAACAAGGCAACCGTGAGTACTCATCCAAAGTACTGCAAGCAAGGAGCTACACTACATATGCATGGATATATGTGTAAAGGGCCATATCGGTGGTGAAGCTGCAGAATGCGAGAATAAGAGGGGATAGCTAATCCCGTCGAAGACTACGCTCGCAGCCTCCGTCTTGCAAACATGTAGAAGAGAGTAGATCAAGTCCTCCAAGTAGCATCGCATAGCAAAATCCTACCCGGCGATCCCCTCCTCATTGCCCTGTTAGAGAGCGATCACCGGGTTATATCTGGCACTTGGAAGGGTGTGTTTTATTAAGTATCCGGTTCTAGTTGTCATAAGGTCAAGGTACAACTCCAAGTTGTCCTGTTACCGAAGATCACGGCTATTCGAATAGATTAACTTCCCTGCAGGGGTGCACCACATAAGCCAACACGCTCAATCCCATTTGGCCGGACACACTTTTCTGGGTCATGCCCGGCCGCGGAAGATCAACACGTCGCAACCCGACCTAGGCCAACAGAGCGGTCAGCACGCCGGTCTAAACCTAAGCACCCAGGGGTCTGGGCCCATCGCCCTTAGCACACCTGCACATTGCGAACACGGCCGGAAGCAGACCTAGCAACCTCCATTACAAAGGAAGTCACGTTACGCGGTCCAATCTGGCGCGCTCGATCGGCCGACGTCACGAAGGCTTCGGCTGATACCACGGCGAAAGTGCCCATATCTTTCCCACGTAGTTGGTTAGTGCGTATAGGCCAGTAGCCAGACTCACATCAAATACCAAGATCTCGTTAAGCGTGTTATTTGAAGTTACCGCGAACACCGACAGGGCCAGGCCCACCTCTCACCCTGGTAGTCTCAACCTGCCCTGTCGCCCCGCCACAAAGATCCATCCAGAGGGCCGTCAGGACAAAGGTCCTTTCAGCCCCCAATCCGTGAATCACTCGCGGGTACTCCTCGAGCCGACCCGACTTTAAGCACCAGATGTATCATGTATAAAGTATATAGTATATACCCGTGATCACCTCCCGAGTGATCACGGCCCGATAGTATAGCACATCAGACGGACAAGAATGTAGGGCCACTGATGGAAAACTAGCATCCTATACTAGGCATGTAGGATTGCGGTAAATGTAACAATGATAGTAGCAAGGACAGGCTATGCATCGGGATAGGAATAACGGAAAGCAATAACATGCTACACTACTCTAATGCAAGCGATATAGAAGAATAGGCGATATCCGGTGATCGGGGGGCTTGCCTGGTTGCTCTGGCAAGAGAGAGGGGTCGTCAACTCCGTAGTCGAACTCGGCAGCAGCAGCGTCGGTCTCGGTGTCTAGCGGAAGAAGAGGGGGAAGAAACAATGAATATTTAAGCAAACAGATGCATGACGATGCATGACAAAGCAAAGCGTGATGCTAGGCGTGCCCTAACACGGTATGTGATGATAACGGTGAAGGAGGGAAACGTCCGGGATAGTATCCCCGGCGTTTCGCGTTTTCGGACGGAGGAGCCTGAGGGGGAAGGTTGCGAGTTCGATAGGTTAGGGGGGGTGTGGAGGACGAACGGGTTGCGTATCCGGAATCGTCTCGTCGTTCTGAGCAACTTTCATGTACAAAGTTTTTCCATCCGAGTTACAGATTATTTTATATGTTTTTTCAAAGTTTTATTCATTTTCTGAAATTATTACTAATTCTAAATTAATAGACAAAATGCTATGGGTACCCAGCCCTGAGTACACAGAATGTACTCAGAGGCTGACATGTGGGCCAGGGGGACCCAGTTGACCAGTCAACATTTGACTGGTCAACAGGGGTGGGACCCCCTGTCATTGACTGTTTAGATAATTAGGGTTTAGGTTAATTAGCTAGGCTTAATTATTTTTTTATTTTTTTAAATAAATTTCCTTTTTTTTGAACACGTTCTGGGCCGTGGGGCCATTTGGTGAGAGCTGTGAGGTGGCCAAACGTCTTGTGAGGTTAGCAGGCGTGGGCGCGATTCTTGGGCAAAGCCCTGTGGTGAGCATGGGCGCCTGGCGACCGTGGCGGAGCAGCGGCACGGCGGGGGCGTGGTAGGAGGCCGGGCCGTGACGAGGGGTTATGTGGAGGGGCCGGCGACGACGCGTGCAGAGGCGGAGCGGGGAGGGACAAGGCCACGGCGGGCGAGTGGCGGGTGCATCCAGCGCGCCATCGCGTGTGTGCAAGCTGTGGCGAAGCGACGGATGAGGCCAGCGCGGACGGGCAGCGAGGGAGGCCCGGGGCACGGGTGATGCACGTGAGCGGCAGAGTGGGATGAGCGAGGCGCGGGCACGGGCCGTGGCCGGCGGGAACAGCGGCATGGGGCTCACAGGGGGGAAAGAGAGAGGCGCGCGTGGGGGTTGGTCGGGCGCGACGTGGGGACAGGGGAAGGAGAAGAGGCCGGGGGCCTCACCGCGAGGCGCAGGGTCATGGCAATGGGCTCGGGGAGGTCCGGCGATGTCGGAATCAACGGCGAAGCTCGACGGGGACGAGGAGGAAGAAGGCGGTGCGGGGCTCGACGCGGTGGCTCCCGGCGGGGAGGTGGTGTCCGCGAGGTGGTGGCGGGACGAGGCGGCGACATCGGGGGCTGGGCGGCGACGGGCGGGGCCCCTTCCGGTCGAGAAAGGGAGGAGGGTGAGGACGACGACGAGCGAAGCGGGCGACGCCGGTGATGCGCCGAGAGGCGGGGTCCGTGCTGATGGAGGGGCGAAGGAGAGAGTCGATGGCCTCGGGGCTGTTGCCCGACCTAGATCCGATCGGGGGAAGAGGAGCGAGTGGGGAGTGGTGTGCGTGGGGGGGTTAGGGTTTCGGGATGGGGATATAGGGAGGCGGTTGGGCCAAGGGGGCTGGGCGGCTGGCGGTGTCGTGGGCATTGGGCGGTGGCTCTTGGGACAAAAGCCTTTGGGGGTTCTTTTCCTTTGTTTTCTTATCTTTTTATCTTTTGTTTATTTTTCCTGTTAATAGTTTTGCTATTTTATTTACTACTCATTTTAGTTTTGTTCATTATAAAAACAACACCTAATGTAGTATTACCAATTATAGCTTGACAATACTAGTTAGGCATTTAATTAAAAATAGTTTGTAACCTTATAACTTGAAAAGGTATTTAATCAACTGTTCTAGTTGCTGTTTTAGTTAATTTAGAGCATTTAAATATTTTATAAAAATGTGGTTTCTCCACCGTAATAACCTGTGCATTATTTTGTTCACTCCGAACATTTTAGTTTTAATATTTGAAAACTTTTATTGTTTACTTGATTTTGAATTTGAATTTGAATCGGTTTTTGAACTAACGAGAGATTAGCAACAGTAACCGAGGTGACGTGCATCATTAGCGTAGGTTTACTGTAGCATAATTATCCGAGCATCACACAAGGTATCTTTTATTATGACATTTGAAGTTTGATGACTGCCTGTATTCTCGCTTTAATCACCCACAGAGCTGGAAGAGGTTCGTGCATTGGACGTGCACCGAAAGAATCTAAACATTTATGGTAGGAAATTTTACATAACAACAACTCTAACAGCAAAGTCATGTATATTATTATGATTCATTTCATCAAGCAGTTCTCTTTGAGATTTAGCAACTTGTTCTAACTGAGTTTGAACCATAGAGGCATGTTTTCCAACACCTGTAACATCATTGTAGATTCTAAATAACAAGTCACTCAAGCGAGCAATCATATCAGAATTGTATTTCAACTGTTTCATAACATTTGCATTGAAGTGATCTTGTTTTCTAATATAATTTCCAAACTCATAAAGGCATTGACTAGCATGCATATTGTGAGGATTGTCATTATCATTGAACTTCATAAGAGAATTTACCTCTACCACCTTAGGCAGTGGTGGTGTATTAAGACCATGTATTTCTTCAATAGGAGGTAAAATTTTAACATCCTCGGCTTTAATACCTTTTTCCTTCATAGATTTCTTTGCCTCGTGCATATCTTCAGGACTGAGATATAATATACCCCTCTTCTTCGGAGTGGGTTTAGGCGGTGGTTCGGGAAGAGTCCAATCATCATAATTTTTCAATATATTATTCAACAATTCCTCATCTTGTCCAATAGTTTGTTCCCTGAAAACACAACCAGCACAACTATCTAGGAAGTCCCTAGAAGCATCGGTTAGTCCATTATAGAAGATATCAAGTATTTCATTTTTCTTAAGAGGATGATCAGGCAAAGCATTAAGTAATTGGCAAAGCCTCCCCCAAGCTTATGGGAGACTCTCTTCATTAATTTGCACAAAGTTAAATATTTCCTGTAAAGCAGCTTGTTTCTTATGAGCAGGGAAATATTTTTCAGAGAAGTAATAGATCATATCCTGGGGACTACGCACACAACCAGGAGCAAGAGTATTTTACCAAGCTTTAGCATCACCCTTTAGTGAGAAAGGAAATAATTTGAGAATAAAGTAATAGCGACTCTTCTCATCATGAGTAAAAAGGGTGGCTATATCATTCAACTTAGTGAGATGTGCCACAACAGTTTCAGTTTCATAACCATGGAAAGGATCAGATTCAACCAAACTAATTAACTCTGGGTCGACAGAGAATTCATAATCCTTATCATCAATAAAGATAGGTGAAGTAGCAAACTTAGGGTCATATTTCATTCTAGCATTCAGAGATTTTTCCTTTATACTTGCATAATAATTTCTCTAGATCATCTCTATCTCTGCAAGCAAGAGTATCTCTAGTTGTCTCCTCACTCGTGACATAACCTTCCGGTACCTTAGGCAATTCATATATAGGAGGGATAGTTCTAGCAGGTGGTTCAGGAGATTCGGTTTCAAGTTAATCATCAGATTCAACAACATCATGTTATATTACTCTAGCAATTTGTTCATCAAGAAATTCACCAAGTGGCACATCATCATCATTAAGCAAGGTACTAGCATCATCATAAGCATCATTCATAGCAGAAGTAGCATCATCAATAACTTGCGACATATCAGAATTAATAGCATGTGGTGTTGTTGCAAGTTTACTTATAACAGAAGGTGAATCTAAAGCAGAACTGGATGGCAGTTCCTTACCTCCCCTCGTCTTTGAGGGATAAATCTTTGTCTTAGCATCCTTCAGATTCTTCATAGTGATAATATGATAATAATCCCAAGTGACTCAACAAATATAGCTATGCTCCCTGGCAACGGCGCCAGAAAAAAGTCTTGATAACCCACAAGTATAGGGGATCGCAACAGTTTTCGAGGGTAGAGTATTCAACCCAAATTTATAGATTCGACACAAGGGGAGCCAAAGAATATTTGAAGGTATTAGCAGCTGAGTTGTCAATTCAACAACACATGGAAATTAATTATCTGCAGCAAAGTGATCAGTAGCAAAGTAGTATGATAGTTTTGACAATAGTAGCAGCAGTAATGGTAACGGTAACAGTGATAGCAGTAATTTTGTAGCAAGTGTAACAGTGATGATAGCAGTAGTAACTTAGCAAGAACAATATAAGATAAATTCATAGCATTTGATCGGTGACTTGTTGGATGATATTCATCATGAGACAGTTATAACCTAGGGCCATACGGCACTAGCTCCAGTTCGTCAATATAATGTAGGCATGTATTTCATAAATAGTCATACGTGCTTATGGAAAGAACTTGCATGACCTCTTTTGTCCTACCCTCCCATGGCAGCGGGGTCCATATTGGAAACTAAGGGATATTAAGGCCTCCTTTTAATAGAGAACCGGAACAAAGCATTAACACATAGTGAATACATGAACTCCTCAAACTACAGTCATCACCGGGAGTGGTCCCGACTATTGTCACTACGGGGTTGCCAGATCATAACACGTAGTAGGTGACTATAACTTGCAAGATCGGATCTAGAACATGGATATAATGATGATAACATAAACGGTTCAGATCTGAAATCATGGCACCCGGGCCCAAAGTGACAAGCATTAAGCATAGCAAAGTCATAGCAACATCAATCTAGGAACATAGTGGATACTAGGGATCAAGCCCTAACAAAACTAACTCGATTACATGATGAATCTCATTGAACTCCTCACTGACCAGCGAGCCTACGAAGGAATTACTCACTCCCGGTGGGAGCATCATGGAATGGGTGATGGAGAAGGGTTGATGATGACAAAGAACGAAGATCCCCCTCTCCAGAGCCCCAAACGGACTCCAGATCTGGCCTCCCGAGGAAGAACAGGAGGTGGCGGAGGCTCCGTCTCGTGGATCACGATAATTCTTTCTCCCTAATTTTTTCTTGAAATATGTGATTTTATAGTATCAGGGTTGGCGTCTACGGGGCCACCAGGTGGGGACAACCCACCTGGGCGCGCTAGGAGAGGGGGGCGCGCCCTGGTGGGTTGTGCCCACCCAGGTGCCCCTCTCTGGCAGGTCTTGGCTCCAGAAATTCTTATTTATTGTATAAAAATCCTCGCAAAGTTTTGTTCCATTCCGAGAACTTTTATTTCTGCACAAAAACAACACCATGGTAGTTCTGCTGAAAACATCGTCAGTCCGAGGTTAGTTTCATTCAAATCATGCAAATTAGAGTCCAAAACAAGAGGAAAAGCGTTAGGAAAAGTAGATACGTTGGAGACGTATCAGGCCATCTTGAACCATAAGGATGTGCAGATTCGCAATTCTCCAATCCAATGGAAAACACTGAAGCTAATCAAAATCAGCAGCAGTTGGCGGTCACCACTCTCACGACATTCCACGCGCGCGGCAACATGCGTCAAACACCTCGCTGCATACGGAATCAAAGGACGCAGGAGGGAAAACAGGCGCACGGGGAGCAGAGCGGAGCTCACCTCGGGGTCTTCGAGCGGCTGTGCGCCGGATACCTCGTTGTCGTCGATGTCGAACGAGTTGACGGTCCGCACAGTGCGGATCAGGCGCTGCCTGGCCTCCCGGTGCTCCTCATCCTCGTCCTCGGACTCCCGACTAAGGGGCTCCCACGGCGTAGGGCGGCTCCGACGGCGGCTCACGCGGCGTAGGGCGGCTCCGTCGGTAGCTCGGGCGCGATGGACGGGCTCGGCGGCGCAGGGCCGGCCCTAGCATCTTAGAGGCCCTTGTACGAAACTTCATATAATGGGCCCTTATAATATAATCAAGCGAGTACTTCCGGTAAATATGTAGTAGAAATTTGAGATTAAATTAATTGATTATGTGTTAGCTTGTTTTTCTCTTGTCACAACCAGATAATTTCTTTGTTGGCAACATTGTTATGTTACAAAAAAAAGAGTACAGAACACCTGAATACTTGAAGTTAGATTTTGGAGTAAATTTGAATAAATTTGATGCTCCATCTATATCCAAATGCAGGTAATGCCACAACCAGAAGAATTTACATGACTGCAACTCGTACAAAAAGAGAGGCATCAAACAGGTCAAACATCATTAAATCTTTTTTTTCTTGCGGGGAATCATTAGACCAACTCATCATAACAGAAGTGAATAGACAAGGATGAAAGATTGAGATCCAAAATTTACATGAATGGGCAATGGCTCGGTGCTTGGCTTGAATAGTGCCTGGACTCGCGTCTCCACCACATGCCATCGGACCCTGACCACAGCTTTGAAGATGGACGAAACACTGCAGGTTGCTTCTTGCGATCCTGCGGCCAAGGACCGAGATCCATTGGAGTATGATATGATGACCCACAAGTTTAGGGGATCAGTTGTAGTTATTTTCGATAAGTAAGAGTGTCAAACCCAACGAGGAGCAGAAGGAAATGACAAGTAGTTTTCAGTAAGGTGATGTCTACAAGTGCTGGAATTGTAAGTAGCACAGTAGTTTGATAGCAAGATAATTTGTAACGAGCAAGTAACGATAGTAGTAACAAAAGTGTAGCAAGGTAGCCCAATGCTTTTGAGGCAAAGGACATGCCAAAACGGTCTCCTGTGATAAGCAAAGTGTTCCTGAGGGTACATGGGAATTTCATCTAGTCACTTTCATCATGTTGGTTTAATTCATGTTCGGTACTTTGATAATTTGATATGTGGGTGGACCGGTGCTTAGGTGCTGTTCTTACTTGAACAAACCTCCTACTTATGAATAACCCTCCCACAAGCATCCGCAACTACGAGAAAAGTATTAAGGATAAATTCTAACCATAGCATTAAACTTTTGGATCCAATCGGGCCCTTACGGAATAGCGCATAAACTGGGGTTTAAGCTTCTATCACTATCGCAACCCATCATCTAATTGCTACTCCACAATGCATTCCCTTAGGCCCAAATATGGTAAAGTGCCATGTAGTCGACGTTCACATGACACCACTATGGGAATCACAACATACATACTATCAAAATATCGAACACATATCAAATTCACATGATTACTTGCAACATGATTTATCCCGTGACCTCAAGAACAAAAGTAACTACTCACAAATGATAAACATGCTCAAGATCAAAGGGGTATTAAATAGCATATTGGATCTGAACATATAATCTTCCACTAAATAAACCATATGGTAATCAACTACAAGATGTAATCAACACTACTAGTCACCCACAAGCACCAATCTATGGTTCCGGTAACAAGATTGAACACAAGAGATGAACTAGGGTTTGAGATGAGATGGTGCCGTCGAAGATGTTGATGGAGATTGCCCTCCCCAAGATGGGAGAGTTGTTGGTGATGATGAGGACGATGATTTCCCCCTCCGGGAGGGAAGTTCCCCTGCCGGAATCGCTCCGCCGGAGGGCAAAAGTGCTCCTGCCCAAGTTCCGCCTCGAGGCGGCGGTGCTCCATCCCGAAAGTCCTCTCCTTATTTTTCTAGGTCAAAATGACTTATATACCAGAAGATGGGCACCGGAGGTGGACCTGGGTGAGCACAATCCACCAGGGCACGCCTGGGCTTCCTGGTGCACCCAGGTGGGTTGTGCCCACCTGGTGGGCCCCTCTGATAGTTATTTGCTCCAATAATTCTTATATATTCCATAAAAATTCCTCGTGAAGTTTCAGCTCATTTGGAGTTGTGCAGAATAGGTAGCCTGACGTAGCTTTTTTAGGTCCAGATTTCCGGCTGCCGGAATTCTCCCTCTTTGTGTATACCTTGCATATTATGAGAGAAAAGGCATTAGAATTACTCCAAAAAGCATTATTATGGATAAATTTTTTATAAATAATAGTAAGAAAACATGATGCAAAATGGACGTATTAACACCCCCAAGCTTAGATCTCGCTTGTTCTCAAGCAAAAACCGAAATCGAAAAACATGTCCACATGCTTTGAGAGAGAGGTGTCGGTAAAAACAAAATACGGACATAGAAGCATCATGTTGATTATTATAACAACAACAAAATTAAACATAGGACTTTTATCATAAAACTTTTATCATATACTTCTCATGAATAAGTAACAGTTCATCACACAATCGAAGTATAAAGCAAAAATTCTATTAAAACCAACAAACTATGTTCTCAGTCAACTTTGCAACTACAATTCATCATCTTTTCAGGAAGGTTCACGTATTGGAGCCTTTAGGCAAGTCCACATACTCAACCATCATATAGTCTTTTATGATTGCTAACACTCACCGTGTAACCATGAGCAAAACGTTTCAACCGGACACAAAGAAAGATAGGGGCTTATAGTTTTGCCTCCCAACGTATTCACCTCAAGGGTGATGTCAACAATAATAACTCATGCTATCTATATTCAACTGGACATATGTGCCTAGATCTTTCCTCACCACATGATGCTTGCCAAAGGAGAAAAATAAAAGGGAATATGAAGATCTTTGCATAAAAGTAAATACCTGAAAGTAAAAGATAGGCCCTTGATACGTCTCCAACGTATCTATAATTTTTGCTTGTTCCATGCTGTTATATTATCAATCTTGGATGTTTTATAATCATTTTATAGTCATTTTATATCATTTTTTGGTACTAACCCATTGACATAGTGCCAAGTGCCAGTTGCTGTTTTTTCCATGTTTTTTACATCGCAGAAAATCAATATCAGACGGAGTCCAAATGCCCCAAAACTTTACGATGATTTTTTATGGACCAGAAGGAAGATGTTGGGCCCGTGTTGCACCTAGGGGGAGTCTCGAGGAGGGGACAACCCACCAGGGCGCACCAGGAGGCCCTGGCGCGCCCTGGTGGGTTGTGCCCACCCCGGGTGCCCCCCGGACTGCCTCTTTGCTCTATAAATACCCCAATGTTCCAGAAACCCTAGGGGAGTCGACGAAATATTCATCGAGCCGCCGCAGAGTCTAGAACCACCAGATCCAATCTAGACACCATCTCGGATGGGGTTCACCACCTCCATTGGTGCCTCTCCGATGATGCGTGAGTAGTTCTTTGTAGACCTTTGGGTCCATACTTAGTAGCTAGATGGCTTTCTCTCTCTCGCTGAATGCTTAATACAATGGTCTCTTGGAGATCCATATGATGTAACTCTTTTTGCGGTGTGTTTGTTGGGATCTGATGAACTTTGAGTTTATGATCAGTCATATCTTTTTATATCCATGAAAGTTATTTGAGTTTCTTTGATCTCTTATATGCATGATTGCTTATAGCATCGTATTTCTTCTCTGATATTTGGGTTTTGTTTGGCCAACTTGATCTATTTATCTTGCAATGGGAAGAGGTGCCCGGTAGTGGGTTCGATCTTACGGTGATTGATCCCAGTGACAGAAGGGGAACCAACACGTATCTATCGTTGCTACTAAGGATAAAAAGATGGGATCTATATCTAACGCAATAGATAAACGGATCTTGTCGACATCATGTCATCGTTCTTATTGCATTACTCCGTTTCTCCATGAACTTAATACACTAGATGCATGCTTGATAGTGGTCGATGTGTGGAGTAATAGTAGTAGATGCAGGCAGGAGTCGGTCTACTAATCTTGGACGTGATGCCTATGTATTGATCATTGCCTGGATATTGTCATAATTATTTGAGGTTCTATCTTTGTTTACCCACCATTTGCTATCTTTCTCGAGAGAAGCCACTAGTGAAACCTACGGCCCCTGGGTCTTCTTTCTCATATATTTGCTTGCGATCTATTCTTCCTTTGCATTTTTATTCAGATCTATTAAACCAAAAATACAAAAATACCTTGCTGCACTTTATTTTATTTGCGATCTATTATTTCAATCTACTACCAATTTTTGGCATCGTTACCCGAAAGGGATTGACAACCCCTTTAACACGTCGGGTTGCGAGGTGTTGTTATTTGTGTGCAGGTGGTGTTTATGTTGTGTTGCTTGGTTCTCCTACTGGTTTGATAACCGTGGTTTCTTCACTGAGGGAAATACCTACTATCGCTGTGCTGCATCATCCCTTCCTCTTTGGGGAAATACCGACGTAGCTCAGAGAGCAATCAGCCCTTCGCAGAGGGAAGCAGAGGTTGCCATGCACTTATTTGTTTGTATGCTCAATCCCTTAATGCAAAAGAACGTCACGTTACATTGCCCCTTGTGATAGTGACCTTTATTATGCAGTCTGTCACTTTTATTCTTCACCATCACAAGTTCGTGCAACACTCAATTTTATCTTACAATAAATGATCTCACATTTTTAGAAGCAATTTTTATTGCCTTTTTGCACCGATGACAACTTACTTGAGGGATCTTGCTCTATCCCTAGGTAGGTATGGTGGACACTTGAAAATAAGATTTGGGTTTAAGGGTTTTTGGATGCACAAGTAGTATCTTTACTTAGTGCGGAATTTTTGGCTAGCAAAGATAGGGGGCAAGCACCACATGTTGAAGGATCTATGACAATATGACTTCTATGTGAATATAAACAAACATAAACCATTAATTTGTCTTCCTTGTCCAACGTCAACAATTTTGGCATATAATATTTTGATGAGGGCTCACAATCACAAAAGATTTCTAGGATAGTATATTTATATGTGAATCTTCTCTTCCCTTATTAATTCTTTCATGAGTTGCATCATTGACTAATGCTATATTTGTCAATCTCTTATAAAATTTTCTACTTATACTTTTCCTTATGTGGTGCCATCACCTACCATAGGATTAGTATATAATATTATTGACTTATTTCTTTCCTTTCTATTTTTCTTTCTTTATTTCTTTTCTTTTATTGCAACATGAAAGTAAAGAAAGCAGAAACTCAACTAAACTTTATTATATAACTTGCACACAATTACAATGATAGATCACTAAGCAAACTTTCGAAGAAGAAAGGATCAAACTAAACTTTTATTCATCTAAAGCAAAAGATCAAACTAAAATAAGTAAAGGTAAAAAGATAGTGGGATGATACGATACCGGGGCACCTCCCCCAAGCTTGGCAGAAGCCAAGGGGAATGCCCATACCCGATACTCAATTCTCTTTTGGTGGTGAAGAAGATGATGGTGATGAAGGAGAGATCTTGTCCTCGTATTTCCATGGCAGTGGTCCACCATCATAAGAGGAGGAGTGAGTCTCACGGGTCCTGCAACTAGCAGCCAAACTCATACCTTTGAACCTTGCCTCATACTCAAAGACTTGGTTTTGGAGGTCATAGATCTGGTGTCGGTGTCAAAACCAGCGGATCTCGGGTAGGGGGTCCCCAACTGTGCGTCTAAGGTCGATGGTGACAGGAGACAGGGTACACGATGTTTACCCAGGTTTGGGCCCTCTCTATGGAGGTAATACCCTACTTCCTGCTTGATTGATCTTGATGAATATGAGTATTACAAGAGTTTATCTACCCCGAGATCATATGTTGTGGTCTAAACCCTAGGGGTATGATGATTAATGTCATAATAATCTATCGACTAGCCTGGCCTTGGCTTATATAATACACCAGAGGCCTAGGATAACAAGAGTCCTAGCCGAATACATTGGTGGAGAGGAGTCCTTGTCTTGATCACCAAGTCTTGTGGAATACTCCTTGTATGCGGCATGGGCTGCCTGAAGTGGCCCATGAGTGAACCGCCATGGGGGTCCTCGGCCTGATCCACCTAGTCGGGAGACGATGTGGTGAGTACCCCTAGTCTAGGACACCATCAGTAGCCCCCTGAACCGGTCTTCAAGTTGGGGACGCTCCTCGATCCTTCTGAACCGTTCTTCATCTTCGGTCGTCGGTCTTGAAAACTGGTTCAACAAATCTTCTCATCTTCGATCTTGAGGATCGCCGAAGTAAACCCGAAGAGTTTACACGTCAGGTATCCGAGGAGCCCCTTTAAGTTATCGGCTTTTATCAATGCCTTGTTATTTTTATGCCACACCTCGGGTTTGAAGTTGTTCCCGGGTGGCAGTGTCCTCTTGCGTTCGAGCTCCAACGCCGGACTGTATTCGAGGTATCTTTTGCAGCCGAGCACCAACGCCAGACTGCTTCCGAGCTCCAATGTCAGAATGTATCCGAGCTCCAACGCCAGACTGTATCCAAAGAGTATTATTACAGCCGAGCTCCAATGCCGAACTGCATCCGAGCTCCAGCGCCGGACTGTATCCGAGCTCCAACGCCGGACTATGTCCAAGCTCCAACGCCGGACTATATCCGAGGTGTCATAGATCACCTTGGTTCAGAAAAGTTGAAGGAGTTTAGCCAAGCTTAATGCCGGAAATGCCCTCTATGGAGCCAGCCACTGGCGCCCGAGCTTTATGCCGAACTGCTTCCGAGGTGGTGCACCACCCCGACTGCGGGCCGTTTTTTGTCAATGTTTTTGATTGGTGCAATTTATTCTCTGCCGAGATATATCGCCAGTAGCCCTCAAGGCGTGTATCGGTCGAAAACCCGAGATGCACATGAAGGATGACATAAGACCGCTGATCCCAGTAGCCCCTGAGACTCAGGTTGGTTCACAAAATCGGCCCTGAGGATCAACTCCTAGCTCGGCAGAATACTTCGGGACACAAAAGGCGGTGTGAAAAGTCCTCGAGACTCAGGTTGGGTGCGGCCGACCAACCTGACGATCATAATCTCCTCGAAAACTATATTGCACTTAAATTTTCTGCATTGGATTGCCAATGCAGTAGCCCCCGAGACACTGGTCGGGTGGCAACACCAGATCAAGGGATCGATGTGCCCCTTTAATATTTATAAATAAGGAGCGCGAAGCCCAGTAGCCCCCGAGCCTTAATGTGGGCACGGGTGGCCGAATTAAGGATCGATGTCTGGAGTAAAATCATAAATTATGTGTAATGATTCTATGTATCCAAGTACTTGACATCATTAATGCTCGGATCCGCGTTGTCCAAAACTTTGTTGACCGACCATCGGCTTCAACCTCCTCGGCCATTAGCTGGGGAGTGTTTGTCCTACTTTATTAAGCCTTTATAAGGGAAAAGGTTTACGGCAAACAAGGAAATCCGGTCATACGGTTTTATAAATAAAGGTACGCGGAGAGATATGTTATATTACTTTTTTAATGTAAGAAACATAAGGAAAATAGTCCCGCTATCAGTTCCTTTCCTTGGGTTGTCATGCTGACCATGATCATGAAACCTCACCTCCGATCAATGTGGGAGGAAAATATTGAGGATTTAGTTCGGAGAAAGTTTCCGAACTCTATGGTATTAATGAACCAAAATTTTCACTTCCATCGTTGCCGACCAATTATATCCTTTAAGATCGCTAGCTTTCGGCTTCACCCAGTCTGAGGTACTAACTCGGATGACCCGGTAGTAACAATCACAGGGGTGCTCCCTTTACCGCCTAGCGAAACAATCGGGAACGTAGGGGTAAGCACAGGAGCCAGGCAACCCAGCTTGGCCAAAATCTTAAGTCAAATTGATGCATATTTTTTGGCTTTATAACGATGAGTGCGGAAGGCAGCCCCCGTATATTAAATACAAACGCCGATGATATGTTTATTTTGACTCCATTGCGACCGTTTATCAGTTGAAAGTGGCCCATCGTCGGCTTCCACCCCCTTGTAGATGCTACACAGGATGTTTTTGCAATAACAAAACAACCCTTAGCCGACGTCTCGGTGCCCGAAGGCGGTTGTGTCAGAGGAAACAAGGCGATCAGATATGCGGGCTTTATAACTTTGACTTAGTCATAGGAGCTTAAAGTTGGGAGGTCAGTTACTAGCCCCCTGTTAGTGTTCGGTGACAGTCGTTGTCAAGCCGTAAACACTTCAGCCAATGTTATGAACGGACCATCATTTAACACGGGGTGACCTCTATCAATCTTATAGTTTAAGACAGTCATCGGATCACTGACCAGTTTACGAATATTGTGACAGTCAGTTTTCGGCTTTCTCCACTGAGGCGCTTAACCATGCTAGCTGGAAGCATAATCACAGTGGTTCTCCCTTTGCGCACCTAGCCGAACAAAGCGGAACATAGGAGGCAAGCACAGGAGCCGGGCAACCGAACTATTGATCGAAGACACAATTCGAAACCGATGCATATATAGCAATATCCGAGAATGTTTTTGCCGAATCTCTAAAGGTGTCCGGCGTTGCAATACGAAAATAATGCTGGAAACACACAAATAGTTTAAAAGTGCCATAGGCTCGAAAAGCCAAAAAACTTATTCAAAAGTTTAATGTCCGAACTAGATCAAGTGTTCGGTGCCAATCCGAAAATTGGTCTTAGAAAAACAAAGTTGTGCTTCTGTCGTGCTTTAACATGACACATCCTATCTCAAGACTTAAAGCAGGTCAGCCTACGGCTTCAACTTCCTATCCCACAGCTGGAGTACTTCTCGTTAGGCCAGTTTAGCAAAGTAAACTTTAGTGGCTTTGAGAGAGAAATTAGGCTCCCCGGCTATTGACCACACACTCGCGTCGAAAAAAGGAGTGATAGAAAAAGACTTTTCAATGACTAAGAAGAAAACACTTATTATAAAACGGCTCATGTAAATTTTAAGAGCCCCCAAGTGACTTGGGTAAAAGAATTTTATGTATAACGGTTGTATGTACCGAAGTACTTATATCAGATATGTGTTCACCCGAACTTTAAACGCGTCTTAACCGACCATCGGCTTCTCCCTCTTCGGTCAAGGGCCGAAAAGTGTTATGTACTCCACTTGTCGAGAATATCGACGGTGTTTCCGATAACCAGGCAATCAGGCCATAAGGCTGTAACAGGCAAAGCGCGCTCAGGGAACTTATGCTATATTACTGACGAAGTGTTAGAAGCATCTTCGAAGAAAATAGCACCCCCACTGATACCTTTCTGCGGTTCTCATTGTTACTATGAGACTTGTGCAATAGTTTTTTTGTACTCATGAGTTCCGTCGTGTGTCGACCGTGATTGAAAACAATAAGAGAGCTAGCTTTTGGCTTCACCCAGTCTGAGGTCCGAGCTTGGATGACCCGCTCGTGACAATCGCAGAGGTGCTCCCTTTACTCCGTAGCCGAACAATCAGGAACGTAGGGGTAAACATAGGAGCAAGGCAACCCAGCTTGCGGAACACTTAAGTCAACATGATGCATATTGTGGCGTAATACACGAACAGGGAACGAAGCCGTACAAGTATAATCATATGCAAGAGGAAAGGCTTCATAGAGGAAGCCCCCAAGTAAACGGGGTATTTGAATTTGTGTGTCACAAACAAAGTTTTGTCAAGGAAGTTTTTCACATACAACTTTTTGCCAAAAAAGTATAATCCTTTGGTCGAACCAAACAAAATTTAAAATTGAAAATTCTGAGCATAAAAGCGACTTAGCTGGTTAATGTGCTCGGTGTCGATGCACAGCTGATAACCCACAAGTATAGGGGATTGCAACAGTTTTCGAGGGTAGAGTATTCAACCCAAATTTATTGATTCGACACAAGGGGGTCCAAAGAATATTCTCAAGTATTAGCAGTTGAGTTGTCAATTCAACCACACCAGGATAACTTAGTATCTGTAGTAAAGTATTTAGTAGCAAAGTAATATGGAAGTAACGGTAGCAAAAGTAATATTTTTGGGTTTTGTAGTGATTGTAACAGTAGCAATGGAAAAGTAAATGAGCGAAGAACAATATGTGAAAAGCTCGTAGGTATTGGATCGGTGATGGAGAATTATGCCGGATGCGGTTCATCATGTAACAGTCATAACATAGGGTGACACAGAACTATCTCCAATTCATCAATGTAATGTAGGCATGTATTCCGAATATAGTCATACGTGCTTATGGAAAAGAACTTGCATGACATCTTTTGTCCTACCCTCCCGTGGCAGCGGGGTCCTAACAGAAACTAAGGGATATTAAGGCCTCCTTTTAATAGAGTACCGGACCAAAGCATTAATACATAGTGAATACATGAACTCCTCAAACTACGGTCATCACCGGGAGTGGTCCCAATTATTATCACTTCGGGGTTGCCGGATCATAACACATAGTAGGTGACTATAGACTTGCAAGATAGGATCAAGAACACACATATATTCATGAAAACATAATAGGTTCAGATCTGAAATCATGGCACTCGTGCCCTAGTGACAAGAATTAAGCATAGCAAAGTCATAGCAACATCAATCTCAGAACATAGTGGATACTAGGGATCAAACCTAACAAAACTAACTCGATTACATGATAGATCTCATCCAACCCATCACCGTCCAGCAAGCCTACGATGGAATTACTCATGCACGGCGGTGAGCATCATGAAATTGGTGATGGAGGATGGTTGATGATGACGACAGCGACGGATTCCCTCTCCGAGCCCCGAACGGACTCCAGATCAGCCCTCCCGAGAGGTTTTAGGGCTTGGCGGCGGCTCCGTATCGTAAAACGCGATGAATCCTTCTCTCTAATTTTTTCTCCCAAAATTGAATATATGGAGTTGGAGTTGAGGTCGGTGGAGCGTCAGGGGGCCCACGAGGTAGGGGGCGCGCCCGGGGGGGGGGGGGCAGGCGCGCCCCCACCCTCGTGGACAGGGTGTGGGCCCCCTGACGTGGATTCTTCTTCCAGTATTTTTAATATTTTCCAAAAATACGTTCCATGGAGTTTCAGGTCATTCCGAGAACTTTTGTTTCTGCACATAAATAACACCATGGAAAGTCTGCTGAAAACAACGTCAGTCCGGGTTAGTTCCATTCAAATCATGCAAGTTAGAGTCCAAAACAAGGGCAAAAGTGTTTGGAAAAGTAGATACGACGGATACGTATCAACTCCCCCAAGCTTAATCCTTAGCTTGTCCTCAAGCAATTCAGTTGATAAACTGAAAGTGATAAAGAAAAACTTTTACAAACTCTGTTTGCTCTTGTTGTTGTAAATATGTAAAGCCAGCATTCAAGTTTTCAGCAAAGATTATGACTAACCACATTCACAATAACTCTTAGGTCTCATGTTTACTCATATCAATGTCATAATCAACTAGCGAGCAATAATAATAAATCTCGGATGACAACACTTTCTCAAAACAATCATAATATGATATAACAGGATAATATCTCGCTAGCCTTTCTGAGACCGCAAAACATAAATGCAGAGCCCCTTTAAAGATCAAGGACTGACTAGACATTGTAACTCATGGTAAAAGAGATCCAATCATGGTCATACCCAATATAAATTAATAGTAATGGATGCAAATGACAACTGTGCTCTCCAGCTAGTGCTTTTTAATCAGAGGGTGATGACTCAACATGAAAGTAAATAGATAGGCCCTTCACAGAGGGAAGTAGGGATTTATAGAGGTGCTAGAGCTCGATTTTGAAATAGAGATAAATAATATTTTGAGCGGCATACTTTCATTGTCAACAAAACAACCAAGAGATGGCGATATCTTCCATGCTACACACATTATAGGCGGTTCCCAAACAGAATGGTAAAGTTTATACTCCCTCTCCACTAGCAAGCATCAATCCATGGCTTCCTCGAAACATAGAGTGCCTCCAACTAACAACAGTCCGAGGGGGAGTTTTGTTTGCAATTATTTTGATTTAGTTTGCATAAAGCATGGTACTGGGCATCCCGGTGACCAGCCATTTTCTCGTGAGTGAGGAGCGGAGTCCACTCCTCTTAAGAATAACCCGCCTAGCATGGAAGATACGGACAACCCTAGTTGATACATGAGCTATTCGAGCATACAAAATAGAATTTCATTTGAAGGTTTAGAGTTTGGCACATACAAATTTACTTGGAACAGCAGGTAGATACCGCATATAGGAAGGTATAATGGACTCATATGGAAAAACTTTGGGGTTTAAAGGATTGGATTTACAAGAAGTATTCCCGCTTAGTACAAGTGAAGGCTAGCAAAAGACTGGGAAGCGACCAACTAGAGAGCGACAACAGTCATGAACATGCATTAAAATTAATAAACATTGAGTACAAGCATGAGTAGGATATAATCCACCATGAACATAAATATCGTGAATGCTATGTTGATTTGTTTCAACTACATGTGTGAACATGTGCCAAGTCGAGTCACTTAAATCATTCAAAGGAGGATACCACCCCACTATACCACATCACAACCATTTTAATAGCATGTTGGCACGCAAGGTAAACCATTATAACTCATAGCGAATCAAGCATGGCATAAGCAACTATCTTATATTTACTAATTGGAGGCACCATACGAGTCTCCACGTTAATCCTCATAAACTCAAATATTGTCCATCCGATCATAGTATTAACTATCTACAATCGTCGGATGAGATTCCAGGAGTCCTAAGCGAATGTCCCACCTCACACGTCCTCATCTCCATAAAAAAACAATCAAAACTCTCTTTAGCGCACACTCCTTGCACCACGAGGCCTAGATGCATCAGCCCTACAATCGTTAGATGAGATTCCATGACTCCTAGCCCAATGTCCCACCTCCCACGCCCTCCTCCCCAGTAAAAAAATCAACAATCTCTTTCCCACCTACTTTCCACCACGAGGCACAGATGTGCCCTCCGCCGGCGCTCCACCTCCTCTCCTCACCTTTCTCTACTCCTCAAGCAACAATCGCTCAATGATCCAGGAGCCTCCTCTATCCCTTTATGTGCAATCTTTGAATCTCCATGTTGCAAGCCATCTTTTGGGGAAATTTTCATCTTGGGTTGATGCAGCGACCTATCCCTAGGTTGCCGCCGTCGAGTTATGTCTCGATCTGCACATGCCTCCACGCCGCTGCTGCACAAGGGTCACTTCCAGCCTCCAGATCGACAAGCTGCAGTTTGGTCGTGCTTCCAAAGATCATCGCCATTAGCGGCCTCGAGTCACGCCTCGGACGCTACACCGGAGCGTCGCCTCCAGACTTAGATCGTGTATAAAGATTGGATTTCCCACCGACACCGTGGTCCTCATAGTCTAGAGTCCTGTTCCTTGATGACGCTGACAACGGGCAGTCCGGGAGAGTCACCTCCAGCCTTCAGCTTGATTGAAAGTTGCAGTTTGTCGATCACCGCCTCATCAGCCGTCCAAGCTAATGCAGGGCAGATTGTTTTTCCCAAGTTCACCCAGTAGAGACAATGTGCAGATTGCATCCTTCTAGGGATGATCTTTAGGATCTAATATACTGATAAATATTTATGATATCACCATGTTAGTTTTTGTTGGACGCCCTTCTCGGACTACGCCATCGCCTCTAGAGATACAAATAAAATGTATTTTTGATTGATCTTCTGCTGAATGGCTGTTTAATGTGCAACTCGGTATAGCTCTTTTTTCTCCGTTGATTTCATAAAACTGTATTGGCTGATCCAAAGTTTCCCTTTTGCAACTTTCAATTTTGTCTCAGCAGTCTAGGTACGTCCACAGTGGAGTTCATTGAAAGCTCTCTGATATATCGTTTTGTTTTGTCAAATATTATTCCAGTCTGTTAGCGACACCAACATGGAAGTGTAAGTGATTTTGTGCACGAAAAATCTAGGCACAACTATTCCTACCTACAACATCCATTATGTTTTACTAAATACGTGGAGCAAATAATTTTGTAAATATGTAATTTTTGTGATGATATCGTCAAGTGTGAGAGATGCATGTCAAGTGCAGATTTTAAATTTGCTGCTATTGACAGAAGTGCAGACTGCTTTTTCCACGTTAACCGAGTAGGCAATGTGCAGCCTGCATCCTTCCAAATAGTGCGCATATTTCTTTATGTTGTTGCCAGATAGTATTCTTTTTTCTTTTGGATTACATCTGATTTTTATTGCTTTTGGGGCTGCTTTATTTTCGTAATCACAGGACCAGAGGAAGTCTCATGTGTGTGATGCCAACTATAACGTCAATGTAATGGTTGCAACCATTTTTTTGAAAAATAAAAAAGAATCATGTAAAGGAATTCGTCATGTAGAAATACTTATAAGGCTATAAATCTCCAATCTTTGGAATTGCATAATTTGGAGGAGTAGACTCACCTAATATACAAGAAATAACAATATATGTTAATATTGACAGAATCATGTATTTGCTCTACATCTGATCTTTGTATATTGTTCCATGGAAGATGGTTTGTAGGGCGGAAAAATAGGATATTAAATTACAATCTTTCAAATCACGCGAGAAGTATTTTATGTATCAAACTATGACAAATTCATGTGTCGGTTTAGATACTTCAAGTTTAATTTGAGACATCAGTAGTTAATTCACTGTTTATTTTCCTTTTTGGATCAGGGAACAAATTCCTCGAACATAATTGTGTGTTCTTCTTTATGTTTCAGGGAAGCACCGGAAAGAGGATGTTTATATGCAGCATAAACCATAAGTTTAATTTGAGGTATTCCATCAAGTGTATCTTATATAGCCTCCGTCCTGTATTTTATTTCCTTTGTTTCAGGTTTTGCAGAGGAGCTGAGGGACAACTGAGGTGCTGGTAGAATTACATCAGCTACTAAATTACGTACATACCTAAAAAAACTGGAGCGCTAGCTCCCTGTAGTAATGACTAAAAATATTCTAATGCTCATAGGTTGCGTACTTTAGGAAACGAAGCTGTATTGGGTGGTCTCCGACCGCCTAACGACAATACAGAGTCGCCGTAGTTGGGTTGTGTTCATGTAACACTGAAACTTGACATAGTTGGTATAAGAAGGTTTGGTTTACTTTCACTATGTTACGGTTCAGTCTATTTTATAAACATGTCGATTGGCATTCTGGCAAATAGGCATCTTCGATATTTCCGAAATCTCTGTTCTAAAAACTCCAATTCTGCTCATAGGAATTGAGATGCCCAACCTTTAATATACGTGTGCTTTACACATGCCATCCATTGGCAGAGTATTTTCAAGGATTTTGCTGCTTACTAATTATTTACATCCATTGCACAAACTACAGGGTAGGGTGTTGCACAAACTACAGGGTAGGGTGACTGTTCCCTCTCATTAGAACTAGAACATATCTTCGTATATTTATAAGGTAATTCTCCCCAAAATTTTACATGAACCTTTCCCGTGAAGTAATATATTTTGATATGTTTTTAAACTTCTAATTAGATAGAATACATTAGCTGTAATATATGTATGCTTTATACATGAAACAAGGTTTATATGTGTTTTAGTTTTTATCCTCTAATGATATGGCATCCACAGGACTGGAGCAAAATGCTAATTCATAGATAGCATCTCTTGCTTGCATTAATTTGGCCTACAGTTTTATGTTTAGATGATGCTCTGAAAGAATTGTCTATCATTTATTGAGGCCAAATGCAGCTTAGGCAACTCAACAACATTTATAATGCCAATTTTGTCTGCATAATTGTTCTTGCAGCTATACATTCATGTCAAGGTATTCAGAGTATTTAACTAATATAATCCAAAAAGTAAGTACTAGCCCGTGCAACTGCACGGGTTGATGACTAGTGGTCTCTAGTTGTCATTGCAAACATGTTTATTCATAATAGGCTGAATTAGGAACGATGAACTAATCATATTTACAAAAACAAGAGAGGTCGAGTTCATACCAGCTTCTCTCATCTTAGTCAGTCCATCATATATCATCATTATTGCCTTTCACTTGCACAACCGAACGATGTGAAAATAATAAGAGTGCACGTGCATTGGACTAAGCTGGAATCTGCGAGCATTCAATAGACAGGAGAAGACAAGGCAATATGGGCTCTTGGTTAAATCAATAATAATGCATACAAGAGCCACTTCAACAATTTAATTATAATCTTCTCCTATCGACCCCCAAAGTGAATAAAAGAAATAAAACTATTTACATGGGAAAGCTCCCAACAAGCAAAAGAAGAACGGGAAATCTTTTTGGGTTTTCTTTTAATTATTACTACTACAGCAAGAAAGTAAACTAGCTAAAAGCTAGAACTAATTTTTTTGTTTTCTTAAGGTTTTTTAAACACACAAGAAGAAAGCAAGAAAAAGAAAATAAACTAGCATGGATATTACAGAGAAGAGTATGAGCACCGACAACTAGCAATGAGTGTGTGAACATGAATGTAATGTCGGTGGGAAATACGTACTCCCCCAAGCTTAGGCTTTTGGCCTAAGTTGGTTTATTGCCACGGATGGCCTGGCGGATATCCATAGTTGTAGCCGGGGTCGTACTGCGATGAAGAAGACTCTGATTGCCACTGGTTGGCAATCATCTCCGGATCCCACTGGTAGTTAGAATGTCGTGGAGGTTCAAATTGTGGTTCCGGTTCCAGCTCTGTGGCTGATGTAAGGTTTTCGGTAGGCGTGAATGGCTACCAGCGGAACGAGATACAGACCTGCAGATAAATCAAACAAGGAAGGAGCAGGCAAGGTAATAGTCTCAGGGTGATGTTTATCAAAGAACAATTTGTATTTAAGCGCCCCTTCCCTATTCTTAACAATAAAGTCATGCGCTACCATACTCTTATAATCTAAATAAGCAGTGGGCATCAATTTTTCTTCTTTTTCATAGTGCCTAATAGGTATGTTATAGTGTGCAGCAAGGCATGAAGCATAAATACCTCCAAAGATGGGGCCCTTTGTACGGTTCAGACTTAACCGTTTGGCATAATACCGCCCATACTAACAGTGTTATCACAGAAAAGACCATGGAACAAAATAATAATATTAGGAACACTAAGGTTTCCACAGTTTCCGCGACCAATTAAGCAACGACTAGCAAATATGGTAAAGTAGCGTAAAACAGGAAAATGTATGCTGGTGATTCTTGCATCGGAAACCTTCCTAGTTTCCCCTACAGTAATAGTGTCAATAAACCCATCCACATCTTTACGATGGGGTTCATCTAAACTATCCTCAAAATGTATTTTGCAAACCTTGCAAAATTCATCTAGTGGCATCTTCTTAATCACATCATATAAATAATACTCTACTGAAGGAGGTGATTCCTTAGGATAATAGTAGAAGTTTTGCACAAAAGTATTGGTGAGTAAAAGATACTGTTTGCGTTGGTCGCGGAGGAAGTCGGTGAGGCCTACATTCTCAGCCAATTCATAAAAATCATCATAAATCCCGGCTGCTCTCAAGAAATCATTGGAAGGCCATTCACACAGCCGAACCTCCGCGGTGCGAGGCAAATTATATTTGGGCCTCTTTGCCTCTTCACTTTGCTTTTCCTTCGAGCTTCGGCTCGATGAGCCCCTAAAAAATCTCTTCATTTTTTTCTGAAAATTTCTGAAATTTTTAGTAACTTCAAATAAAAGTGAACCAAGCTCAACAAGATTGATAGCAACTACTCGTACAAGTGCCTAGAGACTATATGATGCATTAGAACTACTTGGAACCATATAAATTTGACATGCAAGCTCAAGAACATGGTCACCTAGGTAGCACAAATTTGCAAAGAATAAAGCACTAGAACAAAAAATAATTGGACCAATGGAGGAGTAACATACCAAGGAACAATCTCCCCAAGCAGTTTTGTGAGAGGTGCTTTGAGCAAGGAGATCGAAAATCGCAGCAAAATGAGCTAGAACTCGTGATTGAGCTGGATGGTGATCTTTTTTGGGAGGAAGAAGAAGTGTGTGGGTGCAGGAATAAGTGGAGGGGAGCCACCATGGGCCCATGAGGCAGGGGGGCGCGCCCTGGACCCTCGTGGCCAGGTGTTTGCTCCTCATGCTGTGTTCTCAGTTCCAGATATTCTCAAATATTCCAGAAAAAAATCAAATTTCAATTTCAGGGCATTTGGAGAACTTTATTTTCGGGGTATTTTTATATTGCACAGATAATTCAGAAAACAGACAGGAAAAATACTATTTTTACTTTTATTTCAACTAAATAACAGAAAGTAGAGAGAGGGTACAGAAGGTTGTGCCTTCTAGTTTCATCCATCTCATGCTCATCAAAAGGAATCCACTAACAAGGTTGATCAAGTATTGTTAACAAACTCATTCCGAATAACATGGAACCGGAGAAATTTCGAATAACACTATGTTACCTCAACGGGGATATGCACATCCCCAATAATAAGAATATCATATTTCTTCTTGACAGTAGGAAGAGGAAATTCAAAACCTCCAAAAATAATCGATGGAATTTTTCCAATAGAGTTGATACTGTGAACTTGAGGTTGTTTCCTCGGAAAGTGTATCGTATGCTCATTACCATTAACGTGAAAAGTGACATTGCCTTTGTTGCAATCAATAACAACACCTGCAGTATTCAAAAAAGGTCTTCCAAGAATAATAGACATACTATCGTCCTCGGGAATATCAAGAATGACAAAGTCCGTTAAAATAGTAACGTTTGCAACCACAACAGGCACATCTTCACAAATACCAACAGGTATAGCAGTTGATTTATCAGCCATTTGCAAAGATATTTCAGTAGGTGTCAACTTATTCAAATCAAGTCTACGATATAAAGAGAGAGGCATAACACTAACACCGGCTCCAAGATCACATAAAGCAGTTTTAACATAATTTCTTTTAATGGAGCATGGTATAGTGGGTACTCCTGGATCTCCTAGTTTCTTTGGTATTCCACCCTTAAAAGTATAATTAGCAAGCATGGTGGAAATTTCAGCTTCCGGTATCTTTCTTTTATTTGTAACAATATCTTTCATATACTTAGCATAAGGATTCATTTTGAGCATATCAGTTAATCGCATACGCAAGAAGATAGATCTAATCATTTCAGCAAAGCGCTCAAAATCCTCATCATCCTTTTTCTTGGATGGTTTGGGAGGAAAAGGCATGGGTTTCTGAAACCATGGTTCTCTTTCTTTACCATGTTTCCTAGCAACAAAGTCTCTCTTATCATAACGTTGATTCTTTAATTGTGGGTTATCAAGATCAACAGCAGGTTCAATTTCCACATCATTATCACTGCTAGGTTGAGCATCAACATGAACATCATCATTAACATTTTTATTAGGTTCATGTTCATTACCAGATTGTGTTTCAGCATCAGAAATAGAAATATCATTTGGATTCTCAGGCGTTTCAGCAATAGGTTCACGAGAAGCATGCAAAGTCCTATCATTTTTCTTTTTCTTCTTTTTAGAAGGACTAGGTGTATCAATATTATTTCTCTGAGAATCCTGCTCAATTCTCTTAGGGTGGCCTTCATGATACAAAGGTTCCTGAGTCATTCTACCGGTTCTAGTAGCCACTCTAACAGCATAATCATTATTCTTACTATTTAATTCATTGAGCAAATCATTTTGAGCTTTAAGTACTTGTTCTACTTGAGTGGTGACCATTGAAGCATGTTTAGTAATGAGTTTAAGTTCACCTTTACCTCTAGACATATAATCACCCAAGTGTTCAAGCGTATCGGAATTGTATTTCAATTGTCTACCAAGCATTGAAGTTTTCTTGTTTGACAATAAAATTATCAAACTGTTCTAAGCATTGTCTAGCAGACTTATAGTGAGGAATATCACCTTCATCAAATCTATAGAGAGAATTTACCTTTACTACCTGTGTCGGGTTATCAAGACCATGAGTTTCTTCAATAGGTGATGGATTGAGATCATATGTTTCTTCAACAGGCGGTAAATTAAGACCATGTATTTCTTCAATAGGAGGTAAATTCTTAACATCTTCAGCTTTAATACCTTTTTCTTTCATAGATTTCTTTGCCTCTTGCATATCTTCAAGACTGAGAAATAGAACACCTCTCTTCTTCGGAGTTGGTTTAGGAATAGGCACAGGAGCTGGCTCAGGAAGTGTCCAATTATTTTCAATTGTCAACATATTATTCAATAGAATTTCAGCTTCATCAGTGTTCTTTCCCGAAAAAATGTAACCAAGACAACTATCCGGTAATCTCTGGAAGCATCGGTTAGTCCATTATAAAAGATATCAAGTATTTCATTTTTCTTAAGAGGATGATCAGGCAAAGCATTAAGTAATTGGAGAAGCCTCCCCCAAGCTTGTGGGAGACTCTTCTCTTAAATTTGCACAAAGTTGTATATTTCCCTTAAAGCAGCTTGTTTCTTATGAGCAGGGAAATATTTAGCAGAGAAGTAATAAATCATATCCTGGGGACTACACACACAACCAGGATCAAGAGAATTAAACCATATCTTAGCATCACCCTTTAATGAGAACGAAAATATTTTAAGGATATAAAGATAGCGAGATCTCTCATCATTAGTGAATAGGGCGGCTATATCATTTAATTTAGTAAGGTGTGCCATAACAGTTTCAGATTCATAGCCATGAAAAGGATCAGATTCAACCAAAGTAATTATATCAGGATCAATAGAGAATTCATAATTCTTATCAGTAACACAGATAGGTGAAGTAGCAAAAGCAGGGTCAGGTTTCATTCTAGCATTAAGAGATCACTGCTTCCATTTAGCTAGTAGCTTCTTAAGATCATTTCTATCATTGCAAGCAAGAATTGCTCTAGCAGATTCTTCATCCAGAACATAACCCTTGGGCACAACAGGCAATTCATATTTATTAGGGGGAGAGTCTTCATCATCACTATCTTCAATATTATCAGTTTCAATAATTTCATTCTCTCTAGCCCTAGCAAGTTGTTCATCAAGAAATTCACCAAGTGGCACAGTAGTATCAAGCATAGAGGTAGTTTCATCATAAGTATCATGCATAGCAGAAGTGGCATCATCAATAACATGCGACATATCAGAATGAATAGCAGTAGCAGGTTTAGGTGTCACAAGATTACTCAAAACAGAAGGTGAATCAAGTGGAGAGCTAGATGGCAGTTCCTTACCTCCCCTCGTAGTTGAGGGATAAATTTTTGTCTTAGCATCTTTCAAGTTCTTCATAGTGACCAGTAGATACAAATCCCAAGTGACTCAAAGAATAGAGCTATGCTCCCCGGCAATGGTGCCAGAAAATAGTCTTGATAACCCACAAGTATAGGGGATCGCAACAGTTTTCGAGGGTAGAGTATTCAACCCAAATTTATTGATTCGACACAAGGGGAGCCAAAGAATATTCTCAAGTATTAGTAGTTGAGTTGTCAATTCAACCACACCGGATAAGTTAGTATTCTGCAGCAAAGTATTTAGTAGCAAAGAAATATGGAAGTAACAGTAACGGTAGCAAAAGTAATATTTTTGGGTTTTGTAGTGATTGTAACAGTAGGAACGGAAAAGTAAATGAGCGAAGAACAATATGTGAAAAGCTCGTAGGCATTGGATCGGTGATGGAGAAGTATGTCGGATGCGGTTCATCATGTAACAGTCATAACATAGGGTGTCGGAGTAATGGGCCACGGGTAGGCCAACCTGGTGCCCAGAACCTTTCAAGACACCGGGGCTGGCTGCGCCCCTCAAGGCTCCAAGATGAAGTGACGCCTTCTGGAGGCCGGCTGGAGGAATAGCCGGCTGCCCATAGGCGACCGAGTCCCGGAGGCCGACGTCAAGACAAGCCAACTCCTAGCTAGCGGCTTCTAGAGAAGCCGGCCCCTAGCAGTCGGCCCGAGGCGCCAATGAAGCATGCGCACTCATCAAGAAAGACAAGACATGGAATGGCTACAGTATAGCCCATCCCCCCGATCCAGGGACGGGCGTGGTACATAGCAGCATCAGACGGCGGAGATCTCCGCCCGCTGCATCGCTACACGCCACCCCGACTTCACCACAAGCAAAGTGAGCCCTGCCCCACTACTGACGCCGGTACGGCCCAAGGACGACGGGCCCCACCAATCAGCGAGAGCCCGGAAGACAGCAAGAGCCCCACCAGTCGGACCCGAGGGAGGTCGGCCCCCAGCAGTCGGCCCGCCCCTTCCTCGGGACCCACGCGCCATTAACCAGACGAGACGCAGAGTGGCTACAGTAATCGCCCGCCAGGCGGCGGAGCTGTAGCCACGATCCCCTGACCAAGCCTGCGTCATTAGAGTCACGGCTACAATGATCAGCAGCCGACAAGACCCAAGAGCGGTGGAGGCGGCCTGTCGGCCCGTACCAGACCAGTCGGTGGGGCCCACCAGACGGCGGGCCCCAGCAGTCGGTGGAGAAGCCGGTGGCCGAAGAGACTGACGGTCAGGCCCTACGCTCGGCCGGATTGCCATTGTACCCCTGGGGGGTAGGCCTATATAAAACCCCAGGGCACCCATGCAAAGGGTTCCCAACCGGTTAGAACTAGACCAACCCATAGAGAAAGGAGAGAGCTAGCCTTGCCCTCTCCTTCCTCTAGCAAACAGCTCAAGGAGCACCATTGTACCACTTGTGCCTTAGTGATCATGCGGAGACCCCGCAGAGCAGGACTAGGGGTGTTATCTCCTAGGAGAGCCCCGAACCTGGGTAAAGTGCGCCGGCGTCAGGTTCACGCCTTAGCCCGCCTGTGCACCGACGATGTTCTACTCGCTCCCACCATGATAAGCCATCCATTGGCATATGTCGCACCCAACCCCCGACATTTGGCGCCCACCGTGGGGAGAGGTGCACCGTCGTCTGGAGACCTGTTCTGGACGGGAACCCTTTTCCTCCCTGGCGAGCGCAGCTAGCCCGGCATGCCAGACGGAGTCTGCGCCGATGCGCTGCACGGCGCGGAGGTCGCCTGTGCGGCGAGCTGCCTCGCCGACCATGTTGGTGAGGTTCGCCTCTCCGACGAGCCAGCGTCCGATGCGGGCAATGATGGCCCTGAGAGCCGCCTCGTCAGCCTCCTCGATCAGCTCCACATCGCCAACGAGCCTGCTGTAGACTTGGAGTCTGTTGGCTCCACCGACCCGATGCTTGTCGATTCATACACTGCGTCGCTTGACGCGTTCCCCACCAACGTGGTGGTCTACGACGAGCCGCCTCCTCGCGCGAAGAGCGGCGAAAGCGCCGTCACGGAGGTGCTAGTCATCAGCCACAGCGAGCACTCCGGCGGAGGTGCTCATGACCAGCTCGATGCGGCACTTCAATACCTAACGGCGCCCATCCCAGAAGACGCCGACGCCGAGATGCTGGAAGCACGCCGCATCCAGCTCGTCGAGGGCGCTAAGAAGCTGACCAGCATGAGACGCCTATTGGAGGCCTACCAGCGCGAGATGGACCGCGCCGTGGGCGGCACGCCGGCTCCCGGTGGGCCCAGCCGCCTTGGCACGGTCCGGCAGCGCGGCGTGGCCATCGCCAACCTACTCGGGGCAAATCGCCCCATTTATGCCACACCAGCGGAAAATATTCGAGCTGCCCAGGCAGCAGCAGAAGAGCTGGACAAGTTCGAGGGCGAAGAGCATCGCTAGATGGCGGAGCGCGTCCAGCAGCTCCTCGACGCGGCTGCTGAGCAGCACGAGGCCGGTTGCCGCATTGAGGCGCCCTACCGGTAAAATGATGATCTGCCTCCCTGCCGAGATCAAGGCGCGACATCTCGGACGCCGACTGGTGGCGTCCGCGGAAGAAGAGCCAAGGAGCCGGCTGCCAGCCGCAGCCGGACTCGCATCACCATTGAGCGCGACCAAGACGGCCTCCAGAGAGCAGTGGAACACCGGGATGACTGTCTGCCTCCTCCCCCTCGCAGGGAAAGGCGCGTCTCCCCGCCGCCTGTTGATCACCCGATACTCGGCGACCGCCTTGGCCGCCAAGAGGGAGTCAGAGAGAATGATTCCCGCCACCGGATCGACCATCTCCACCGATCCCTGGCACTGGAAGAAGAAGATGAGTTGGGTCCGTCTTGTTTTGGCCCCCGCATTCGAGACGAGCCCTTCCCCAAAGGGTTCACGCTCCCAAGAGATACGCCCAAGTACACCGCCCGCGGAAGCCGAGGATCGCTGATCGACTACTCCACAGCCGTCAGCATCACGAACGGCAACAAGGGCGTTGCTGTGAAGTACGTTCTACTCATGCTCCAGGGCACGGCCCGGAACTGGCTGAACAGCCTGAAGCCCCGCAGCATCAATAGCTGGGTCGACTTCACCGAAGCCTTCATCCGCAACTTCACCAGCACGTACAAGCGGCCGCCCAAACCTTGCCAGCTCTCCTTGTGCGTACAAGGCCCAGCGAGTCGACGCGCGACTACCTCACACGCTGGGCCGAGCTCCGCAACTCTTGCAAAGGCGCGCACGAGGTGCAGGCTATCGAGTACTTCACCGCTGGGTGCCGAGAGGGCACCCTCCTCAACCACCGACTCCTCTGCGATGAGCCGGCGACCCTCGATGAGCTGCTGATCATAGCAGATAAATATGCCACAGCCGACGACTCCATGAAGGCGGAAATCCGAGCTAATGCATCTGGCAAAGTGGCCCCTCAGGCTCCACGGACCCTGGATGGCGACACCAGTTGGCGCCAACAACCAAGCGACAACAAGCGCAAGGCCATGTAGCCGGCTTCCACAAGCCGGCAGGTGGCGACAGTCGAAGACCAGCAGCCGGAAGGGCAGCCTCCATCCAAGCGCCAGAAGGGCGGCAAGCCCAATTGGTTACTATTGGGGAACGTTGCAGAAAATAAATTTTTTCCTACGGTTTCACCAAGATCCATCTATTAGTTCATCTAGCAACGAGTGATAGGAGTGCATCTACATACCTTTGTAGATCGCGAGCGGAAGCGTTCAAGTGAACGGGGTTGAGGGAGTCGTACTCGTCGTGATCCAAATCACCGATGACCAAGTGCCGAACGGACGGCACCTCCGCGTTCAACACACGTACGGAGCGGATGATGTCTCCTGCACCTTGATCCAGCAAGGAGGTGGGAGAGGTTGATGAAGATCCAGCAGCACGACGGCGTGGTGGTGGATGCAACAGGGTTCCAACAGAGCTTCGCCGAGCTTCTGCGAGAAGGAGAGGTGTAGCAGGGGAGAGGGAGGCGCCAAGACTTGGGTGCGGCTGCCCTCCCACCCCCCTCTTTATATAGGGACCCCAGGGGGGGCGCCGGCCCTAGGAGATGGGATCTCCTAGGGGGGCGGCAGCCAATGGGGGTGGAGTGCCCCCCAAGGCAAGTGGAGGCGCCCCCTCCCCTAGGGTTCCCACCCCTAGGCGCAGAGGGGGCCCCAGGGGGGCGCACCAGCCCACCAGGGGCTGGTTCCCCTCCCACTTCAGCCCATGGGGCCCTCCGGGATAGGTGGCCCCACCCGGTGGACCTCGGATCCTTCCGGTGGTCCGGCACAATACCAAGGACCCCAAACTTTCCCGATGGTCAAACTCGACTTCCCATATATAATTTTTTACCTCCGACCATTCCGAACTCATCGTGACGTCCGGATCTCATCCGGATTCCATCAACTTTGGTTTGCTGCATACTCATATTCATACAACCCTAGCGCCACCGAACCTTATGTGTAGACCCTACGGTTCGGGAGACACGAGACATGACCGAGACGGCTCTCCGCCAATAACCAACAAATGGATCTGGATACCCATGTTGGCTCCTACATGCTCCTCGATGATATCATCGGATGAACCACAATGTCGAGGATTCAAGCAACCCAGATACAATTCCCTTTGTCAATCGGTATGTTACTTGCCCGAGATTCGATCGTCGGTATCCCAATACCTCGCTCAATCTCGCATCGCAAGTCACTTTACTGCATTCTAATCGTTGATCCCGTGACCAAACACTTGGTCACTTTGAGCTCATTATGATGATGCATTACCGAAAGGGCCCAAGGATACCTCTCCGTAATATGGAGGACAAATCCCATCCCGATCCGTGATAACCCAATGACACTTTCGGAGATACCGTAGTGCACCTTTATAGTCACCCATTTACGCCAGACATTTGGTACACCCAAAGCACTCCTACAAAGATCCGGGAGTTACACGATCTCATGTCTAAGGAAAAGATGCCCGACATCGAAAAGCTCGCAAAACGAACTACAAGATCTTGTGCTATGCTTAGGATTGTCTTGTCCATCACATCATTCTCCTAATGATGTGATCCCGTTATCAATGACATCCAATGTCCATAGTCGTGAAACCATGACTATCTATTGATCAACGAGCTAGTCAACTAGAGGCTCACCAGGACATATTGTAGTCTATGTATTCACACGGTATTACGATTTCCGGATAATACAATTATAGCATGAATAAAAGACAATTATCATGAACAAGGAAATATAATAATAATCCTTTTATTATTGCCTCTAGGGCATATTTCCAACAGCACCGCCTTTATCGTATGAGCAGACTCTTGACGCTACTCGAAGTTCCATAGTGGCGCCAAGCCATCCAACCACACCACTGAAGTGCCATTGGCTCACCAGATCGCTAAGGAGACAACCTTCGCTTCCTCCGCTCATGGGCAGCCGGCACCTCCTCCCCAAAGAGTCCGCCGGTTCGACCAAATGAGCCATACAAGACGAGTATCCTCAAGAGCACAGAGCTTATGTCGTGTTCACCAAAGATGGCCGATTTACAAGCACAACAGATTTACAACGACAAAGAAGAAGTGAATGCAGAGCATCGAGACCCCGAGTTCATGCATTGGTCCGAGAAGCCCATCACCGGAGCAGATCCGACCATCCGAAGTGATGCCCAAACCCGTTCCTACGCTCGGTATTGATGCCACCTTTACATCGATAGGCGAGCTGCCCGCTTCCCGAAGTTCTCGATAGATGGCCGCAAGAAAGCATCAACATCCTATACAAGGATACCATGGAGAAGTTAGGAATCAAACAAAGGCAGCTTCAGCCCAGCCGGACCGTTTTCCATGGCATAGTTCCAGGCCTTTCCTGCTCACCAATCGGCAAGATCTAGATAGACGTCCTCTTTGGAGACAAAGATCACTTCCACCGAGAGACAGTCTGGTTTGAGGTGGTGGACCTTGAGAGCCCATACCATGCACTGCTCGGCCGGCCTGCTCTGGCCAAGTTCATGGTAGTACCCCACTATGCTTACCTCAAGATGAAGATGCCGAGTTCCAAGGGAATTCTGACCATAGCAGGGGATTACAAGAAGTCGTCCGCTTGCGCGGCTGATAGCAGCCGGCTGGACGAGTCCCTTGTGATCGCTGCCGAGAAGCTGCCTTGACCGAAGTTGTATGGCGGCGTGCAAGCAGCCGGAGATGTCACCCAACCCCAAGGAGTCGGAAGCCGAGGGCCTGCTCTGCCGCCAAAGAGACAAAGAAGATACCTTGGACCCGAGCACCCGGAGAGGTACGCCATAGGTGCAAACCTTGAAAGCAAATAGGAAGGCGAGCTCATCGATTTCTCCATGAGAATCGGGACATCTTTGCATGGTCACCTAAAGACATGCCGGTGTTCCGACGGATTTCGCCGAGCACAAGTTACGGTCCGGCTCGATGTTGCCGCCAGCAGCCCTTCGCCGCCGTCAGCAGAAAAAGAGAAGAGTCGTTGGAGAGGAGATAGCCCGGCTGCTGGCAGCCGGCTTCATCATGGAAGTATTCTTTCCAGAATGACTGGCCAAAGCAGTCCTTGTGCTGAAGAAAAACAAGCAGTGGCGCATGTGTATTGATTACACTAGCCTCAACAAAGCCTGTCCCAAAGACCCATTTGCTTTGCCGAGAATTGACCAAGTGATAGACTCCACAGCCAGATGCGAGCTATTGAGTTTCTTGGATGCATACTCAGGGTATCAACAGATCAAGCTAAACCCGGCCGATAGACTGAAGACCGCCTTCATCACACCATTTGGAGCCTTCTGCTACTTGACCATGACGTTCGGCTTGAGGAATGCCGGCGCCACGTTTCAACGCTGTATGCGTAAATGCCCCTCAAACAACTCGCGTAAACGCCCACGTTTATGTGGACGATGTTGTGGTGAAGACGGAGAAGCGTGGAACGCTGCTAGAAGACCTCAAGGAGACCTTTGAGAACTTGCGCCGATTTCAAATCAAGCTCAACCCAGAGAAATGCATCTTCGGAGTACCAGCCGGCCAGCTTCTTGGATTCCTGGTCTCAGAGCGCGGCATAGAGTGCAAACTCAGAAGATCAAGGCCATCGAGAGGATGGAAGTGCCCACCGACCGCTGGATGTGCGAAGTTCACCGCTGTTTACGCCCATCACCGCTTTCATCACCGGCCGGGAGAGAAGGCTCTTCCTCTGCACTCAGCTCATGAAGAAGACCACTTTTTCTAGTGGAACGACAATGCGGATGAAGCTTTTCTCCAGCTCAAAAGATGTTGACTACTCCACCTGCCCCGGCGGTTCGACTCCTAAGGAGCCCATCCTCCTCTACATCGCCGCCACCAGCCAAGTGGTCAAGACAAACCATAGTGGTAGAGCGCAAGGAGGAGGGCAAGGCACTATCACCCGTAGACCGTGTATTACCCGAGTGAAGTGTCGTCGCCTTCCAAGCAAAACTACCCCACTACCAAAATATGTGCTATGGTGTGCACTTTGCCGCCAAGAAATTGAAGTCAGATTTTCAAGAACGCCTAACACTGGTGGTCCGCATAGCCCACCGGCCGAGGTCATTGGAAGTGGATGCTTCAGTCGAGGGCCAAATGGGCCATCGACGGCCCCTACACCATCTACTACCAACCTAGCACCGCCATCAAGTCACAAGCGCTGTCCGACTTCCTCGTCGACTGGGCCGAAACCCAGTACCTGCCGCCAGCGCCCGACTCCACCCATTGGCGGATGCATTTCGATGGTTCCAAGATGCGCACCGGTTTGGGAGCCGACATCGTCATCACCTCTCCCAAAGGCGAAAAGCTCAGATATGTGCTGCAAATCCATTTTGCCGCCTCCAACAACGTCGCTGAGTACGAGGCACTCATTCACGGGCCCGCTTGACAAAGAGCTCGCATTCGCCGGATCCCGTGCTATGGTGACTCGACTTGGTGGTCCAAAGAATGTCAGCGATCGACGCCAAAGATGCAAACATGGCGAGCTACCACTTCCTCAGATAGCAACTCGGATATTTTGAAGGGTGCGAAGCCCATGTGCCAAGAAATGACAATGAGCAAGCAGATGCCTTGGCACGAATCGGCTCCACCCGCAAGCAATACCGACCGCGCCGCTTACAACGCCTCCTCAAGCCGTCTGGCAAGCCATCGCCAGAGTCGGATTCTATCTTCGTGCGGCTCCTCCGGCAGCCGGATCCGACTTGAGAGCTCCAGCAGACGGCATGGGAATTCCGCAGAAGCGCCGGGCTGCGGCAGAACGCACCGCCCGGGACTTCAGAATCCGCCCGGGACTGCAGCGGTCAGCCCGGGACTTCGTGAGCTCGCCCGGGACTGCAGAATCGCCCGGGACTTCATCCACTCAAGAAGCGGCAGGCAGCTGACTCCAACCCGCCACTCACGCCCAACCGCCTTTGTGCAAGTAGCAGTCCTAGCAGTCGAAGAAATTGCAGCACCTTCTTGGGCCCAGCCCATCCTCAACTTCCTGGTGCACAAAGAGCTTTCGACTAATGAGATCTCGGCCCGGCAAGTGCAACGCCGGGCAGCAGCATACACCATAGTCAATAGAGAGCTTGTGAGGCGCAGTGTCACTGGTGTCTACCAGCGCTGCGTGGAGCCGGAGCAAGGCCAAGCAATCCTCAAGGACATCCATCAAGACGAATGTGGCCACCATGCGGCTTCAAGAGCACTTGTCGCCAAAGCTTTCCACCATGGTTTTTTCTGGCCGACTGCTCTAGAAGACGCCAAAGACTTGGTCCAGAAATGTAAAGGGTGCCAGAAGTTCCGTTCCAAGCCACATCAGCCGGCTTCTGCACTCAAGACTATCCCCATTGCCTCGCCCTTTGTCTGTCTCGGGGCCCGGACATGGTGGGACCATTCAAGACTGCACGAGGTGGCATGACTCATCTGCTTGTCGCAATAGACAAGTTCACCAAGTGGATAGAAGCAAAACCAATCAAGAAGCTGAACGGTCCAACTGCTGTGACTTTCGTTTCCGACATCACCATCCGGCATGGCATACCGCACAACATCATCACCGACAATGGCACAAACTTTGCCAAAGGCGCCTTGGCCCGTTTCTGCGCGACGCAGGGCATCTGACTGGACCTAGCGTCCGTTGCGCGTCCGCAGTCAAACCGGCCAAGTAGAGCGAGCAAACGGCCTTATCTTGTCCGGCATCAAACCCCGACTGGTCGAGCCTCTGGAGCGTTCGGTCGGCTACTGGCTCGACGAGCTTCTAGCCGTCCTCTGGAGCCGGCGCACAACTCCAAACAAGTCAACCGGCTTCACGCCTTTCTTCCTTGTCTACGGTGCCGAAGCTGTCATCCCAACGGACATAGAATTCGACTCCCCTCGAGTCACCATGTACACCAAAGAGGAGGCAGAAGAAGCACATCAAGACGACGTCGATCTGCTGGAGGAGGGCCGGCTATTGGCACTCAGCCGGTCCAACATCTATCAGCAGAGCCTGCACCGATACTATAATCGGAAGGTCAAGCCGAGATCATTCCAAGAGGGAGACCTTGTGCTCCAGCTGATCCAGCGAATAGCCGGCCATCACAAGCTCTCATCACCTTGGGAAGGCCCCTTCATCATCAGCAAAGTGTTGGGCAATGACTCCTACTGCCTGATCGATGCCCAGAAGCCTCGAGCGCACAAAAGGGACGACTCAGGCAAGGAGACAGAGCGGCCATGGAACGCAAATCTCCTCCGAAGATTTTGCAGTTAATGCAGTATGTACCATGCTACCTTTTGTATTAAAGTACGAAGACTCCGGGTCCCCCGAGAAGAGCTCGGGGACTGCCCTCTTATATATATATATGATAAGAATTATGCCAATGAATGTGTCATTTTCTTTATGCCGCTTGGTACCGGGTCCGACTAGTCGGCCCGGGGACTTGCCGCCTTGTACTATGAAATGCTTCCTGCAGCCGGACAAGTAATGTGTTGGCACTTAAGCCACCTCCTGCCAGAAGCCGCAGCTCGCAGAGCGACTGTCTGGTGGGCAGGAGCAAGGTAGAAAGGGTGCCCACATGAAAAATGGCTAATGACACAAAGCATGTGCATAGTTTAAGCCAGCTTCCCGCCTTCTACGACCGGCTGTTGAGCAGACGGCCGACCGTCTTCTACTTAACTTGCTAAAATGTTCTAAAAACGGCTAAGTACTTTCCTCCCCGGAGGTAGCTAAGTGCTTGACCTAGCGGCAGTCCGTAGAGCGGCTGTTCGACTGGTAAGACGACAACAAGGGAAGGCGGCAAAGGGAAAAAGCCAAAGAGCAGCAAGCAAGAAAAGATAGAACTCGGAAAAATATTTACATAGCAAGGGACCTTGGCCGACCTTCAACAGAAGTTTGAGATACACCCTGCGGGTGGAATTGTGCAAAATTAACAAGTTCGTCGAGACTGATAGACAGGTAAAAGCAAAGATAAGCTGGCGGCCTAGGGAGCGGCAGACGGATTCGGTGGATCGGAAGAATCGATGGCGCCGGTTGGTGGAGCGGCCGGCTGGTCAGTCTCCGCTTGGTCGCCTCCAGTGGTAGTCGGCTCGCTTGGGCGCGGCTCGTTGCTGGAGGCGCGGTCGAGCTGAGGCTGGCCGTCCAGTCCAACCTCTGGCGCCTCCTCTTCGCCTTCCTCCTCCTCCTCGCCTTCTTCCTTGCCGCTGAGTCGATCATCTCGCCGAGTCCTTGCTGCCTTCCTGTTCAGCCCGAACTATTTCGTAGCGCCGGCGCTGCTTCAACCTGCTCCGGACGAAGATATCGGTGTCGTGTACTTGGCGATTGCCGCCACACGCTTGACAAGATCATCTTCCACGACCGCCAACTCCTCCCGAGCCTCCAAATGAACGCGGGCTAGCTGGGCTAGACTCAGCCTGTGGTACCATGCCTTGATGAATTCCAAGGTCTGGCTGTCGGTGTATTAGAGTAGGGTACCCTAGTACCCTAACTCGCACGGACAGTTGCAGCACCACGGCCGGGCCGGCCCGATGGCCGCTAAGATCCTCAAGAGCTCCTCTGAGCCATTCAAGAGCAAAATAAGCGAGACCCCGCAAGAGGAGCTTGCCGGAAGGCCACCTGTATGAAGGAACAAGGCCCCGCAAGAGGAGCTTGCCGAAGGCTTGGCGGCGCTGAACCCCAAGCCGACAAGGTTCCGCCATGGGCGAGGCACTTGCCGGGCAGGCGACCTCTTCATCTCCGCCTCCAGCTCACCCACCAACGTGTCACCACGGGCTCTCCTGGCACGCTGTCGACGAGCTGTGCAGCCAGCAGGAGTAGCGATGACGGCGCCGACAAGCTACCATCGTGGCGGACGGAGGCGCACTTAACGGTCCTCTCATAATCGTTTCGGCGATCGAGACGGGCATTGATGACCCTTGTCCCTTGCCGCCGAGTTAGGTATAGATTACTGTGACATCGTATAAAGCGTGTACCAACCTAGGTTTTTACCATTGTAACCTTGTCTACTTGCCATATGTGGTGACCCTTGTGCCTATAAAAGGAGGCCCGAGGGCAACGTAAGGGAGGTTCGCTGGTTTTCCGTCCAGCTCCAGCTTAGTTCATCACACTGCTAGGTCTTGTAGCAGCATTGCTCCCTAGCAAGAACACAAGATAATCCACAAAGCAGCAGAGGAGTAATATCTCTCCGAGAGCTCCAAGCTGGGTAAAACCTCTCGTGTATCGCCGATCCGCTTCTTCGGCAACCTCCGCCTCCGAACCACAAGGGACCCAGTCCCAGAGGTGCTCGTGGGGCACGATCAGTTCTTCCCCGACATCTTTGGCGCGCCAGTAGGGGGCGCCGAGGCTGTGTGAACCCGATCCGCGGCCGACGAGCAACTCCACGACATCTTCGCCGATATGGCGCCGAAGAAGAAGCCTTCGGCAGCAGCTGATCCGTCTGCTGCCGAACCCACCACCACCGGAGCCGCCAGTGGTGGGGGAACGCTGGCGGAGGGACCGGCGTCGTCGAGAGAGCCCACGATGCCGCCAGGTCCAAGGACAACGCGGCGCGGGCGTCGGCGTCCGAATCTGCACCGCGTCCTTCGCAGGAAGCATGGGATCGACAGCGCCATGATACTCGCCGCACCATACGCCATTGATCAAGGCTGCCGAGGATCCCGAGGCCTCGAGACCGTGATGCACCCCAAAGATGCCGGTACGAGTGGGGTATTGTCGCTGGGCGGATGCTGCTCCTCCTAACTTGGTTAGGAGTCCGAGCACATCCCGCTTCTTCGCTTCAGACGCCGCTAAGCCGCCAACCACACCAGCGAAGCCTTGGCGAGAGCTCGCTATTATTAGATTACCTCCGACGGCCGATAAGGTCGACGAGTGGAGGGCCACGATTCAGAGTCTCATCGGCTTCGCTTAACGGCGACGCTTTGCTGCAACCGAAGCGCCGCGAATCGCTGGGCGAGGCGATAAGGCGCGAGCCGATGGCGACGAGACTTGCGGGGTGCACCCACCGTGACACTCCCTTCCCGAAGGTTAAGATCGCCGACTCGCCGGATCCACTCGACAGCCGACTCCACCGCTGCCGCCGGATCCGCGAGCTCGCCGCGACCAGCATCAAGTTCTTCGAGAACGATAAGAAGAGGACGCCAAACCAGACGAAGGCCAAGAGAAGCGCCATTAATCTCGACTAACGCGCCGGCCCATCTGTCGATATGCATGCGCCGGGAACCAGCGACTTGTCAGACGCTGTGGGTTGTCCTGCATTCACTCATGAGCTGCGGCAAGTCCAAAGGGCCCGACAAGAAAAACTTCAAACCAGATGTGCCGAGAAGTACGACGGCAAGACACACCCATCGGAGTTCCTCAAAGATCTACTCCATCGCGTGCAAGCTGCGGGGGACGAGACGACAAGATCCTCGCCAACTACTTCCCTTGGTGCTCAAGCCAAACGCCGATCTTGGCTCATGCACTTGCCGGATGTCTCTATTTCTTCTGGGCAGATCTGTGCCATCAGTTTGTTGGCGCCTTTCACAAAGTGCCACAAGCCTCATGGCTAAGAGAGTGATTCCACCTGCTTGCCTGTAAGGAGGGGGAGTCTCCGCAAATTCATCCAGAGATTCAACAGTGCACTACAACATCCCAGACGCCCACCCTGCTGCGGTGATTAGTGCATTTCATCGTAATGTACGAAACCGCAGGATGAGGGAAGAGATGGCGATGTGCAAAGTGAAAGACGCCACGAGCTCTACGCCCGGCCGACAAGTGTGCACGCTACTGAAGAAGGAAGAAGGCTCCTGTGAGAGAGTGTGGGAGCAGAGTCCGACAGGAAGGGACCGCCCCAAGAAGGAATAGCCAAGGCGGAACAACAGGAGGAAGAAAACCAAGAAGTGCTAGTTGTCGAGCAGTCCGCAAGGATGATGCCGCCAACCAAGCCAAGGCCGGTGGGTCCGCAAGGAGGTTGCTGCTGACGCCTCCGCCAAGTGTGGCGGCCGACAAGCCTAGCAGCTCCAACAAGCAAGATCAGAAATCCATCAGACTAGGGCCACGATCTCCAAAGCTGCAAGAAAGTCGAGCAGCTTGTGGAGCTACGAAAGCTGAATACGAGCGAAGTAGACAAGGAGAAAGCCCAAGAAGGTGCCGTGCAGCAAGTAAAAAGAGACCCGGTCGGGAGGACGCCATGGGCAAGGCCAAGCAGCGACAAGGAGACAGACTCTCCCGCGGGCGCGACAAGGAAGAAGATGAAGATGAAGATGACGAGGATTATGAAGATGATGAAGCTGATGAGCAGGAGTTTCAAAAGGCAACAGAGGTCCTTTGCGCCGACGGTGGAAAGGCCTCTACATACCTCACACCGCCAACTCAAGCAATGGATGCGCGAGGTCAATGCAGCAGTAACCATCCCTAGAGTCACGCAAACCTCTCAAGTGGTCCAAGACGCCCATCATCTTTGACATTGAGGATCACCCCGATCGCATCATCGCGGTCGGGTGTTTGCCGATGTTGGTCTCACCAACCATCCGCAACCTCAAGGTCACAAAGATGCTGGTTGACGGTGGGGCCGGCCTAAATTTGATCTCTTCTGCAGTGCTCCAGAAACTTCAAATCCCCGACAGCGAGCTCGAAGACACTGGTACCTTCCAAGGAATCAACTCAGCAAGGAGCAAGCCCAAGGGGAAGATCACGTTGCCGGTAACATTCGGCAGTGAGCTCAACTTCAGAACTGAGAGGGTCACGTTCGACGTCGCCGATTTCCCATTGCCCTACAATGGCATACTCGGCCGTCCGCACTCGCCAAGTTCATGGCCGCTTTCACTATGCATACAACCTACTCAAGATGCCCGCCCAATAAGTGTCATTTCTGTCCATGGCGACAAGAAAGATGCACTTATCTCGCGCCGACAAGATTTACCGGGATGCAGCAGCCGCGACAGATAGCAAACTACTTACCGCTGAAGCTCCCGGGCGAAGAGGAAGACCACTCGATCCGCAAGAGCTCGCTGCCCACTCCGCAAGCGCACTCTTCGAGTGCTGCGCCACCGCCGAGGACGCACCATCGAGCTCCACCGCAAGTGCAACAGACGATGGCAGCTCCGCCAAAGACCAAGAAGGTGCCCGCCAAGGAGGACGGCATCGGTGGTACCTTCACCATCAAGCCACGCTTGATCCTAAATAGGAAGGCGAGCTCGTTGTTTTCATGCGGCGATCGTCGATGTGTTTGCTAGGCAACCATCCGACATCCCCCGCGCTCCTGTGAAAGTAATTGAGCACCACCTAGCTATCTGTCCTCATGCAAGGCCCGCAAGCAAAGAGTTAGGAAACAGCAAAGGAGCGCCAAGAGTTCATAGCAGTAAGAAATCAAGAAATTGGAAGCAGCAGGGCTTGTCGAGGAGTCCTCCACCCCACGTGGTTGGCCAATCCGTAGTGGTACGCAAGGCTAATGGGAAATGGAGACTTTGTATTGACTTCACAGATGTTAATAAAGCCTGTCCCAAGGACCCATTTCCTTGCCGCAGACGACCAGATTGTTGACTCCACGGCTGGATGCGATCCGCTTTCATTTCTTGATGCATATTCACGATATCATCAGATCTTCATGGCGTAAGAGGATGAAGAGAAACCGCATTCATTACACCATGTGGCACGATCGCTTATACGGATGCCTTCGGTTTGAAGAATGCTGGTTCAACCTTTGCAAGGGTAGTCCATGATGCTTTGGACCACAGATACACGTAAATGTAGAAGCCTACATGGATGACATAGTGGTCAAGAGCAAAGACAGGCAACCTTGGTTCAAGATTTGATGAGGCGCTTGCAAACCTGCGCAAGATCAACCTCAAGCTCAACCCCGAGAAATGCGTGTTTGGAGTCCCTTCCGCAAGCTTCTCGGTTCTTTGTATCTCAGCGAGGAATTGAAGCCAATCCCGACAAGATCAAGGCCATTGAGCAGATCAAGCACCAAAGCGCCAAGGATGTCGGAGGCTTGCCGGTTGCGTGGCTGCTCTCAAGAGGTTCATTTCTAAGTTCTGCTGAGCGCCCGCCATTTTTCAAGATTTTGAAAAGGCAGGTCCAATGAAATGGACTCGGCGGAGGCTGCGCCGCAGGACTTGAAGAGATACTCGTCCTCCACTCCAATACTTGTCGCACCTAAGCCACAAGAGAAGTTGTTGCTATATATAGCAGCCACCAATCAAGTGGTTAGTGCTGCGTTAGTAGCGGAGAGGAGGCGGATGATGAGCCGCAACCGAGGCGGGAAAAGGCCCAGCGACAAGCGGGGCTTCGCCACAAGCTCCGGGTCCCGATAACGACGGATCAGCGCAGGGTTGCATAAGATACGGAAGAAGATGGTGCAGCGCCTACCACTTTTGTCGGCCCTTCGCAGGGGCTAGATCGAGGTACTGTGTGCGTAGCAACTTTTTCGCCTGCTCATGGCCTCGAGAAAGCTGCGCCATTACTTCCAAGCACATGAGATAACAGTTGTCACCGCTTCCGCTAAAGAGGATTTTGCAAAATTCGAAGCAACAGCAGGATTGTTGAGTGGGCATCGAACTGTCAAGCTTTGGTCTCAAGTTCGAAAGCACTTCAACTATCCAGCAGCAGGCATTGGTAGAATTCATAGCAGAGTGGACGCCAACGCAAGATGAAGAGATCCCGAGACGAGCATCCCCGCCAAGAAGGCAAATAAAGAATGGCTGATGTATTTTGACGGTGCCTTCTCGCTGCAGCAGCGCCGGTGCGGCGTGTCGCTTATCGCACCCACCGGGAGCACCTCAAATACATAGTCCAAATGCACTTTCCCAAGGAACAAGCAAGAAATAATACTGCTGAGTACGAAGGCTTGCTTGCCGGTCTCAGGATTGCGGTGGACCTTGGGATCAAGAAGCTCATTATAAGGGGAGACTCGCAACTCGTCGTCCGCCAAGTAAATAAAGACTACCAGAGTCCGTTGATGGAAGCGTACGTCGATGAAGTGAGGAAGCTGGAAGAGCACTTTGAAGGCTTGCAAATGGAACACGTTCCAAGAGCACAGAATGATATAGCTGATGGCCTCTCCAAATGTGCTGCACTTAAGTTACCTATGGAGCCAGGGATTTTTGTGCTCAAGCTGACTCAGCCAACCGTGACACCATCAACAGGGCAGAGCAAGAAGAGAAAATTGGTTTCCGGCGACTACTTTCCGGCAGAGCTCTCCGCCGCCAAGAAGGTCCCTAGAACCAACGCGAATATCACCGAGGAGCAGTCTGTCCGACAAACCACGCAGTTTGTATCGTTGAAGAATGCTCCCGCTGCTTAGCTCCGCAAGCTTGACGGGATCATCGGGTTCGACGGACCAGCAGGTCCTTGCCGAGAAGCCGACGGTCCCGCAGTGATAGATGAGCCTTTAGTCCTTGTTGTCGAGCCACGTGCTCCAACATGGGCACAGCAGATCGCCCATTTCCTTCAGATGTGAGAACTTCCCAAGAGCAAGAAGAAGCGGAAAAGTAGCCCGACAATAAGTATGTACCAGTTTGTTGACAACATCCGCATGTAAGAAGACTCAACGGAGTGAAATTGAAGTGTATTTGCCGAAGATGGATGAAGCTGTTGGCGGAGATACACGGAGGCATATGTGGTCACCACATTGGCGCAAGAGCACTTGCCGCAAAGCTTTGGCAACGCTTTTTCTCCGCCGAAGCCTCCACGATGCAACCGCACAAGTAACCAAGTGTGAAGCGTGCAGGCCCATTCAAGACAGATACACCAGCCAGCTCAAGCTCTCTAGACGATCCCTTTATCCCGCCCTTTCGGTCCGGGGCTCGACATCTCGGCCCTTCCCCGAAGCTGTCGGGGCTTTGAGTACTTATACGCCGCAATCGACAAGTTCACAAAGTGGCCGAAGTGGAACCAGTGAGGAAGGTGACAGACAGCCACCGCCAAGTTCTTCAGTCAATTGTTTGCCGCTTTGGGATTCCTAATCGGATCATCACCGACAACGCACACAGTTCACGAAGTCGCACCTTCATGCAAGACGCCCAAGATCTTGGCGCCAAGATCTGCTTTGCTCCGCTACTCATCCGAGAAGCAACGGTCAAGCGAGAGGGCAAACGCTGAAGTGCTGCGAGGACTCAAGACCAGAACTTTCGATGTGCTGCACAAGTGCGGAAGGAACCGGATCGAGGAGCTGCCTGGTTCTTTGGTCGATCAGACGACGCCAAATCGAGCCATCGCCGACACCCTTTGCTCTATTCTACGGAGCAGAGGCAGTTCTCCCACGGAACTCAGATACGGGTCACCTCGAGTGCTCGCTATGATGAGTTGGAGCAAGAGCAGCTGCGACAAGATGACGCGCTGCTCCTCGAGGAAGATCGCCTTCAGTCTGCTGACGAGCTGCTCGTTATCAGAAGCTTTGCGCCGCTACCATAGCCGCAGTTAATGCTAGAAGCTTCGAGGAAGGCGATTTTGTTCTTCGCGCTCAATCCGCCAAGAATTCCAACAAGTTGACGCCAAGGGAAGGCCCTTATCGGGTAAAACAAGTCACTAGGCCCGCGCTGTCCGCTTTGAGACCAAGACGGCTTTCCGTGAGCAATTCCTCGAACATAGAGCATCTTCGCAAGTTTTACCTATGAGGTGCGGTTGCCGTAACCTGCTCCGCAACCAACCTTTTGTACAAGTCTTGCCGCTGTTGCATGTAATCCTTTGTACAAAGCCGGGCGCAGACTTCTGCATCAAGAAGTTTATGGTTGCGCACATTTTTGTTAATACATGCCTTCATAATAAAATATGCATGTGCTTACTAACATCTTGTGCAGCACCCGCACCCGTAAGCTTATAATGAGCCATTAGGCTCCACAACTTTCTTTTTTTCTTCTTTCTTCTCAAACAAGAAGAAGGTTCATCCACCCACAAGTTAACTGGGGAGAGGAGGAGATGATGGTGTGGGTATCGCCGAGGAACTGTCGCCTTGCCGGAAGACGGACAAATGTAAAAGCTAAGTTGCTAAGTTTAAGCGACCAGTTTTAAATTTTCGTTATCTTCCTCGAACGATAGTACTTTGTATGGAAAACCTGCGCGGAGGAACCAAATCGTGACTGGTCGCGCTCTTACTTTGTTTCGAGTCCTCTCAACAATTTAAGTGAGCCGCGACTAGTCCGCGACGAGGTTGCTTGTCGGTAGCGACTCCCGCCAAAGAAGCTGCTGAAGTTCCGACTGGCGCCAAGGCAAGGGTGCCTGCACCGCAAGTTTCGAAAGCGAGGGTGAACACGCATAAGGGAAGAAATCGAGTAAAGGAAATAACGTTGCATTCGATTGCCTAAGATAGTGTATATTATATAATAAGTTGTCGCGATCTAATAAGGTTTTCTCCTAAAACATGATCTACAGCGACAAGAGAAAGATAGACTTGGCGGCCTAGTCCACGCGGGTCGCCTCGAGCCTTCTTGACTCCGCCACCCTGTCCACAATGGTGCGATAAGGGTCTTGAGCGCTTCAACATCGGGCGGATGAAGGCAGGGACTTGAGGGCCTTGGAGAAGTCGACGCCGGGTTGCGGAAGGCCACCTTCATCAACACCTTCCGAGAGCTCGCACAAACTTGGCGTGATTCCTCCGCCAATTGCTTCGAACTCATCCCGAGCCGCCGGATACCCGCCAACACGCCTTTGAAGAATAGGCTGAGCTTGACGCTGGGTTGAGGTTCTCGTCGGTGGAATATCCAAGATCTGTCATCCCCAACTCTATCAGCTCATTGTGGATGCCGGGCGCGGTGTCCACAAGGCCTTTCGTCCAATGCATTATGCTGTCCCAAGATTATTCTGGGCGGTCACGACATTCGACAAAGAACTCCTCGGTGGCCTTGATTTTCCAAGAGGCCTGCTTCCCGCCTCCCCGACGCTGCTCAACGCCTCCGCTAAGGTGGTCAATTTCAGCTCCAACCGCTTTAACGACCTTGGCGGCATCGATCTCCTTGATCTTTTCAGCCAAACGACCTCGCAGCTCGCCGAGGGTATAAGCTGCCCTTCTCACGCCCGCTTCAACCCGTGACCTCCTCGGCACTCTTCCGGAGGGTGGACTCCAGCTGAGCCACCTCGCCTCAGCTCCCTTTGGTGGCCTCGGCAGCCGCTGCAGCATCCTTTGCCTCCGGCTGCCCGCTGATTGTTTGCTTCGCACGCAGATCTTCCTCAAAGCTGTCGAGGTTGATCTTCCGCTGCGCCATCTCACCTTCTCTAGCGGAGAGCTTCACCGGCAAGCCTATGCTGCTCCACAACCTCGCCTTTCTCCAAGATAAAGGCCGCGCGCCTCAGCAAGCTGCCCCGAGCCTGCTATGTCCCGGAGAGTCTCTTTGTTGGCGCTGCTGGAGCTCTTCCAGACGTTTTCCAAGTCAGCTCCCGCCCGCGACAAGCGCCTCGACTCCAGCCATTTGTCGGGCGCGTAGAGCGACAAGAACCTCCTTAGCAGCTCCTCCTCCTCAGTTCACCATCGCTGCTGCTCGGGCATCAACCAGCGACAGCCCGGCGGAGGCAAGCAGCTCCGCATCAAAGGTCTCCCTTCGGCCGGGCGCCTGGAGCTTGATGCCCATGGGAGTTGATGAAGACGCCTCACCGCTTTGTAGGCGCCGGGCTAGGGCCTCGGAGTCCGTGCGGCATCGGTGGCGGGGATCGGCGGTCGGCGCAGCGCCTGGCGCCTCCGCGCCTCCGGGCCCAGGCGATCGCCGGGTTCCTCCCTCAGCCTCTCGCGCCAGCCGCCTCGGCAGCCTCTCGTCGGCGGGCTTGTCAAGACCAGCTTCCTCCTCCTCCATGTTGGCGGCATCGACACGCTGCCGCCAAGGCCCTCCTCGCCGCAGCCTCGGTTTCCATCGGGTCTCCGCAGATGGATCTGATGGTCAAGGAGGAAGCACAAATCAAACAGACATTCAAAGAGAGAGACGAAAGAGCGGAACCCAAGGAAAACCATCAAGACAAGAAGGTTACTCGCAGGGGGCTCGTGGGCGCGCCTCCACCACCGGAGGGTCGCCGGCGCCAGTCCTTGTCGGGAAGCTCCTCGCCGGAGAAGCCTCCCTTGCCGGAGAGCGCCCCTTGGTGGAGAATTCTCCTTGGTGGCGAAGTTGAAGCAAGCAGAATCTCGAGCGGCCTCTGGGCCCCCGATGAGGCTGGACCTCGGGTAGCCTCCGTGCTCCATGATGTGGCTGCTCTGCTCCTACAAAGTCCAACAAACCAGATATAAGTAACGGAAAAGCACCTGCCGCCTAACCACGGGAAGCATACTAGATACTTACTGGGCCAGCCGGGGCTGCTCATGAAGGGTTGCCGGATCCGCAAGGAGTCCCAGACGTGCCCTCTGTTGCTACAGGGGAGTCGTCTGAGACGACGACCACCGGCGTCTTGGCCCTCTTCGGCGCCCTCTGAGCTGACGCCCTGAAGAAGAAAGTTCAGAGTGGAACCAGTTAGATATAAGATGAAGCAATAAATTGGAAGACTACAGATAGCAGCGGTGAGATCTTACTCTTCCTCTTCTTCCTCGGAGCTGAGAGCGGAAAGATCAAACTCCGCCCAGCTTGACGGATGGGGGAGAAGACTCTCCGCGCTTAGCGGGTGCAGGGGCCACGACCCGAAGGCCCCGAGCCCGTCGCCGTGGCGGAATGAGACGCCTCCCGGCAATAAAGATTTTGCCGCGGTGGAGCGTTGTCGGGCGGCGAGGCGGCTGTTGGACCATATGCTCCCCACCATTTCTCCGTCCTCCGAGACGCCTCCTTGGCGGGCGGCGAGCTCCTCCTGCAACAAGCTACTTGACGGCAGGGGAGAAGCGCCCGCAGGCTCACTTGGTCGTTGTCGGGCTCGGTCTGCTCCTCCTCACCGATGAACTCTTCTTGGTCGGCAAGGCTTGCCGCCGCCCCTCCGCCTCGACCGCGGAACCCAAAACACACGGGCGGCAGCGCCTCGCAGCCTCCTCCAACCTTGTGGCGGGCGCGCCATCTCCCGAGCAGTGGTGTCGGGTGAGCCGCTTCTTTCGCCGGGCGCGACCGCACTTCGCATAAGTCGTCAAGAACCGCTGCACTATGTCGCCGGGCGGTTCTCGCCAAGTTGAACGATCCCATGGGAATCGCACAACGGCATTATCGCTGGATGCGATCAAGCGACGAAGTTGTTGCACAAGGGCACAACCCCTCGCAACATGCACCATCCAGGTTATCCGCTTCAGCTTGAACAGCTCGCAGCATGCCGCCAAGCCCGTGGTGGTGAAGTTCCACTTAGGCCTGGACGCAGCCTCATGATATCCGCGCGCTCGGAATTCCCAAGCAGGTCTCCCTTTCTCCCGCAAGGTGCAATGCGCGAAGGAAGTTCGCACCAACCGCCCCTACGGTAAGCCCTGCTTGCCGGAGGCGCAAAATCCTAGTCGTGGCAATTTTCAACTTGTCATCCACCGGAGCCAAGTTGCTCCAATCGTTGCCGCGAACTATGGGGGTCTTGCGGAGGGCGGTAAAAGGCTGTGGCTCCTCCTCTAAGATCCAACACCAGTCAGCCCTCCACTCCTCCCACTTGCTGCGCAACTCTCCGTCAAGATACGCTTCTTCTTGCCGATCCTAGAGGTCCATGCAATTCCTCCGCAAGCGGCTCTCTCTCTCACGCTGGGTGAGAAGTAATGGCGGAAGAGGGCGACATTTGATGGACCCGACAAAGTTCTCGCAAAGATGCGCCGAAACGGCCAAGATGAGGACGGCGTTGGGGTGAAGTCAAGAAGGCGGAGGCCATAGGTGTTCATGACATCGCAGAAAAATTAGAAAAAGTGGCGAGCCCGCACTGTAAGAAAATCGCAAGAAGGGGTACCAAGGAGACCTTGGCAGATGTGGCGGCGGAGATGACCCTCGCGCTGGATGCACCCGGTCACCGTCGACTGTAAGAGGTAGTACATATCCCGCAGCTCCTTCTTGTCGAAGCGGGGTCAAGAGAGCCCGCTCTTTCGCAGAAGCGCCATGAGCCGCTGCGCCGGCGGATTTCACGCCTTCCTTATCGGCCTTCGAGCCATAGGGAGTCATGGAGAAGGAAGCCGACGGCGGGTGGCACCGTGGCAGTGGAGGGGGGCGCGCCTCTGTGGGCTCGAGAAGGAAGGGAAAGCAACGGGGTTTTCCGATGTGACAGCAAGGGCAAGTGGGCGCCCTGCCCCGGTTTCCCCGCTTATAAAGGGAGAGGGACGGCGCCCGGTTTTCCCATTAAAGAAAGCCCCACGATCTCCCCACGACGCCACGCCCCACGCGTGCTGCTCGTGGGAGACGTGGTGGGTCCAAGGCAAGTAACGGCGTAATCAAGACCACGCTACTGCGTGCACTGCTTTTGGGCCTGGCCCAATGAGCTTGGCGCCAGGTGGCTCCAGTTCGGGGCTCTGTCGGTGTACTAGAGTAGGGGTACCCTAGTACCCCGAACTCGTGCACGGACAGTTGCAGCGCCCCACGGCCGGGCCGGCCTGATGGCCGCCAAGATCCTCAGTAGCTCCCTCGGAGCCATTCAAGAGCAAAACAGTCGAGACCCCGGCAAGAGGAGCTTGCCGGGAAGGCCACTCAGGGCGTAAAGGAAACAAGGCCCCGACAAGAGGAGCTTGCCGGGAAGGCTTGGCGGGCGCTGAACCCCCAAGCGCGACAAGGTTCCCGCCGCGGCAAGGCACTTGCCGGGGCAGGCGACCTCTCTTCATCTCCGCTCCAGCTCACCCGCCAACGTGTCACCACGGGGCTCTCCCAAGTACGCGTGTCAACGAGCTGTGCAGCCAGCGGGGAGTAGCGACAGACGGCGCTGACAAGCTACCATCGTGGCGGACGGAGGCGCACTTAACGGTCCTCGTTACCTCGTTGAGGCGATCGAGACGGGCATTGATGACCCTTGTCCCTTGCCGTCAGAGTTAGGTATAGATTACTGTACACTGTACAAAGAGGTGTACCAACCTAGGTTTTTACCATTGTAACCTTGTCTACTTGCCATATGTGGTGACCCCTTGTGCCTATAAAAGGAGGCCCGAGGGCAACGTAAGGGAGGTTCGGCTGGTTTTCTGGTCCAGCTCCAGCTTAGTTCATCACACTCAAGCTAGGTCTTGTAGCGAGCATTGCTCCCTAGCAAGAACACAAGATAATCCACAAAGCAGCAGTAGGAGTAATATCTCTCCAGAGAGCTCCGAAGCTGGGTAAAAACTCTCTCGTGTGTATCGCCTCGATCCGCTGTTCGTGCAACCTCCGCCCCCCTCCAAACCACAAGGGACCCAGGTCCCGTAGGTGCTCGTGGGGCACGATCAGTTCTTCCCCCGACACCGGTGCGCTCCAGCCCGGGCCGAGGAGCCCTTCCAGGCCTCAAGACAGCCGGCCGCCACCTCTAGCCAGTTGGCAGTCTGACTAGGAGTGCGCAGTGCAGGCATGTCCGGCCATAGGGCGACGATCGCCTGTGCACCGACACGCTGAAGCCGGCGCAGCATCCGGTGAGCCAGCCGAAGACGGGCCTTGATGCTCAGGAGCTGTTCGCTAAGGGTTCAGGGGGCGTCGGCAGCGACCTGTGCGCCTTCTGCCCTCCGCCTTTCGCGATCGGCTTCAATGGCTTGATTGGCGGCGTTGGAGTGACCAGGGAAGAAGTCTGCCAAGACAGAAAGCAAAAAACCAAAGTTAGAAACAAGAGGCCGTTTCACCAGCAGCCGCGGCTCAAAGAAGGAAAAAGAGGAAGCTCACCATCGACTATGTCTTCAATCTCGTGAAAGCTGAAGTCAAGACGCCTCCCTGTCATCCAGCGGAGCATTCGGTCGCAAACTCGGCAAGGAGGCCGGTCTCCTTGTCCTCCGCCTCCTTCTGGGCCTTCTTGAGAAGCTCCGCCTGTTCCGCCAGTTGCGCGACAAGCCGGTCGCGCTCTTCAGCCAGCTTGCTGCGCTCCTCCTCCTTAGCGCGCAACACGGTGTTGGCTTCGCCCAGCTGCTGCTGCAAGATGGCGTTGGCCTCTGCGGAAGAAAAGAAGAAGGGAGGGCGTCAGTTGCCAATAGAGAAGAAGAACGATCGCCGGGAGATCCGCCCGACCGCTAGCGATCGGCCCAATCTCGGGATTATAGCCAGCTGGTGCGCCAGTAGCGCCATGCGGAGAAAGGAGTCATCAAAATCAACGAAAGAAGAAGCGATCGCCGGGAGATCCGCCCGATCGCCAGCGATCGGCCCGAATCTCGGGGCTACAGCCAGCGGATGTGCTAGCGCCGCCGCAGAAAAGGAAGAAGACTTATCCGCCTCCGACAAGTCGACAAGACGCTGATCCAACTCCAGGACCTTGGAGTTGAAGGCGGCAGCACGAAGGTTGTGATAATCCTGCAGCAAGGATATCGGCTCTCAGAGCTTGCTAGTTAAAGTTCTGCGCCGCCTGCTCAGCAGCCAACCCTGAAATCGGGGACTACAGCCAGTGGGTGCGCTGACGCGCCCCCACGAAGAGAGTCAAAAACGAAGAAGCAAGAAGCATACCCGGATGGACTCTCGCGATGCCAGATACGCCTTGTTGCAGTTCTTGATGGCGTCGGCTTCAGCGCGGAGTTTGGCTTGAACATCCAGCATCGCCTTGTTCAGAGGGCCCGTCCTGCCAAGCCGCACCCACCTAGTGGGCGTGGCACTGGTCGCCTCGGTGTCCGGGATCGAGGAGCTCACAGCGCCAGTCTCCAGTGGGCGTGGCCCTGAAGCCGCCTTTGCAAGTCGGCGATGCGTCGGTGTGCTGACCTCAAGAGTCAGGCCCGTCGCCACCTCGTTTCCAGTCGGCGGCACTGGCGGATCCGCCGGCTGCTCGCCTTGCGCACTCCCGGATGGCGGCGGTGGAGGCACAATCACGTTTGGCATGGCGACGTTGCCGCCGTCCCTCTCCATGACCGGGTGTTCGTCGCCGGCCTCCCCAGTCTGCGCCATAAACTCCGAAGGTGGCGGCGAGGAGTTCAGGGGAGTGATGAAAATCGCTGACTGGCGGTGCGCGGCTTCTTCAGCCTGCTTCTTCGCCGCGTCGGCGGCCTCAGCCTCCGCCAGTTTCTTCAAGGCAGCGGCCTCTGCCTTCTCTGCCTCGGCCTTCTCTAGGCGGGCGGCTTCCTGCTCTCGCGCGCTTCTCGCGCGTTCTGCTCCCTTGCCTCCCGGAGGTCGGCGGCCGGATCAATCCGCTGAGTGGTGGTGGAAGTCTCCGCCGACCCCATGATGGAGGCGGCGGCCGATTTCTCGAGCGAGAGTGGAGCCCTAAGATCAAGAGAAACAAAGTGAAGAGGCTCAGACAGAATCAACAAGGAAAAAATGAAGGTACGAGTTAAAGACGTTACTTACACGGAAACCAGCTGCGGCTTCTTCACCTCCTTGCGGAAGCAGATGGCCTTTGTGGCCGCATCGCCCCGCTTGCTCGCCGCGGTCGAGCCCTTGGGCTTCTTCGTCGGCTGCCGAACAAGCTCGGCATTTCTTCGCGCTACCTTGGGCGTCCGGCGCGGCAGACGAGCTCGCACCCGGCTGGCCGACTCCTGGCTGGTGGCGCGGGGCGACTTCCCCCACGTCGTCATCAGGCCAGTCCTCGAGGCTGGCTCCGAGCCTCGAGCCGCCTGTTTCGCCGCCTCCTCCCTCGGCGTCGTCCTCCAAGGCCGCCGCCTATTGGAAATATGCCCTAGAGGTAATAATAAAAGGATTATTATTATATTTCCTTGTTCGTGATAATTGTCTTTTATTCATGCTATAATTGTATTATCCGGAAATCGTAATACACGTGTGAATAGATAGACCACAACATGTCCCTAGTGAGCCTCTAGTTGACTAGCTCGTTGATCAATAGAAAGTCATGGTTTCCTGACTATGGACATTGGATGTCATTGATAACGGGATCACATCATTAGGAGAATGATGTGATGGACAAGACCCAATCCTAAGCATAGCACAAGATCATGTAGTTCGTTTTGCTAGAGCTTTTCCAATGTCAAGTATCTTTTCCTTAGACCATGAGATCGTAACTCCCGGATACCGTAGGAGTGCTTTGGTGTACTAAACGTCACAACGAATCGGGTGACTATAAAGGTGCACTAAGGTATCTTCGAAAGTGTCTGCTGGGTTGACACGGATGGAGACTGGATTTGTCACTCCGACACGGAGAGGTATCACTGGGCCCACTCGGTAGTGCATCATCATAATGAGCTCAAAGTGACCAAGTGTCTGGTCATGGGATCATGCATTACGGCACGAGTAAAGTGACTTGCGGTAACAAGATTGAACGAGGTATTGGGATACCGATGATCGAATCTCGGCAAGTAACATACCTCGACAAAGGGAATAGTATACGGGTTACTTGAATCCTCGACATCGTGGTTCATCCGATGAGATCATCGAGAGTATGTGGGAGCCAACATGGGTATACAGATCCCGCTGTTGGTTATTGACCGAGAGCCGTCTCGGTCATGTTCAGATGTCTCCGAACCCGTAGGGTCTACACACATAAGGTTCGGTGACGCTGGGGTTGTATGAATATGAGTATGCAGCAAACCGAAAGTTGTTCGAAGTCCTGGATGAGATCCCGGACGTCACGAGGAGTTCCGGACTGGTCCGAAGGTAAAGAATTATATATAGGAAGTGCTGTTTCGGCCATCGGGAAAGTTTCGGGGTCACCCGGTATTGTACCGGGACCACCGGAAGGGTCCCGGGGGTCCACCGGGTGGGGCCACCTATGCCGGAGGGCCCCATGGGCTGAAGTGGGAGGGGAACCAGCCCCTGGTGGGCTGGTGCGCCCCCCGGGCCCCCCTCTGCGCCTAGGGTTGGGAACCCTAGGGGAGGGGGCGCCCCACTTGCCTTGGGGGGCACTCCACCCCCCTTGGCCGCCGCCCCCCCCTAGGAGCTCCATCTCCTAGGGCCGGCGCCCCCCTGGGGACCCTATATATAGAGGGGGGAGGTTAACTTGACGAGCCTAGCATGTACAGACATGGCCTCGGAACACAAGAGACCGAAAGGTCGAACATGAGTTGTATGGAAGATACGATCAACATGGAGATGTTCACCGACGATGACTAGTCCGTCTCACGTGATGATCGGACACGGCCTAGTCGACTCGGATCATGTAACACTTAGATGACTAGAGGGATGTCAAATCTGAGTGGGAGTTCTTTATATAATTTGATTAGATGAACTTAATTATCTTGAACATTAGTCTAAAACCTTTGCAAAAATGTCTTGTAGATCAAATGGCCAACGCTCATGTCACCATGAACTTCAACGCGTTCCTAGAGAAAACCAAGCTGAAAGACGATGGCAGCAACTATTCGGACTGGGTCCGGAACCTGAGGATCATCCTCATAGCAGCCAAGAAACAATATGTCCTAGAAGCACCGCTAGGTGAAGCAGCCATCCCAGAGAACCGAGACATTATGAACGCTTGGCAGTCTCGTGCTGATGATTACTCCCTCATTCAGTGCGGCATGCTTTACAGCTTAGAACCGGGGCTCCAAAAGCGTTTTGAGCAACACAGAGCATATGAGATGTTCGAGGAGCTGAAAATGGTTTTCCAAGCTCATGCCCGGGTCGAGAGATATGAAGTCTCCGACAAGTTCTATAGTTTTAAGATGGAGGAAAACAGTTACACAAGGAGCACATACTCAAAATGTCTGGGTTGCACAACCGCCTTGTCCCACTGGACATTAACCTCCGGACGAGGCGGTCATTGACAGAATCCTTGATCGCTCCCACCGAGCTACAAGAGCTTTGTGATGAACGACAATATGCAGGGGATGGTGAAGAGCATTCTGAAGTATTCTCAATGCTGAAGTCAGCAGAGGTTGAAATCAAGAAAGAACATCAAGTGTTGATGGTTAATAAAACCACTAAGTTCAAGAAGGGCAAGGGTAAGAAGAACTTCAAGAAGGACGGCAAAGATGTTGCCGCGCCCGCAAGCCAGCTTGCCGGAAGAAGTCAAAGAATGGACCCAAGCACGAGACCGAGTGCTTTTATTGCAAAGGAAGGGCCATCGAAGCGGAACTGCCCCAAATACTTAGCGGACAAGAAGGCAGGCAACACTAAAGGTATATTTGATATACATGTAATTGATGTGTACCTTACCAAGACTCGTAGTAACTCCCGGTATTTGATATCGGTGCCGTTGCTCACATTTGTAACTCACAAGCAGGAGCTGCGGAATAAACGGAGGCTGGCGAAGGACGAGGTGACGATCTTGCGCTGCGGGAATGGTTCCAAGGTCGATGTGATCGCCGTCGGCACGCTACCTCTACATTTACCTACGGGATTAGTTTTAAACCTCAATAATTGTTATTTAGTGCCAAGTTTGAGCATGAACATTGTATCAGGATCTCGTTTAATGCGAGATGGCTACTCATTTAAATCGGAGAATAGTGGTTGTTCTATTTATATGAGAGATAAGTTTTATGGTCATGCTCCAATGGTCAATGGTTTATTCTTAGTGAATCTCGAACGTAATATTACACATATTCATAGTGTGAATACCAAAAGATGTAAAGTTGATAACGATAGTCCCACATACTTGTGGCACTGCCGCCTTGGTCACATTGGTGTCAAGCGCATGAAGAAGCTCCATTCTGATGGACTTTTAGAGTCTCTCGATTATGAATCATTTGACACATGCGAACCATGCCTCATGGGAAAATGACCAAGAGTCCGTTCTCCGAATAATGGAGCGAGCAACCAACTTATTGGAAATCATACATACCGATGTGTGCGGTCCAATGAGCGTTGAGGCTCATGGAGGATATCGTTATGTTCTCACTCTCACTGATGACTTGAGTAGATATGGGTATGTCTACTTGATGAAACACAAGTCTGAGACCTTTGAAAAGTTCAAGGAATATCAGAATGAGGTAGAGAATCAACGTGACCGAAAAATAAAGTTCTTATGATCAGATCATGGAGGAGAATATTTAAGTCACGAATTTGGTACACACTTAAGGAAATGTGGAATCGTTTCACAACTCACGCCTACCGAACACCTCAGCAGAACGGTGTGTCCGAACGTCAGAATCGCACTCTATTGGATATGGTGCGATCTATGATGTCTCTTATCGATTTACCGCTATCTTTTGGGGATACGCCTAGAGACATCTACATTCACTTTAAATAGGGCACCATCTAAACCGCTGAGACGACACCGTATGAATTATGGTTTGGGAAGAAACCTAAGCTGTCGTTTCTAAAAGTTTGGGGATGCGATGCTTATGTCAAGAAACTTCAACCTGAAAAGCTCGAACCCAAGTCGGAAAATGCGTCTTCATAGGATACCCTAAGGAAACCATTGGGTATACCTTCTACCTTAGATCCGAAGGCAAGATCTTTGTTGCCAAGAACGGATCCTTTCTGGAAAAAGAGTTTCTCTCGAAAGGAGTAAGTGGGAGGAAAGTAGAACTCGAAGAAGTACTACCTCTTGAACCGGAAAGTAGTGCAGCTCAGGAAAATGTTCCTGTGGTGCCTACACCTACTGGAGAGGAAATTAATGATGATGATCAAGGTACTTCGGATCAAGTTGCTACTGAACTTTGTAGGTCCACAAGGACACGTTTCACACCAGAGTGGTATGGCAACCCTGTCCTGGAAATAATGTTGTTAGACAATGGTGAACCTTCGAACTATGAAGAAGCAATGGCGGGCCCAGATTCCAACAAATGGCTTGAAGCCATGCAATCCGAGATAGGATCCATGTATGAAAACAAAGTATGGACTTTGACAGACTTGCCCGATGATCGGCGAGCGATAGAAAACAAATGGATCTTTAAGAAGAAGACGGACGCGGATGGTAATGTCACCATCTATAAAGCTCGACTTGTCGCTAAAGGTTATCAACAAGTTCAAGGGATTGACTACGATGAGACTTTCTCTCCCGTAGTGAAGCTGAAGTCCGTCCGAATCATGTTAGCAATTGCCGCATACTATGATTATGAGATATGGCAAATGGACGTCAAAACGGCATTCCTTAACGGCTATCTTAAGGAAGAACTGTATATGATGCAGCCGAAAGGTTTTGTCGACCCGAGAATGCTAATAAGGTATGCAAGCTCCAGCGATCCATTTATGGGCTGGTGCAAGCATCTCGAGTTAGAACATTCGCTTTGATGAGATGATCAAAGCGCTTAGTTTATGCAGACTTATGGAGAAGCTGCGTTTACAAGAAAGTGAGTGGGAGCTCAGAGCATTTCTCATATTATATGTAGATGACATACTTTTGATGGGAAATGATATAGAACTTTTGGATAGCATTAAGGCCTACTTGAATAAGAGTTTTCAATGAATGACCTTGGAGAAGCTCCTTATATATTAGGCATCAAGATCTATAGAGATAGATCGAGACGCCTCATAGGTCTTTCACAAAGCACTTACCTTGATAAAATATTGAAGAAGTTCAAAATGGATCAGTCCAAGAAAGGGTTCTTGCCTCAGATTACAAGGTGTGAAATTGAGCTCGCTCAATGTCCCACCACTGCAAAAGATATAGAAGAGATGAGTGTCATCCCCTATGCATCAGCCATAGGGTCTATTATTTATACCATGCTGTGTACCAGGCCAGATGTAAACCTTGCCGTAAGTTTGGTAGGAAGGTACCAAAGTAATCCCGACAAGGAACACTGGAAAGCGGTCAAGAATATCCTGAAGTACCTGAAAAGGACTAAGGATATGTTTCTCGTTTATGGAGGTGACGAAGAGCTCGTCCTAAAGGGTTACGTCGACGCTAGCTTCGACACAGATCTCGATGACTCTAAGTCACAAACCGGATACGTGTATATGTTGAATGGTGGAGTAGTAAGCTGGTGCAGCTGCAAGCAGAGCGTCGTGGCGGGATCTACATGTGAAGTGGAGTACATGGCAGCCTCGGAGGCAGCACATGAAGCAATTTGGGTGAAGGAGTTCATCACCGACCTAGGAGTCATACCCAATGCGTCGGGGCCGATCAAACTCTTCCGTGACAACACCGAGCTATTGCACTTGCCAAGGAGCCCAGGTTTCACAAGAAGACCAGGCACATCAAGCGCCGCTCAACTCCATTCGTGAAAATGTTCAAGATGGAGACACAGAAATTTGCAAAGTGCATACGGATCTGAATGTCGCAGATCCGTTGACTAAACCTCTTCCATGAAAGCAAAACATGATCAACACCAGAACTCTATGGGTGTTCGATTCATCACAATGTAACTAGATTATTGACTCTAGTGCAAGTGGGAGACTGTTGGAAATATGCCCTAGAGGCAATAATAAAAGGATTATTATCATATTTCCTTGTTCGTGATAATTGTATTTTATTCATGCTATAATTGTATTATCCGGAAATTTTAATACACGTGTGAATAGATAGACCACAACATGTCCCTAGTGAGCCTCTAGGTTACTAGCTCGTTGATCAATAGATAGTCATGGTTTCCTGACTATGGACATTGGATGTCATTGATAACGGGATCACATCATTAGGAGAATGATGTGATGGACAAGACCCAATCCTAAGCATAGCACAAGATCGTGTAGTTCGCTTTGCTAGAGCTTTTCCAATGTCAAGTATCTTTTCCTTAGACCATGAGATCGTAACTCCCGGATACCGTAGGAGTGCTTTGGGTGTACCAAATGTCACAACGAATCGGGTGACTATAAAGGTGCACTACAGGTATCTCCGAAAGTGTCTTGGGTTGACACGGATCGAGACTAGGATTTGTCACCACGACACGGAGAGGTATCACTGGGCCCACTCGGTAATGCATCATCATAATGAGCTCAAAGTGACCAAGTGTCTGGTCACGGGATCATGCATTACGGTACGAGTAAAGTGACTTGCCGGTAACGAGATTGAACGAGGTATTGGGATACCGACGATCGAATCTCGGGCAAGTAACATACCGTCAGACAAAGGGATTAGTATACGGGGTTACTTGAATCCTCGACATCGTGGTTCATCCGATGAGATCATCGAGGAATATGTGGGAGCCAACATGGGTATCCAGATCTCTCTGTTGGTTATTGACCGGAGAGCCATCTCGGTCATGTCTGCATGTCTCCCGAACCCGTAGGGTCTACACACTTAAGGTTCGGTGACGCTGGGGTTGTATGAATATGAGTATGCAGCAAACCGAAAGTTTTTCGGAGTCCCTGATGAGATCCCGGACGTCACGAGGAGTTCCGGAATGGTCCGGAGGTAAAGAATTATATATAGGAAGTGCTGTTTAGGCCATCGGGAAAGTTTCGGGGTCACCCGGTATTGTACCGGGACCACCGGAAGGGTCCCGGGGGTCCACCGGGTGGGTCCATGTAACGCCCTCGATGCGGCTATATCTCCCACGTGTCAAAGCACGACTTAGAGGCATAACCGCATTGAAAGCAATGTCGCAAGTGAGGTAATCTTCACACAACCCATGTAATACATAAGGGAAAGAGATACATAGTTGGCTTACAATCGCCACTTCACACAATACATGAGTAAAGCATTACATCATACAGATACAAACAAGGTCCGACTACGGAACCAAAATAAAAGAAGACTACCCCAAATGCTACACAGATCCCCGATCGTCCCAACTGGCTCCACTCTCGATCAACTCAAACGAAACGACATAAAGAACAAGATCTTCATTGAGCTCCTCCTTGAGCTCAAAAGGCCACCGCACGGTTTCATCGGCACTGCAAACTGGTTTTGAAGTATCTGTGAGTCACGGGACTCAGCAATCTCACACCCGCGAGATCAAGACTATTTAAGCTTAAAGGTAGGACAGGGTAGTGAGGTGGAGCTGCAGCAGCGACCAGCATATATGGTGGCCAACATACGCAAAAAGAGAGCGAGAAGAGGAGGCAAAGCACGGTCGAACAACTATGATCAAGAAGTGATCCTGAAACTACTTACGCCAAACATAACTCCAACACGTGTTCACTTCCCGGACTCACGAGAAGAGACCATCACGGTTACACACGCCGTTGGTGTATTTTAATTAAGATCAACTTCGGTTTTCTACAACGGACATCAACAAATTCCCATCTGCCTCATAAACATGGGCACGGCTTTGAAAGATAATACCCGCAGGGTGTCCCAACTTAGCCCATTATAAGCTCTCACGGTCAACGAAGGATATTCCTTCTACCGAAGACCCGATCAGTCTCGGAATCCCGGACTACAAGACATTTCGACAAAGAATAAAACAAGACCAGCAAAGCCGCCCGGATGTGCCGACAAATCCTGATAGGAGCTGCACATATCTCGGTCTCGTGGCACACCGGATGAACACTACGACGGCAACCGACGATACCCCAAGTTGCCTCGGGCGGCACCGCAAGTGGTTCTAGTTTGGACCAGCACTGGAGGAGAACTGGCCGGGGTTAAAATAAAGATGACCCTTGAGTCTGCGCAGAACCCAAGGGAAAAAGGCTTAGGTGGCAAATGGTAAAACCAATGTTGGGCCTTGCTGGAGGAGTCTTATTCAAAGCGAACTGTCAAGGGGTCCCATAAATCACCCAACCGTAAGGAACGCAAAAATCCGGGAACATAACACCGGTATGACGGAAACTAGGGCGGCAAGAGTGGAACAAAACACCAGGCATAAGGCCGAGCCTTCCACCCTTTACCAAGTATATAGATGCATTAATTAAATAAGAATATTGTGATATCCCAACAAGTAAACATGTTCCAACAAGGAACAACATCTCCATGTTCCAACAAGGAACAAACTTCATCTTCACCTGCAACTAACAACGCTATAAGAGGGGCTGAGCAAAGCGGTAACATAGCCAAACAACGGTTTGCTAGGAAGGGTGCAAAAGGTTAGAGGTTCATGGCAATTTGGGATGGCTTGATATAGCAAGTGATAGGCATCGCAGCATAGGCATAGCAAAAGAGCGAGCATCTAGCAAGCAAAGATAGTAGTGATTTCGAGGGTATGGTCATCTTGCCTGAAATCCCGCAAGGAAGAAGAACGAGTCCATGAAGAAGACAAACGGACGAAGTCGAACGAATCCTCACAACTCCGGAACGAAACCGAAGCAGACGAGAGAAGCAAACCGGAAACAAACAAACAACATGGTAAACAACCATCACATAAACATGGCATGATGCACAATCAAGTATGATGCATGTCCGGTTTAAATAGCATGGCATGGCAATATGCACAAACAACACTACAAGTTAGTGGAGCTCAATATGCAACGGGTTGCATATTGACAAAACACCACAAAAATTATTTAGTTCTTCCCGATTAGGTACTCAACAATATTAAATGTTGTTAAACATGGCAAGAGGTGAAGCATATTGAAACTACCTATCTAGGCAAGTTTAAATGAGGCCGAAACAACGAACAACAATTCCGAAAATCCCCATATGCAAATTATGGATTTGAAACAGATCTGACCTAAAGCATATTTTAGAGTTGTTAAACATGCAAAGTAATGCTACCATGATAAACTAGGCATTTTTCTACCCCATTTACATATATAAATTATTTAAATCCGAGTTACGGTTATTTAGTTATGAAATAAATCATTTTAGCATGGCATTTAAGCAAATTAATGCAAACAACAATTATAAACATTTTAATGTTGTTATCATGATGCGGATGACATGTGCAAGTTTATGCAATTTTTATGAAAACGTTGACATAAGCATGATATGAAGCATTATGTCACCGTGGTGGAAGAAAGGGGTGCCACGGCAACGAATCCGAAAATGATGCCACGCAACATATCGGTTCCGATAACTCGATTGAGATATCGGTGCAAAGGAAAGTGTGACGGAAGCGAGTCATGCAAGATGGTGGGGTGATCCCGGATACCGGGTTCCCACGGAACGGTGGCAGTGAGGTGGCAACAGAGGGGCATCGCACGGATGATTCGATCACGGCGGTCGTCACGGGTTATACCTTCGGAACGAGCAATCGGGACGGGTCGAGTTGTCGAGGGAAGTAGATGGAAGTAGACGCTCTCGCGATGATCGTCGAGGGAAGTAGTCGTACACGGCGTAGGGGGAAGTAGACGTTCTTGTTCGATGGTTGTGGTACATCTCGTCATCGGAAGTAGTGGTACACACGAAGGTAGTCGAACTTGACGGTTCCGTTACACACGTCTTCGGCGACGGTCGTCGTACACGTTTTGGAGTGGTACTTGCATCTTCGGACTTGACGAATCCGAGGGCTTCGGGGTCGACGGTAGTGGTACATGTGACGTCGGGGTACTTGTTGTTACGGTTTTTGCGTCCGTAGATGTACGCGGCAATCGTAGTGGTACTTGGCAGTTCCGTGTAGTCGAAATTGACGACCCGAGGGGGTACTTGGCGATCACCGTGTAGTTGTACATGGGTCGTGACGTCGGTCCTTGGTAGCGGTGCTTGGCGCATCGTCGTGGTACTTGGCGAATCCAGGGAAACGGTAGCCGTACACGCATCAGAGAGGAACACACAACCGGGCACGGCAGCCACGGGTCATCCAAAGGCAGAGGCCATGGCGCCAAGCCCAGACGGTGGATGGCCAACGGGGCGGATCTGGGCATCGGGAGCCCGTCTCCGGCGACGTTGGCGGCAGGGAGGACGACGGAGGGAGGCGCATATGGCGGGTCGGGCGATGCAGCTTCCTACTGCTGGTGGCGCTGCTTGCGGCCGACGACGACGCAAGGAAGAAGGAGGGGGTCGAGGCGGGGTGGCCCTCGTGGTGGACGCCGACGACGGCGCGTGGCGACGAGGCTCCGGCCAGGAACGGGCGACCTGGCAGAGGCCGGCCGGATCTGGAGCAAACTGTGGCGGCTTGAGGCGCCGGCGCGGCAAGGCGTTGGCGTCGGGGCTCCTGTTCTGCTGGTGCGCGCTGGACCGACGAGGACTCGGGGAAGCGGTCTTGGCAAGGCAGAGAGGGGCTGAGCGCGGGTCGCCTGGGTGCAGAGGAGCGCGGGGAAGCGGCCATGGCGTCAGGCGGAGCGAGGGAGGAGGACGAGCGAGGGATAAAGCGAGGGAGATGGGATCGGGAGGAGGCCGAGGGGATCGGGAGCGACTGCGCGAGGGAGGAGCGAGGGGATCGAGCAGGGAGGCGACGGCGCTGGAGGGAGGACGAGAGGAGATGGCTGCGGGCTAGGGAGTCGGGCTAGGTTAGGATAGGGTTGGCTGGGCCTTGGGCCTCGGGATTTGGTGGGCCGGCCTGGGTGGAGGAGAAAGCCAGGGGCCGGCTGGGCCTAGCTCCTCTCTCTCTCTCTTTAAACTCTTAAAACAGAGAAAAGAAAGGAAAGGGGAGAAAAGAAAAAGATTAGAGAAAGAGTTTGACCTGGGGATTATTTTCTCGAGCTCGCAAAAATGTGAGGAATTTAACAAAAATGAACCAAGGATTTTTGGTGGAACTCCGGAAAAAGATAGAATAATAATGGCAAGGTTTGGGGACCAAACTTGAAGCAGAAAAAGGAACGAAATTATTTTGCAAGTGTGTTATGATGATTCCAAAACGAGGAATATTTTATATAGCTCCCTAATAATATTGGGACGATATGTTATAAAGAGAAATCACCACGTGAATATCCCTCGATTTAAATGGATCGAGAAATCCATGCAATTTATTTAGAAGAGTTTTTAAAAATTAAAGATATGATGACATGATGAGAGCACAAACAAAACAAATCACAAGGCAAAACTCGGAAACCCTGGAAGGCAACTGAAGCTCCGGTCTTGGGGCGTCACAACACTCCACCACTACGAGAGGATCTCGTCCCGAGATCTAGGATGGCACCGGAGAAAAACGGAAGAGGAAGAGGTAAAACAAAGTTGCTTCTGCGACAAACGAGTGAAACCAAAGAACCTCGAGAGGTTGAAACAAAATGAAAGAAAGAGAACAACGAAGATGAAGAAAGTTGAAAACACTCTGTTAGAAAAGAGGAACAAGGGATACGACGAAAACCAAGAGGTTTAGTGATAAGATAGATATTGAAACCACTCCGGTTAAAACTAGATAGACTAGGAATAAGATTGATATAATTTGGGCAGCTCTCCGACTGAAAGAAGAAGGAAAACTTGATAAGATGAAAAGAACTTGAAGAGATGACACAACCTCCGGTTAAATGGATAAACAAGAAAAGAACATGATCTTCACAAAACGAGGTGATTGGTGAAGAGCACAACATCACAATGCCTCTGGAAGAAAGAATAGAAGATGGATCATAGGAATAAAGGAATGGAGAAGAAAATGACAACTTCTACCACAAATGAGTTTGGAAAGCACCGTTAAAAGAAGGATAGAACGGAGTTGTTTGCAAAACAACAACGATAAGGATAAGCTTGTAGTGGGCTTATGAAAACATCTCAAAATTATGAGGTGAGCTTCTGCCACCAACGGAAACAATTGATTGGTTGAGATCAAAGAAGATAAGAGAAACCTCTTCACCGAGATGAGAAGGAGAAAATTGGATCATAGATACGCACCACAAATAGCAACAATCCTTAGGGAAAGCTTTAGGTGAAATATAGCCCAAGATAACTCCAACAAAAAGATTGATGGATTTAAAATACCTCATTCTTGACAACATGTGAATCATGAAGCACGAGGAGAAATTGCCAAGAATGACATAACACCATCTCAAAAGATAAGGTAGAAAGAATTGCACTTCGAAATGCAAGAAGAAGAATACTTGAACTCCTCAAAACAAAACATGTGTTGAGCACCATGTTCAATTTTTGAGTATAGCTTGGCGGATCATAACTCCGAGAGAAATCTTGAAGACCAATTGGAGAAATGAAAAGAATCCTTGACGAACCACCATGTAGAGCCTCCATGAAGAACTCCGGCAAGAAAGGATGACAAAAGAAAGAGAAGTTTGCAACACCAGGTGAAGCCTTGCAGTGATAAGATGAAGCTTTGAAATGATATAGCCGAGAAAACTTGGAACTCCGGAAAGAAAGATGAGCAAATGAAATCATGAATTTTGATGAACCTCCGGAATAAGGAATTGAACTTACTCGATGAAACAAGAATAAGAATTACATAATGCTCATCCTTCACCAATTAAATTGATGACAAGCAACGGATTTGGCATACTACTTATTCTCATTGCAAGTATTGAAGAGAGATATTGCTCGACTTGGGAAGGTCTTCAACGATCCGCCGGTAGGATTTGGGAAGAACGAATGAATCTATATGATAACGAAGGAAGAGAACTCTTGAACAAACCACCATAATAGTTGAGAATGAACGTAGCAAAGGCACAATTCACCGGGAAGAATTGGAAAACGAATAAAGATGCTTGACAAAATTTAGATACATTAGAACGAAGAGATCATGAACTGATTAGAGGATATTTCGACGATGCACCGGTGAGATTTGGAAAACGAGAGCTTAAAGCTGGAATGAATAATTCTGAGATGATGGGCTCAGAAGAATCAAACTGAAAAGACTCCTGAATTACTCCGGATGGATGAAAAGAATTCTCACAATCAAAACAATTATGAGGATGGCACGAAGCTAGAACCATGAATCTTGAAGAGAATGGAGCAAGATTAAAGAGAAACTCTTCTTCAGTCTTCAAAATCCGAGAATGACGACGAGAAACATCACCATGAATTGTTGAGTCACTCCGGGATGAAAATTAGAAAGGTTGAACCAACGATGTAAATAATTTGAAAGATCTTGGAGAAAAGCATTTGACTGATGATAAATCATTCTTACGTCAAATTTAGAAAAGAATTTTAGAAGCTCTGGGAAAATTAGAAGTGTCAGGTAAGATCCTGGGAAAAGACCTGTGGGTTAGGGCCCACTCAAAAGAACCACCGTTGAACAATTGTTTGAAATAGATATTGCACCGGTAGAATTAAATGACTTGAATGAGATAATAATCTCCGAATAGTTTGAACGGATCTTGAATGAAAAGACAAGCCTTCTGAGAAATATTAAACACTCGAGAACGAAGGAATATCGAGAAGTGAATGATTAAGAGGCACTGGCAAACGAAAGCATTGTGAAAAGAGGAAAAGGGATAAGATCAACACCGAATCTTGAACTAAATCCACCGGAAAAGAAAATTAGAATGGAAAAATGATAAGGTTGAAGGTTCCTTAGCATCTTCATGAGGCATCACCGGATAAAACATTAAAGGAAAAGAATGAAGAGACTTCACTCAATAAAAATGGATACTTGATTAAGAAATCTGAGTCCTTGAAGAAAAAGGGTGGGAGGGCGGGAAATCAAAACAACTTGAGTCGGATGAAACGAACACCGTTGAGAAAAGCTTAGAATTGATCTTGCGATTGTTGGAATGATCGGATTCACTTAAAGAGAAGCACGCCGGTTGGGAAAAAAATTAACATGACAAGCTCATTGATCAAGAAGGATTAGTATTCACATAGAAATATGAGAACACCATTTAGAAGAAGGTATGGAATCAACACTTGACTTCGAAGCAACTCGAATACCACAAAACAAAACAAAAACAAAGGATTGGCTTCAAGAATGAGCCGGAACAAACACATGATAGAGATTTCGCCCAAAGTGTTCGTGGTGGGGCCCACACGGACACGACGTATAGCGGACGTCACGAATGACAAACAAGGCGTCCCGAATCAGCATAGCCAAGGATTCTTTAAGGCGTCTCGCGACCATGTAGAATCGACCGTGAATGGGCGGACCACTAGACGTTGAACCCCAATCTCAAATCATACATCCGTCGGAAAGAATATCCCGTAAGCTACTAGAATTCCCACCTATAAACTCCCGAAACTTTCTGGTTATGCAATCTGGTGTTGGGGATACAGGGACACAAAATATATCACCCAAACTAACAATACCTAGATCCATTGTATCCATCCGTCAACACATAACCAAGAAATCCTCGGAAATCGTGTACCTCGACCTTGAAAAACATCCGTTATACAAGTCATGGCAATACTCCCTTTTCGCCACAAGATCTTTGGGCTATCAGGTTATCTCACCAACAACTGCACAAAAGAGATTTCGATGTCGGCAAAACTCAGGTATTCCGAATCGCAGCGATAAAATTGTGGCGACAACACCTCGAGCTCAACTCCGGGACACCGCCACAACCCCTAAATGTCGAGGCACCAAGAACAATGTTCTCGTCACAAAACCATCGGAACGATTCCAAGATACCAGCGTGATCCTAAAAAATTTTTAGTGAAATTTGAGGAGAGAAAAGTCAAAACTCTACGTCGGGATACCTCACCAGAGCGACGAAGGACCGAGGAGTAAAAAGAATCCTACTCTCCGATATATATAATCCTAAGACTCAAAACATTTTCCGTTCTAGACTCAACAACATGACAAACAATCAAGTAGGGGCTCCTAAGTCAGGGAAGGCTCTGATTACCAACTTATAACGCCCTCGATGCGGCTATATCTCCCACGTGTCAAAGCACGACTTAGAGGCATAACCGCATTGAAAGCAATGTCGCAAGTGAGGTAATCTTCACACAACCCATGTAATACATAAGGGAAAGAGATACATAGTTGGCTTACAATCGCCACTTCACACAATACATGAGTAAAGCATTACATCATACAGATACAAACAAGGTCCGACTACGGAACCAAAATAAAAGAAGACTACCCCAAATGCTACACAGATCCCCGATCGTCCCAACTGGGCTCCACTACTGATCAACTGAAACGAAACGACATAAAGAACAAGATCTTCATTGAGCTCCTCCTTGAGCTCGGGTGCGTCACCTGCACGGTTTCATCGGCACCTGCAAACTGGTTTTGGAAGTATCTGTGAGTCACGGGGACTCAGCAATCTCACACCCGCGAGATCAAGACTATTTAAGCTTAAAGGTAGGACAGGGTAGTGAGGTGGAGCTGCAGCAAGCGACTAGCATATATGGTGGCCAACATACGCAAAAGAGAGCGAGAAGAGGAGGCAAAGCACGGTCGAACAACTATGATCAAGAAGTGATCCTGAAACTACTTACGTCAAACATAACTCCAACACCGTGTTCACTTCCCGGACTCCACGAGAAGAGACCATCACGGTTACACACGCCGTTGGTGTATTTTAATTAAGATCAACTTCGGTTTTCTACAACGGACATCAACAAATTCCCATCTGCCTCATAACCATGGGCACGGCTTTGAAAGATAATACCTGCAGGGTGTCCCAACTTAGCCCATTATAAGCTCTCACGGTCAACGAAGGATATTCCTTCTACCGGGAAGACCCGATCAGTCTCGGAATCCCGGACTACAAGACATTTCGACAGCAATAAAACAAGACCAGCAAAGCCGCCCGGATGTGCCGACAAATCCTGATAGGAGCTGCACATATCTCGGTCTCAGGGCACACCGGATGAACACTACGTACGGCAACCGACGATACCCCAAGTTGCCTCGGGGCGGCACCGCAAGTGGCTCTAGTTTGGACCAGCACTCGGAGGAGAACTGGCCCGGGGGTTAAAATAAAGATGACCCTTGAGTCTGCAGAACCCAAGGGAAAAAGGCTTAGGTGGCAAATGGTAAAACCAATGTTGGGCCTTCTTTGGAGGAGTCTTATTCAAAGCGAACTGTCAAGGGGTCCCATAAATCACCCAACCGTAAGGAACATAAAATCCGGGAACATAACACCGTATGACGGAAACTAGGCGGCAAGAGTGGAACAAAACACAGGCATAAGGCCGAGCCTTCCACCCTTTACCAAGTATATAGATGCATTAATTAAATAAGAATATTGTGATATCCCAACAAGTAAACATGTTCCAACAAGGAACAACATCTCCATGTTCCAACAAGGAACAAACTTCATCTTCACCTGCAACTAACAACGCTATAAGAGGGGCTGAGCAAAGCGGTAACATAGCCAAACAACGGTTTGCTAGGAAGGGTGCAAAAGGTTAGAGGTTCATGGCAATTTGGGATGGCTTGATATAGCAAGTGATAGGCATCGCAGCATAGGCATAGCAAAAGAGCGAGCATCTAGCAAGCAAAGATAGTAGTGATTTCGAGGGTATGGTCATCTTGCCTGAAATCCCGCAAGGAAGAAGAACGAGTCCATGAAGAAGACAAACGGACGAAGTCGAACGAATCCTCACAACTCCGGAACGAAAACCGAAGCTAACGAGAGAAGCAAACCGGAAACAAACAAACAACATGGTAAACAACCATCACATAAACATGGCATGATGCACAATCAAGTATGATGCATGTCCGGTTTAAATAGCATGGCATGGCAATATGCACAAACAACACTACAAGTTAAGTGGAGCTCAATATGCAACGGGTTGCATATTGACAAAACACCACAACAATTATTTAGTTCTCTCCCGATTAGGTACTCAACAATATTAAATGTTGTTAAACATGGCAAGAGGTGAAGCATATTGAAACTACCTATCTAGGCAAGTTTAAATGAGGCCGGAAACAACGAACAACAATTCCGGAAAATCCCCATATGCAAATTATGGATTTGAAACAGATCTGACCTAAAGCATATTTTAGAGTTGTTAAACATGCAAAGTAATGCTACCATGATAAACTAGGCATTTTTCTACCCCATTTACATATATAAATTATTTAAATCCGAGTTACGGTTATTTAGTTATGAAATAAATCATTTTAGCATGGCATTTAAGCAAATTAATGCAAACAACAATTATAAACATTTTAATGTTGTTATCATGATGCGGATGACATGTGCAAGTTTATGCAATTTTTATGAAAACGTTGACATAAGCATGATATGAAGCATTATGTCACCGTGGTGGAAGAAAGGGGTGCCACGGCAACGAATCCGAAAATGATGCCACGCAACATATCGGTTCCGATAACTCGATTGAGATATCGGTGCAAAGGAAAGTGTGACGGAAGCGAGTCATGCAAGATGGTGGGGTGATCCCGGATACCGGGTTCCCACGGAACGGTGGCAGTGAGGTGGCAACAGAGGGGCATCGCACGGATGATTCGATCACGGCGGTCGTCACGGGTTATACCTTCGGAACGAGCAATCGGGACGGGTCGAGTTGTCGAGGGAAGTAGATGGAAGTAGACGCTCTCGCGATGATCGTCGAGGGAAGTAGTCGTACACGGCGTAGGGGGAAGTAGACGTTCTTGTTCGATGGTTGTGGTACATCTCGTCATCGGAAGTAGTGGTACACACGAAGGTAGTCGAACTTGACGGTTCCGTTACACACGTCTTCGGCGACGGTCGTCGTACATGGTTTGGAGTGGTACTTGCATCTTCGGACTTGACGAATCCGAGGGCTTCGGGGTCGACGGTAGTGGTGCATGTGACGTCGGGGTACTTGTTGTTACGGTTTTTGCGTCCGTAGATGTACGCGGCAATCGTAGTGGTACTTGGCAGTTCCGTGTAGTCGAAATTGACGACCCGAGGGGGTACTTGGCGCATCACCGTGTAGTTGTACATGGGTCGTAGACGTTCGGGTCACTGGTAGCGGTGCTTGGCGCATCGTCGTGGTACTTGGCGAATCCAGGGAAACGGTAGCCGTACACGCATCAGAGAGGAACACACAACCGGGCACGGCAGCCACGGGTCATCAAAAGCGAGGCCATGGCGCCAAGCCCAGACGGTGGATGGCCAACGGGCGGATCTGGGCATCGGGAGCCCGTCTCGGCGACGTTGGCGGCAGGGAGGACGACGGAGGGAGGCGCATATGGCGGGTCGGGCGATGCAGCTTCCCTCTGCTGGTGGCGCTGCTTGCCGACGACGCACGCAAGGAAGAAGGAGGGGTCGAGGGGGTGGCCCTCGTGGTGGACGCCTTGACGGCGCTGCGTGGCGACGAGGCTCCGGCCAGAGCAGGCGACTGGCGAGGCGGTCGGATCTGGAGCAAACTGTGGCGGCTTGAGGCGCCGGGCGCGCAAGCGTTAGCGTCGGGGCTCTGATTCTGCTGGTGCTGCGCTGGACCGACGAGGACTCGGGAAGCGGTCTTGGCAAGCGCAGAGGGGCTGGAGCTGGGTCGCTGGGTGCAGAGGAGCTTGGGAAGCGGCCATGGCGCCAAAGTGAACAAGGGAGGAGGACGAGCGAGGAGAAAGCGAGGGAGATGGGATCGGGAGGAGGCCGAGGGGATCGGGAGCGACTGAGCGAGGGAGGAGCGAGGGGATCGAGCAGGGAGGTGACGGCGCTGGAGGGAGGACGAGAGGAGATGGCTGCGGGCTAGGGAGTCGGGCTAGGTTAGGATAGGGTTGGCTGGGCCTTGGGCCTCGGGATTTGGTGGGCCGGCCTGGGTGGAGGAGAAAGCCAGGGGCCGGCTGGGCCTAGCTCCTCTCTCTCTCTCTTTAAACTCTTAAAACAGAGAAAAGAAAGGAAAGGGGAGAAAAGAAAAAGATTAGAGAAAGAGTTTGACCTGGGGATTATTTTCTCGAGCTCGCAAAAATGTGAGGAATTTAACAAAAATGAACCAAGGATTTTTGGTGGAACTCCGGAAAAAGATAGAATAATAATGGCAAGGTTTGGGGACCAAACTTGAAGCAGAAAAAGGAACGAAATTATTTTGCAAGTGTGTTATGATGATTCCAAAACGAGGAATATTTTATATAGCTCCCTAATAATATTGGGACGATATGTTATAAAGAGAAATCACCACGTGAATATCCCTCGATTTAAATGGATCGAGAAATCCATGCAATTTATTTAGAAGAGTTTTTAAAAATTAAAGATATGATGACATGATGAGAGCACAAACAAAACAAACCACAAGGCAAAACTCGGAAACCCTGGAAGGCAACTGAAGCTCCGGTCTTGGGGCGTCACAGTCCACCTATCCCGGAGGGCCCCATGGGCTGAAGTGGGAGGGGAACCAGCCCCTGGTGGGCTGGTGCGCCCCCCTGGGCCCCCCTCTGCGCCTAGGGTTGGGAACCCTAAGGGAGGGGGCGCCCCACTTGCCTTGGGGCACTCCACCCCTTGGCCGCCGCCCCTAGGAGATCCCATCTCCTAGGGGGCGGCGCCCAGGGACCCTATATATAGAGGGGGAGGGAGGCAGCCGCACCTTGCATGGCGCTCCCTCCCCTGCTACACCTCTTCCTCCTCCCGGTTGCTTGGCGAAGCCTGCGGGAGTACCTTGCTGCATCCACCACCATGCATTTGTCTTGCTGGATCTTCATCAACCTCTCCTTCCCCCTTGCTGGATCAAGACGGAGGAGACGTCACGCTGACCGTACGTGTGTTGAACGCAGAGGTGCCGTCCGTTCGACGCTAGGATCTCTGGTGATTTGGATCACGACGAGAACGACTCTCTCAACCCCGTTCTCTTGAACGCTTCCGCATGCGATTTACAAAGGGTATGTAGATGCATCTCTCTCACTCGTTGCTAGATGAACTCATAGATGGATCTTGGTGAATGTAGGGAAAAATATATTTTATGCACCGTTCCCCAACACCGCCCCCAAGTCAGGGTCGTCGACGTCGCTCTCCGCTCGGTCAGGGAGGAATTGGCGCTCCGGTCCCGAGGCACCGGCCGCTGGCTAGAGGAGGGGGCTCTGCTCAAAGGCCGATTTGTCAGGCTGGACAAGACGAACTCGGCAACAAAGAGACAGAGAAAAGACAAGATGACTTACCATAGGCGAGGGGTTGGCGCGTGAATACGGCTCCTTGCCAAACTGCCACTCTTCCGTGAGCTCGCAGTTTGCAAGGTAGTTCACCATGAGAGCTACCTCTGCGTGAGGCATCTCCTTGGTGCACAACCGACTCGGGTCCCGATGACCGCTCATCTGGCTGATCATGTGGGGGCGGCTCTGGAGCGGGAGCACCCGGCGCGCCACGAAGGCGGATATGAAGTCGGCCCCGGTCAGGCCTTCCGACAGTGTCAGCACTCAGAGCCGCGCGATGGTAGCGGCTCCAGAAGGCAACAGCGTCCTAGCCCGGTACGACCAGTTGGGCCGCCTCCCAGCCGGCGGGCCGGCTTCGTAAGCCGGCAAGTTGACCCAGTCGCCCTCCGCGAAGACGCTCTTCACATAGAAGTACGACCGCTGCCACATCTTCACCGACTTGATCAGCGGGATGGGAGGAAACGGATTTTCGGCCGCCGGCCTCCGCACCGCGATGAACGCGCCGCATTGAGCCGGCACGCCCGCGACGAGGGTGCCGAGTTTGATGTAGAAGAACTCCCCCCAAAGCTCGATGGTGGGGAGGACGCCGAGGAAGCCTTCACACAAGGTGACGAAGGCGGACAGCAGCACCACCGTGTTCGGTGTGAGGTGGTGCAGCTGGAGACCGTAGAACTCGAGGAAGGATCGGAAGAAGCTGCTCGCCGGCAGGCCGAGGCTGCGTAGGCAGTGCGAGCGGAAGACGACCCGCTCGCCCTCCTCCGGCGCCGGCAAAATTTCTCTCTTCAGCGCGAGGCGGACCTTCACGTGGTCCTTGCTGGGCAGCCGCCGCGTCTGGCGGAGGAAGTCGATGCGGTCATCATGAACCTCGGAGCCGTCCCATGCTCCGGAGCACGCCATGGGGGGCGTGGGGTTGGAAGATGAGCTCATCAGCGACGAACCACCGCGGTGCTCAACGGGGCTTGGAGGCGATATGGCGAGAGGAAGAAGAAGGAGGAAAGAATGGGGAGGAGGGACGCGCGTGCTCCGCCACTCCCCCTCCTCCCCCTACTTATAGGCCTACGGGCTGCGAAGCCGAGGGGGCGATCATGGGATTTACTACGCCCATGACCCCATGCCCCCACGTTTATCGCGCAAGTTACTGCGCGAAGTAACTCTGCGGGAACCCCAACCGCCCACCTCGGCCGCAACGGATCCGCTCACATGCCGAAGCGTGGTAGTGGCAGGCCCCGCCCGCAGGCGTGTCACATCGTGAACGTGGGTCAGCAGACTGGCCCGGCCGCTCGGCGCCACCTGACATGCCCACAACAGGCGGCGGCCTGGAGGCTTAGCTAGCATGCCACTTGGTTCCAGCTGACGCGTCCGAAGTTTGGATAAGTCAGACTGGGCGAGGCCGGCTCCCGCCAGTCGGCCCGGCAGAAGTCGGACGAAGCTCCACCTCAAGCACTCGGAGAAAGAAACTGCTGAGGCTCCTCGACTGATCAGCAATGGCACCTCACCAGCTTCGGGGACTACTGTCGTAGTAATGGGCCATGGGTAGGCCAACCCGGTGCCAAGAACCTTTCAAGACATCAGGGCTGGCTGCGCCCCTCAAAGCTCCAAGATGAAGTGCCGCCTTCTGTAGGCCGGCTGGAGGAATAGCCGGCTGCCTGTAGGCGGCCGAGTCCCGGAGGCCAATGTCAAGACAAGCCGACTCCTAGCTGGCGGCTTCTAGAGAAGCCGGCCCCTAGCAGTCGGCTCGAGGCGCCAATGAAGCCTGCCCCCTCATCAAGAAAGAGAAGACAGGGAATGGCTACAATATAGCCCATCCACCCCGATCCAGGGACGGGCGTGGCCATAGTGCACCGTATCAGCGGAGATCTCCGCCCAAAGCGCGACACTGTTGCCATGCCACCCCTGACATCACCACAAGCAGGTGGAGCCCTGCTCCCACTATGGCCTGTCGGTATGGCCCAAGGACGACGGGCTCCACCAATCAGCGAGAGCCCGGAAGACAGTAAGAGCCCCACCAGTCAGACTCGAGGGAGGTCAGCCCCCAGCAGCCGGCCCGCCCCTTCCTCGGGACCCACACGCCATTAACCAGACGAGACGCAGAGTGGCTACAGTCGCCCGCCAGGCGGCGGAGCTGTAGCCACGATCCCCTAACCAAGCCTGCGTCATTAGAGTCACGGCTACAGTGATCAGCAGTCGACAAGACCCAAGAGCGGCGGAGGCGGCCTGTCGGCCCGTACCAGACCAATCGGCGGGGCCCACCAGACGACGGGCCCCAGCAGTCGGCAGAGAAGCCGGCGGCCGAAGAGACTGACGGCCGGGCCCTACGCCCGTCCGGATTACCATTGTACCCCTGGGGGGTAGGCCTATATAACCCCCCAGGGCACCCATGCAAAGGGTTCGCAACCAGTTAGAACTAGACCAACCCATAGAGAAAGGAGAGAGCTAGCCTTGCCCTCTCCTGCCTCTAGCAAACAGCTCAAGGAGCATGATTGTACCACTTGTGCCTTAGTGATCATGCGGAGACCCTGCAGAGCAGGACTAGGGGTGTTATCTCCTAGGAGAGCCTCGAACCTGGGTAAAGTGCACCGGCGTTCGTGTCTACGCCTTATCCCGTTTCCAGGCACCGGTGACGTTCTACTCGCTCCCACCATGATAAGCCATCGATTGGCATATGTCGCACCCAACCCCCGACATAGGGTGACACAGAACTAGCTCCAATTCATCAATGTAATGTAGGCATGTATTCCGAATATAGTCATACGTGCTTATGGAAAAGAACTTGCATCACATCTTTTGTCCTACCCTCCCGTGGCAGCGGGGTCCTAACGGAAACTAAGGGATATTAAGGCCTCCTTTTAATAGAGTACATGACCAAAGCATTAACACATAGTGAATACATGAACTCCTCAAACTACGGTCATCACCGGGAGTGGTCCCGATTATTGTCACTTCGGGGTTGCCGGATCATAACACATAGTAGGTGACTATAGACTTGCAAGATAGGATCAAGAACACACATATATTCATGAAAACATAATAGGTTCAGATCTGAAATCATGGCACTCGGGCCCTAGTGACAAGCATTAAGCATAGCAAAGTCATAGCAACATCAATCTCAGAACATAGTGGATACTAGGGATCAAACCCTAACAAAACTAACTCGATTACATGATAGATCTCATCCAACCCATCACCGTCCAGCAAGCCTACGATGGAATTACTCACGCACGGCAGTGAGCATCATGAAATTGGTGATGGAGGATGGTTGATGATGACGACGGCGACGGATTCCCCTCTTCGGAGCCCCGAACGGACCCCAGATCAGCCCTCCCGAGAGGTTTTAGGGCTTGGCGGCGGCTCCGTATCGTAAAATGCGATGAATCCTTCTCTCTAATTTTTTCTCCCTGAAAGTGAATATATGGAGTTGGAGTTGAGGTCGGTGGAGCGTCAGGGGGCCCACGAGGCAGGGGGCGCGCCCAGGGGGGCAGGCGCGCCCCCCACCCTCGTGGAAGGGTGTGGGCCCCCTGACGTGGATTCTTCTTCCAGTATTTTTAATATATTCCAAAAATACGTTTCGTGGAGTTTCAGGTCATTCCGAGAACTTTTGTTTCTGCACATAAATAACACCATGGAAAGTCTGCTGAAAACAGCGTCAGTCCGTGTTAGTTCCATTCAAATCATGCAAGTTAGAGTCCAAAACAAGGGCAAAAGTGTTTGGAAAAGTAGATACGACGGAGACGTATCAACAGCCCGAGCTTATGACGGGACAAGGTCCCAGCCCCCAAGCCGGTCCTGAGGTAGCGGAGCGAAGAGCTCGGCACTCCGAAGTGGCGACATAGCACGACCAATGCAGGTCGGCAGTGTGATGCCGAATTCTCCGGTGTGGGTTAATGGAGTGATGACGAAGCCCTCGGTCCAGCCGAGCTGACGTGGTACGTCGGTACGCCGAGTTGACAGCGCTGCCCGACCCGGATCCTTTACTTGTGCACAGAAAATAGTGCAAGCCGGAGATAATAGGAATAATAATAAATTTAAAAAATTGTTGCATAATTAATAATTTATGCAAAGTGGGTAATAGAAGAAATATGGCCCGTGTGCCGAACACTCGATGAGGTAGAGCTCTCTCAGCGATGCCGAAGTCCCCGAGGCAACCGAACATGTCGGTATGGTGATTCGACCAACAAGGTGATCACGCGAGCCGATTTATGCCGATTGGGATAAAGATGTCGGCTTGCCAAAGTGACCGCGTGACGCCGTCGAAGTCGAACACCTACACACATAAAATAGTGCGGTCCAGAAAAGATAATTGCTTTTTGCAAAAATAATTTATTGAAAGAGAAGTGGCCCAGCACCGAAGTCAATGTTGATGCAGGGCGTCGGCGTGGCGAGGTGAAGGCGTGGCAAAGCTTGAATTCAAAGGCCGGTCCGAGTTCCGGATGCGGCATTCGCCGAACTGTGTACGGAAACTGACCGAACCACCACACAGCCGTTGTTAATACAACCACCATTTGATAGACCTATGTATAGATGATGAAACAAACTAGAGTAATAATTCTTTGGAAAAAATAAACCCAAGCAAGAGAAAATACTAGGATTAATAGCACCTGGTTTATCTGTTCTAGCAATCTGAAGAAAGGTTACTCCCAAAATTTTGGACTCGATCCGCACACCCATTGCCTGATGGGCGATAAAGCGATGGCATGGCGATGCTGGCAAAGGTGGGCTCGCCGAGGCAAAGCCCCCGGTCCAGCTAACGTGACGAAGCTGGTCGGCTGGTGATCGCAGTGTGTTGATGAAGAAATAGAAAAGTCCCCGGTCCAGCCGAGGTGTCGAAGCCTCCATGTCAGCCGATGAGTCGAAGCAGGTCGACTGGTGACGCCGAAGTCACCGGAGTAGGTTGATGAAGAAATAGCAAAGTCCCCGGTCTAGCCGAGATGACAGAGCGGGTCGGTAAGGAGATGTTGCAGCTGCCATGTCAGCCAAGGTGTTGAAGCAGTTCGGCGTGATGGACATCGGCTTGAAGAAGCAACAGTGTGGCCATGCCGATGCTGGTCATAACTTGTGACGTGGTCAATGCCGGATTGATGAAGTGACCGGGCGGCGATGTCGGCGCGCCTGACCCGTGCTATCCGTGGGGCGATGGTGTTGGTGATGATTTATCCTTCGCGATGCCGAACTCTTGTTCGGCTTGCCGAGCTGATGATCCGATAAGGTTAGGCTCGGCTCGATGAAGCGACGATCTGTCTAGTGCAGGTCGGCAGACGTGGAGCGATGTTGCTGGACTGGTTTGACACCAGCGCGATGATGAAGAGTGCCTCAGAGAAGGCTTAAAATTTTATGGGCACGTGTTAAGAACAACGCACAATACCCTAGAAGAAAATTCCTTTAAGAAGGTCGTCCAATATCACGTTCGTAAAGAAACATGAATTCTGGTCGGATCCGTATTCGCGCAGAAAACAGATCCGAAAAGTGCCACACTAATCAGAAGGTTCCCGGAGTTTGGACGGTCGGATCGAGCTGAAATTTTGAGGGGTGGTAGATATAGGAATTCCGCAGCCGCTCAACGGTTGGATATTCCAAAGGACGTCCGAGCTAGGTGCTGGAGACCACGCCCTAAACTCATCCAGATTCCCATCTAGATTTGATAGGGCTCCGGTATATCGTAGATTGCCGGAGATTCCTCCATCAGAATTTGACGAAATTTTGCATGGTTGTTTTAGAATTAATTACACACAATTCCATCAAAGGAATCCTGAAACGATGCTCGAGGAGGTGGTGGCAGCGGATACAAGTTCGCTTTTCGGAAAAACAGCGCGGTCGCCCGAGGGCAATGTTGACCTTGAGCCCCCGAGCTCCAAGGATGATTTCTCCATGATCATGATATGGATCGGAGATGATGTTGATGGAGGCCCGCGTCCGAATATGATGATCGGAGGCAGGGCACAATCCTCTATCAAGCCAAGGTGACCAGTCGAGCCAGCGATGAAGATGCCAACGTCGCAGTCGATCTGCAAACAAGCCATTGACCCTTTGCCGATCACACAACGGAACTCTCAATGAAAGCACCATTGTCGGTGTCAACCGGAGGATCTCGGGTAGGGGGTCCCCAACTATGCGTCTAAGGTCGATGGTGATAGGAGACAGGGGACATGATGTTTACCCAGATTCGGGCCCTCTCTATGGAGGTAATACCCTACTTCCTGCTTGATTGATCTTGATGAATATGAGTATTACAAGAGTTGATCTACCGCGAGATCATATGTTGTGGTCTAAACCCTAGGGGTATGATGATTAATGTCATAATAATCTATCGACTAGCCTGGCCTTGGCTTATATAATGCACCAGAGGCCTAGGATAACAAGAGTCTGAGCCGAATACGTTGGTGGAGAGGAGTCCTTGTCTTGATCACCAAGTCTTGTGGAATACTCCTTGTATGCGGCATGGGCTGCCCGAAGTGGCCCATGAGTGAACCGCCATGGGGGTCCTCGGCCCGATCCACCTAGTCGGGAGACGATGTGGTGAGTACCCCCTAGTCCAAGACACCGTCATCTGGCTTTGGAGAAAGTTGATTTGCTCGTTCAGGGTGAAGACGATGTCCTTATTGGCTTGCCATCCACCTTGAGATCACGGGAAAGGTCCGTGATCATGAGGTGATTGGCATTGAGCCCACGCTCCACCATTCCCTTGCACCGGAAGACTTCCTGCTCCATGGCTTCAAGCCTGGCCTCCACGGTTTTGTCCCTGCACCATTTTCTCTTGGCCGAGATATGTCCCAATTGGACGGTATGTGCCTACGAGGAGTATTCTCGAACCCATAATTATGAATCAAATTGCGAAAATTGTTACTATGTAACCTGTGTAAAGGCCTCCCTGGAGGGAGTTCTTCTTGCACTTCTTGGCTTGTTTGACTGTGTGAAGACCCCATGGCCTGATGAGGATTGGGGTGAGTAGAGATGCCGGCTAGGGTGCCTCTCTCGGAGATCAGAGGGTGAACCCCAGAGGGATTTCCTTCCTCTTCCTCCATAGCAGCCTCTCTGGCTTGATCTCTCCTTAGATCCTCAGGAACCACCCTTGGGCCTTCTTCTCCAGTATTGAAAGGTGAATAAGACATGATGTTGGTCTAGCTGAATCTGTCATAAAACAACAAGAAAAGAAAACAGAAGATTTCTTCGTGATATGGTGATCAACAGGTTCAGGAAGTATATATAGATTTTTATCTTGGAGAACAAGCATACAGAAGAAAAAACGGAGTACGGGAGGTGTCCCAGGTGGGCACAATCCACCTGGGCGCGCCAGGCTTGCCTGGCGCCCTAGTGTCTTGTCCCACTAGGGGACGCCTCCTGGAAGTTTCTTTATTTCCAAAATTCTAAAATATTCCAAAACTGACAAAAAATATTTTTGCAGATTTTTGGAGTCCGTTTACTTACCGTATCACGTACCTCCTTATTTTCACGATCCTGGTGTGTTTCGGAAGGACTCTTTTATGTGTTCTTCCGATGTCAAAGTTTGGATAATATTACTTTCAACATTGATGGGCATACCTGTGATATAATGTTTTATTCGTTGCCCATTGACAACCTTCGGGTTAGTACCATCGGAATTATTTATTTTGGTGGCTCCTGACCGATAAACCTCCTCGATGACATATGGGACTTCCCATTTTGAGAGGAGTTTTCCTGTAAAGAATCTGAAATGAGAGTTGTACAAAAGAACATATTCTCGGACTTTAAACTCACGCTTTTGGATTCTTTTGTCATGCCATCTTTTAACTTTTTCTTTGAATAATTTTGCATTTTCATAAGCTTGGGTTCTCCATTCATCTAGAGAGCTAATATCAAATAACCTCTTCTCATCAGCAAGTTTAAAATCATAGTTGAGCTCTTTGACTGCCCAAAAAGCTTTATGTTCTAACTCAAGAGGCAAATGACAAGCTTTTGCATAAACCATTTTATGAGACATACCCATAGGATTTTTATATGCTGTTCTATAAGCCCAAAGTGCATCATCTAATTTCTTAGACCAATTCTTCCTAGACCTATTGACAGTCTTTTGCAAAATTAATTTTATTTTTCTATTACTAAGTTCAACTTGACCACTAGACTGAGGATGACAAGGTGATTCAATTATATGGTTAACATCATATTTGGCAAGCATTTTACAGAAAGCACCATGAATAAAGTGTGAACCACCATCAGTCATTAAATATCTGGGGACTCCAAACCTTGGGAAAATAACTTCCTTAAGCATTTTAATAGAGGTGTTGTGATCAACACTACTGGTTGGAATAGCTTCTACCCATTTAGTAACATAATCAACAACAACCAAAATATGTGGGTACCCATTAGAGGAAGGAAAAGGTCCCATGTAATCAAATCCCCAAACATCAAATGGTTCAACAGCAAGTGAATAATTCATAGGCATTTCTTGACGCTTACCGATATTACCTACTCTTTGACATTCATCACAAGATAAGACAAACTTACGTGCATCCTTGAAGAGAGTAAGCCAATAAAATCCAGACTGCAATACCTTATGAGCAGTTCTATCTCCAGCATGATGCCCTCCATAAGCCTCGGGGTGACATTTCCGTAGGATTTGTCCCTGTTCATGCTCAGGTACACAACGTCTAATAATACCATCTACTCCTTTATAAAGATGAGGGTCATCCCAAAAGTAATGTCTTAAATCATAGAAGAATTTTTTCTTTTGTTGGGAAGTAAAGCTAGGTGGTAAGTATTTAGCAACAATGTAATTAGCATAGTCAGCATAACAAGGAGTATTATGAGCAACATTTATTGCATCTAACTGCTCATCAGGAAAACTATCATCAATAGGTAGTGGGTCATCACGCAAATTTTCAAGCCTAGACAAATTATCGGCTACTGGGTTCTCAACTCCTTTTCTATCAATGATATGTAAATCAAATTCTTGTAATAAGAGAACCCAGCGAATAAGTCTAGGTTTAGCATCTTTCTTTTCCATAAGATATCTAATAGCAGCATGGTCTGTGTGAACATTTACTTTTGAATCAACAATATAAGGTCTAAATTTATCACAAGCAAACACCACTGATAAGAATTCTTTTTCAGTAGTAGCATAATTTCTTTGAGCACTGTCTAGAGTTTTACTAGCATAATGAATAACATTCAATTTCTCATCAACTATTTGTCCTAGACTAGCACGAACAGCATAATCACTAGCATCACACATAATTTCAAAAGGCAAGTTCCAATCAGGTGGTTGAACAATAGGTGCAGAAATTAAGGCTTTCTTGAGTGTTTCAAAGGCTTCTAAACAATCATCATAAAAAACAATGGGAATATCCTTTTTGCAAGAGACTAGTGAGAGGCCTAGAAATTTTAGAAAAGTCTTTGATAAATCTCCTATAGAAACCAGCATGACCTAGGAAGCTACGAATAACTTTTATATCTTTAGGACATGTCATTTTCTCAATTGTATCAACCTTAGCTTGGTCCACTTCAATACCTCTTTCAGAAATTTTATGACCCAAGACAATGCCTTCATTTACCATAAAGTGGCAGTTCTCCCAATTCAAGACAAGATTTGTTTGTTCACATCTCTGCAAAACTCGATCAAGATTTCTTAAACAATCATCAAAAGACTTCCCATAAACAGAAAAGTCATCCATGAAAACCTCAACAATCTTTTCACAAAAGTTAGAGAATATAGTAGTCATACATCTTTGAAAGGTAGCAGGTGCATTACATAAACCAAAAGGCATACGTCTATAAGCATATGTTCCAAAGGGACAAGTAAAAGTGGTCTTTTCTTGATCAGGTTGAGAAACATGTATTTGTGAAAAGCCAGAATATCCATCAAGGAAGCAAAAGTGTGTGTGCTTGATAATCTTTCAAGCATTTGATCAATAAAAGGCAAAGGGTAATGTTATTTTCTAGTTGCTTTGTTTAATTTTCTAAAATCAATTACCATTCTATAACCTGTAACAATTCTTTGTCGAATAAGTTCATTCTTATCATTAGGAACAACAGTTATACCTCCTTTCTTAGGAACACAATGAGCAGGACTTACCCATCTACTATCAGCTATAGGATAGATTATACCTGCTTCCAGAAGTTTTAATATTTCCGTTCTTACCACTTCTTTCATCTTCGGATTTAACCGACGTTGGTGATCAACAACTGGTTTAGCATCAGGTTCCATATTGATTTTGTGCTGACATAGAGTGGGACTAATCTATACCTACTATTAAAGCAAGGTGATATTCTTGGTTTCGTCCCGCATCTGATCCTACGTTACGTGAAATACATGAGGTGGTACTAATTCATAGGGACAAGTTCAGTTCCTCGCCTCACCCGTATTGGGCCACCTTGTTTCACTGTTGGGCCTTTTTTTTAGCGTCCACTAAGTCACATGAGAAAAATTACTGATCATGTATAATCGAAATGTATGATCGAAATCAAGACCTCCCGTCTGATTAAAACATGGTTACATCAATAAAATAATTCTCATCAATTTGGATCATGCTAAATAGTCTCAACTTACTTCTTTACACCGATTAACATTAGTTCATATACACAAGTTACCTTTCCTAAAAACGGATGGTGACAACATAGAAGGGGCTTCACAATGAGCAGCGTGGCATTTAGATGTGCATGATACTTTAATAATGGATTAGAATTCGATTGTGGGCTTGAACCAGAAAGGAGAAAACATCCTCGACAAAGATGCAGTGCAGTGACGGCCGCCGATGGGCACACACGGCGTGGGGATGTGGCATCTAGAATGGCCCGGCCGAGCCACCATTGCCGGGGAGGTCGGTGCAGTCAGAGGTAGAAGAGGGGAGGGTGGGCGGATCCGCCGGATAGATAAAGGACGCGTCACACCGGGTAACAGTCTGAGAGGCTCTTGCGGTCGGGTGAAGCCCAAATAGTGAAAAGAAATATTAGGAATGAAAGATAATCCTACAAATCAAACAATCTTCAATAAAAAACAAAAAAACTACATAATCAAAAACACTGGATTCAATTCTTATACTGTAGGTTTCCTCCTAGAAGGCTATTTTATGCATCACTATTCTTCCATCTGATGGCAGTGCATAGCTTAAATATGCGCCAATAAAGGATATTGGGGTGGCTTCTTCACATCAACACTTCATGATAAAAAAAGATAATGCAGCCCATGGAAACACACGCGCATATGCACCTTACAGAGATGAGGGTAACCTTATTTCAGCGTTTTATCGGAGTAAAATATGAGTGGCGCGTAATGGCACGTGAAGCATATTTTGTTATTTCTTTCGCCCGTTGCAACGCACGGGCATATGTACTAGTGCCCTTTAAATCAGCAAGAGTATATCCAATAGCAGCTCGGTGCTTCCTTAGAACTTGCAATAATCTTTCTTCTTCATGTTCTGAAAGGTTAGCACTAATAATAACATGATATATCTTCTTTTCATCAAGATAAGCATATTTCGAAGTGTCCGACAATTGTTTTAATTCAAACACAGGATCACCTTTAGGTGGAGGAGGACCTCCTAGAGTTTCAATAGGCAAGTTGTGTTTAAGCAGAGGACGTTGTTCAAACAAAATCTTATCTATTTCATTTCTTTCATGCATATGTAAATCATTTTCATGGTCTAGCAAATATTGTTCTAGTGAATCAGTAGGAGGCACAACAATAGAAGCAAGACCAATTAATTCATCCTTACTAGGCAATTCTTTTTCATGAAGCTTTCTACTAAACTTGGAAAAATTAAACTCACGAGACTCATCACCAAAACTAACACCGACAATTTGTTTCTCATAGTCTATCTTAGCATTAACGGTGTTCAAGAAAGGTCTACCAAAGATAATGGGACAAAAGTCATCTTGTGGGGATCCAAGAACAAGAAAATCAGTAGGATATTTTATTTTCCCATACAAGACTTCAACATCTCTAACAATCCCAATTGGTGATATAGTGTCTCTATTAGCAAGTTTAATAGTAACATATATTTCTTCTATTTCTGCAGGTGCTATGTCATTCATAATTTCTTGATATAATGTGTAAGGAATAGCACTCACACTAGCAACTATGTCACATAAACCATGATAACAGTGATCTCCTATTTTAACCGAGACAACAGGCATGCCAACAACAGGTCTATGTTTGTCCTTTTTATCAGGTTTGACAATTCTAGCAGCTTCTTCACAGAAGTAAATAACATGCCCATCCATATCTTCTTCTAAGAGATCTTTAACCATAGCAATACTAGGTTCTACTTTGATTTGTTCATCAGGTTTAGGTGTTCTTATATAGCTTTTGTTAACCACAGTTGAAACTTTAGCATGTTCCTTTATCCTAACAGGGAAAGGTGGTTTCTCAATATAAATAGTAGGAACAACTGGATCAACATTATAAAATATAGTTTCTTCTCTAACTGATACCAGTTCTTTAACTTCTTCTTTAATAGGTGGATGATATTTAAACCACTTCTCTTTAGGTAGTTCAACATGAGTAGCAAATGATTCACAAAAGGAGGCTACTATCTCAGAGTCAAGTCCATATTTAGTGCTAAACTTTTGAAAAGCATCGGTATCCATAAAAGATTTAACACAATCATACTTAAGTTTAATACCTGACTCTTTACCTTCGTCGAGTTCCCAATCTTTAGAGTTGCGTTTAATTCTTTCCAAAAGATCCCACCGGAATTCAATAGTCTTCTTCATAAAAGAACCAGCAGAAGTTGATTTGATCATTATGAGAAAGCCGAGCATAAAAATTCTGGATAATAATTTCTCTCAAGAGCTCATGATTGGGGCATGAATATAACATTGACTTAAGCCTCCCCCAAGCTAGAGCGATACTTTCTCCTTCACGAGGCCAAAAATTATATATATATAATTTCGATCACGATGAACTAGATGCATAGGATGAAATTTTTGGTGGAACTCCAGTTTCAAACGATTCCAATTCCATGATCCAATATCATTGCATAGCCTATACCATGCCAATGCTTTTCCCTTCAAAGATAAAGGGAAAACCTTTTGCATCACTTCATTCCTGGGTAGACCTGCAAGCTTAAATAATCCACAAAGTAGTTCCACATATATCAAGTGCATATCAGGATGTTCAGTTCCATCTCCTGCATAAGGATTAGCTAGTAGTTGTTCTATCATACCCGAAGGAATTTCATATTCAATATTTTCAGTAGGTGCAGTAGGTTGAGGGGTAGCTAATTGTGGTTCCGGACGAGGTGAAGATACCCTGAACAAACCCCTCAAAGTATTGTTTTCCATAGTAACAAGTGACAATAAATTTCAGCACACTATATAAATGTTTCCTTACCAAATTCCACTTACCAAAGGCGCTTCACTCCACGGCAACGGCGCTAGAAAATAGCCTTGATGACCCACAAGTATAGAGGATCAATTGTAACTCTTTTCAATAAGTAAGAGTGTCGAACCCAACGAGGAGCAGAAGGAAATGACAAGTAGTTTTCAGTAAGGTGATGTTTGCAAGTGCTGAAATTGTAAGTAGCAGAGTAGTTTGATAGCAAGATAATTTGTAACGAGCAAGTAACAATAGTAGTAACAGAAGTGCAGCAAGGTAGCCCAATCCTTTTGAGGCAAAGGACAGGCCAAAACGGTCACTTATGATAAGCAAAGCGTTCTTGAGGGTACACGGGAATTTCATCTAGTTACTTTCATCATGTTGGTTTAATTTGTGTTCGGTACTTTATAATTTGATATGTGGGTGGACCGGTGCTTAGGTGTTGTTCTTACTTGAACAAACCTCCTACTTATGATTAACCCTCCCGCAAGCATCCGCAATTACAAGAAAAGTATTAAGAATAAATTCTAACCATAGCATTAAACTTTGGATCCAATCGGTCCCTTACGGAATAGCCCATAAACTAGGGTTTAAGCTTCTGTCACTCTCGCAACCCATCATCTAATTGCTAATCGACAATGCATTTCCTTAGGCCCAAATATGGTGAAGTGCCATGTAGTCAATGTTCACATGACACCACTAAGGGAATCACAACATACATACTATCAAAATATCGAACACATATCAAATTCACATGATTACTTGCAACATGATTTATCCCGTGACCTCAAGAACAAAAGTAACTACTCACAAATGATAAACATGCTCAAGATCAGAGGGGTATTAAATAGCATATTGGATCTGAACATATAATCTTCCACCAAATAAACCATATAGTAATCAACTACAAGATGTAATCAACACTACTAGTCACCCACAAGCACCAATCTATGGTTCCGGTAACAAGATTGAACACAAGAGATGAACAAGGGTTTGAGATGAGATGGTGCTATTGAAGATGCTGATGGAGATTGCCCTCCCCAAGATGGGAGAGTTGTTGGTGATGATGAGGACGATGATTTCCCCCTCCGGGAGGGAAGTTCCCCCGATGGAATCGCTCCGCCGGAGGGCAAAAGTGCTCCTGCCCAAGTTCTGCCTCGAGGCGGCGGCGCTCCGTCCTGAATGTCCTCTCCTTATTTTTTCTAGGTCAAAATGACTTATATACCAGAGGTGGGCCTGGGTGAGCACAACCCACCAGGGCGCGCCTGGGCTCCCTAGCGCACCCAGGTGGGTTGTGCCCACCTGGTGGCCCCCTGGTAGTTATTTTCTCCATTAGTTCTTATATATTCCATAAAAATTTGTCGTGAAGTTTCAGCTCATTTGGAGTTGTGCAGAATAGGTAGCCTGACGTAGCTTTTTCAGGTCCAGATTTTCGGCTGCCGGAATCCTCCCTCTTTGTGTATATGTTGCATATTATGAGAGAAAAGGCATTATAATTACTCCAAAAAGCATTATTATGGATAAAGAAATTATAAATAATAGTAACAAAACATGATGCAAAATGGACGTATCATGATACAACTGAAAACTCATTGATTAGCTTTGGTAATTGGGGTCCTAGTCTCTTAGGAATTTGAGTCAGTCATCAATTAGAAAGAGAAGATGGGGATCGGGAGACGAACGTGGGCGTGTTTGAGCGAGCGAGGAGAACATATGGGCCCCTGCTCCGACTGGGCCCTAGGCCGTCGCACTAGTCACCATGGCCCAGGGCCGGCCCTGTGGTGGTGGCTCCGGCGGCAAAGGGCGCCTCCGGCGGCGAAGGGCTGCGGGAGGAGGAGTGTGCGAGAGGTCGAGGTCGTGGGGGCGGCGCGAGAGGACGTGGGTGTGCGTTGTTTACTTTATTTAACGGTGGAGCGGTTGTTGAACAGAGGACGTGCGGTGCAAGACGAAGCGGGGGAACGATAGTCTTTGTTAACGACGTATTTAGGCCGTTGATGATGATGTGATTATACGGTCTAGATTATAAGTTGGATCTGCCTTCTCTTCTTTTTATAGGGGTAGTAGATAGATTTGTCTAGATACAGATGTACGTCTTAGTGTTAGATACTGTTGACGCCTGATTTTGGCAAGATACAGAGTGAAAGGGTTTTCAGCATGAAAAGTTTCACATCACCGAATGGAACAACTTTAATGTTTGGACCATAATTATTCGACATAATATCAAAGACCAAAACTACACTCAGATTGTCATGTTTAGGTGTTCTGAGTGCTTTTTGGTCAATTAAGTCTCCAGGACAACCTCGGATGAAGGAATGCTCTACATGAATTGTCTTCGTCTCGTCAAATCGGTCGATTTTTATATAAAAATCATCTCAATCCGAGTTCGTATGCAAAAGTTAGAGCTATCTGAATGCAGCCCTGTCAAGAGGCGAAATATGACGCGGGAGACCAGACATGTCTTGGCAAGTGTCTGACGTAATGCGTGAGTGTTTTTCCCTAGAAGATGGCCTCGAATCGGAAAACGTTCAACACGAAAGTTTTTCTTCTCGTCAAAACGGTCAACTTTGCTTTTGGGCACATTTTTATCCGAGGTCGTTTACTGCCTCAAAAATCTTGCCGGGGAAAGCTTGCCGCCGTGAACAGTAACCTTGCCGGGGGAAAGCTTGCCGCCGTGAACAGTAACCTTGCCGGGGGAGAGCTTGCCGCCGTGAATAGTAACCTTGCCGGGGGAGAGCTTGCCGCCATGAACAGTAACCTTGCCGGGGGAGAGCTTGCCGCCATGAACAGTAACCTTGCCGGGAATGTTTGCCGCCATGAGCAAATAACCTTGCCGGAAAGCTTGCCGCCGTGAGAAGTAGAAAACTGTCGAAGCCAATCCGACCAGATGCTGAAGATGGGCTCAAATACTTATCTAGATGGCTTCGGATGAAAAAATGTTCAACACGGAAGATGTTCGTCTCATCGAAACGGTCAAGATTTCTTTTGGACTCGTTTTCCATCCGAGGTTGTTTTCCATCACAAAAAAACCCCGCAAGGTATAGTCAGTTTAAACCGAACAGTTTTAGAAAGTTTGGATAAAACCAGTCCGAATTTGACTAGGGTTTTGGACGTGAATTGATGTAATTTTCTTGTAAGGAAAGCCTAGATGAATCCTTTTCTTGTACGGGAAGTCCAGCCGCCTCTTATATATGTTGGGGGTGACGGCCGATTGAAACAACACACAATCGAACAAATCAATATACTACTTTTTCCTGTCTACGTTTTATCTCTCCACCGTTTTCTCTCTCGTTCTTCGCTGTTCTCCGTGTTTGAGAGCTGCGAATCCCGAGGCTCTAGGGGCGAGCGAATCGACCTAGGGCAGCCCATAGCCGCCGCAATCCCGACGGGTCCCTCCCGGTGCTTGTGGGTTTCGGTCTGCAAAAGCACCCGCCGACCGTCTTGCGTGTCGCTACCGTCGGTCGGGTCTCCTTCAACGTGAGCTGCGGTGCATCACCCCCGGCGTCGAGGGTACACGGTGACGTGTTCGTGTGTCAACACACTTTTTGGCGACTCCGCTGGGGAAATCGAAGATTAATCATCATCATCCACCATGTCTGATCTTCCCAAGCCATCTGAGGTAGACGCCGATAACATCATTAAGCCCGGTCTTGATGAGATATCGGCCGATCATCGCCAAGTCTATGAGGAGTACAAGAAGGCGCGCGAGGAGAAGGACTTGCAGGAGTTCCTTGCAAAGTTCAAGAAGGATCGCAAAGGCAACATCACTCCGATTGGAGAAATCAAGTTTCCTACTCTTCAAGCCGAGCAGGTTAAACCCTCCGTAAATACTACCTTTTCTCCTGAGCAGTGGGCTGAGATTGAAAGTCGTATTGCTGATGGTAACAATCTAGTCTATCAAACTTTCATAGAAAATACTAATGCTCAGAAGAATACATCTCAATCGACTAGTGGTAATGATGGTGTAGCCGCTAGTGTGCAAAACCCTAATCTGGCTTTACCTATTGCATCGGCGCCTCCTGTGCCGATGGCTTATTATCCTACCCATACAAATCATATTGTGGCTGCACCCATTAATCCTATTATGAGCATACCAGGTTCGGTAGCAACGCTGAACCCAACCTTACCTACAGCTACAAACACTCGACCACTGGCAAGTTATGGGTCGACATACCTGCCACAATTCTTACCTACAGCTAGTAACCCTACTCCTCCTATGCCACTGCCACAAGCTTCATTGTCCACTATGGATGATGGTCTAGCTAATCTTAGAGAGGAGATGGCTAAGATGCTTCGAGAGAATTTTGGGGTTGAGTTACCTCGAATCGGATTTACCAAAAGCCGCACCAGTACTTTGATGCCATCCGTGCCCTCCGGGATATAAAATTCCAGATTTTGTTAAGTTCAATGGAGAGGGCACAAAACCACATGGGAGCATGTTAGTCAATACTTAGCACAACTAGGTGAAGCAGGCTCACTGAATGAGTTGAAAGTGCGTTTATTTCCTTTATCATTAACTGGTACCGCATTTTCATGGTTTTCTTCTTTACCACATGGTTCCATTCGAGTTTGGTTGCAGCTAGAGCAGAAATTTCATGATCACTTTTACAGCAGCAACAATGAACTCAAGTTGTCACATCTAACATCGGTTAAACAGAAACATGATGAATCGGTCTCCGATTACGTCAAGAGATTCAGAGAAACGAAAAACCGATGTTTTAGTTTGGTGATAACCGAGAGAGACTTGGCAGACCTAGTGCTGAGTGGTTTGAGAACTCCCATTAGAGAAAAGCTAGAAGGCTATGAGTTTTTAAATATCAACCAAGTCTTACAAAGGGCCTTGGCTCAGGAAAGCCGAAGCAAAGATCTCAAAGAAGTGCATAGATACAAGCCGATCGACCAAAGATGAATATGGTGGAATATGATAGTGATCACTCGGACGATGAGGGTGATGTTTTTGCTACTGAATTTGTTTGGTCATCTAAGGCCAAACCCTTTACTTGCAATGATCTGAAACCGATTCATAAGAATCGTGATGAAGAGATGAAGTTTACTTTTAACATTGCTAAGTGTGATAGAATATTTGATGATTTGCTGCAGGCTAAGATTATTAGAATATCTCATACTTTACCGCCGTTTGAGGAGCTGAAACGGCGTGCTTATTGCAAGTATCATAACTCTTTTTCTCATGCTACTAACGATTGCAATGTTTTTCGACGACAGATACAATCGGCCATTAACGATGGAAGATTGAACTTTTCTGAGATGCAAGTTGATAAACAGCCCTATCCAATGAACACCATGGATTTAGAAGGGAAGAAGCTGCTCATTCGGCCGGAGGTAGCTGAATCTGCTAATAAAGCTAATGTCATTGTTGGTGAGCCCAGGAAAGACAAGGAGGGTGACAAGGTCTTGGGGAGACATGTTGTGCTTGATAAGCAACCCGATGGCAAGGAAGTGATCACGATCACCATCAAGAATCCTACACTCGGGGGGCAAACACAGGTGCAGCAGAACACTCGAGTTAAATTTGTCAAGCCCAAGAGTCCAGAAGTTGGCAAATGGAAGAGGAATGAAGCTAAAGTGCAGCGCAAGCGGATCAAGCCAACTTTTGATATGTTGCTGTCCAAATATGCTAATCAGTCGGCTGGTCCCAGCTCTAACCGGCCATCACACTTGAAGCGACCAAGGTCACCATCGAATGATATATTCAGTCAGTGTGTGAAACCGAGTGGACCAAGGGCGCAGTTTTCAGAAGAGCAGAGGCAATCTGTGTGGAATCGACTTGATTACCCATATAATGGCCGACTGAACATCGGTGACTATCGATCGGCTGGTCAAAATATCGACCGAGTGGAAAATATCCTAGTGTAAGAATGCACCCTGGTGGAAGCTATCCAAGTGAAAAAATATGGCCAAGTAGATTCCATCCGATCGAGTTCCATCCGAGTGGATTCCATCGAGTGGCGTCCATCCGAGTGGATTCCATCCGAGTAAAAAGGTGCGCCAGTGGAAATTTCATGCATCCGGAAAGTCGAAAAGAATGGCGTGTTAAGTCACCAAGTGTTGCAGCAGTTGAGTCAGGAAAAGGCAAGGAGAAAATGGATGTCGACTCACTTATCTTGGGCACGAAACATTCCCCATACAGCAGCCGATTGTGCATAACCACTCGGTGAGCCGACACTTGCTATCGCGCCAAAGCACTCGGTTAATGACCATGAAGCAAGCACCAGCCAAGTAAAGGTGAAAGATGCTAAATACACTCGACCAAAGTGGTGTCCTCGGGGCTAACAAAGACACGTAAGAGGAAACTACAGAGGTTAAGGAGTCAAGAGATGGCGAGAGCAGAGGCCGAGAAGCAAAGGGATAAGTTGTTCAATGACACTCGACCCATGGTTCCAGCAAAACAAGTGTGGAGGACTAAACAAATACAAGATACATCAGCTTCTACATCTATTACAGAGGTGCCTACACCACCCAAGGAGGGCGATGCGACAGCTATTACATCGTCTGCAACACTTCTTATTTCTCCTTCACTTGACCAGATTTCAGAATCGGTCGATCCACTTGAAGAAGAGGCTGATATGTTAGACTATGAGTCTACACCGGTCCATGAAGGTATGGATATCAATATGGTATATTACTTACCTGCTGAGTTTCGTGATGTAGATGAGGAAGAGGAAGTGGCTCAACTGGATTTTGGCCCTAAAAACGCAATATTCGAGAAGCCAAAGAACCAAGAACACATTTGAAACCGTTGTATCTCAGAGGTCATATCAATGGATCGCCACTCGATCGAATGCTTGTTGATGGTGGTGCTGTGGTAAATCTTATGCCCTATTCGGTCTTCTTGAAATTGGGTTTGCACGATGAAGAATTGATCAAGACCAATATGGTGCTCAACGGGTTTGAAGGCAAAGAGAGCTGAAGCCAAAGGTGTGATGTATGTGGAGCTTACAATGGAAGCAAAACTTTGGCTCTGCATTCTTTGTCGCTGAGGTGCAAGGTAACTACAGCGTTATACTAGGCCGTGATTGGGTTCATGCAAACCGGTGCGTGCCATCCACTATGCACCAGTTTTTGATTGATGGGTTGATGATGAAGTGGAAGTCATTCATGCGGATAATTCGCCTGTGTTGCTTTGGCCGATGCATCGGTGGATTGGCAACATCCCAATGCTACTTGCTTGACGGACGTGACTTATCGAGTTTGATTTTCTCAGTAGCGACCAAGAATGGTTTTGTGCCCGTGTCTTTAAAGCCGACTGAATGCAATCGGCTCCAAGGTGTGATATGTTTAAATGATTCTAGTTCCGAGTGGTTACAAAAACGTCTTTTAAAATATCGGTCCGGCGAGAACGATATGTATGAGTCTATTGAGGAGTTGGATGATATGGATAAACTTGGACAAGGTTTTACATCGGCCGATCCGTTAGAAGAGGTAGATATCGGAGATGGATCAGTCAGTCGACCGACATTTATAAACAAAAATTTGAAAGCCGATTGTAAAGCTAGATTAATCGAGCTATTGAAAGAATATGTTTGTTGCTTTGCATGGGAATATCATGAGATGCCAGGGTTGAGCCGAGAGCTAGTGGAACATCGGTTGCCTATAAAGGCGGTTTTAGACCTTATAAGCAATCGACCGAAAGTTTAATCCGAAAACATATGACCGGATCAAGGAAGAGATCGGTCGACTGCTTGAAGCTAATTTCATTCGACCTTGCAGGTATGCCGAGTGGATTTCTAACATTGTCCCAGTGGAGAAGAAGGGATCCGGCAAGTTGAGGGTGTGCATTGACTTCAGAGATTTGAATAGGGCTACACCCAAAGATGAGTATCCCACGCCAATAGCCGATATGCTTATTAATGATGCTTCTGGACATAAGGTTATTAGCTTTCTAGATGGTAATGCGGATACAATCAAATTTTATGGCTGAAGAGGACATGTACAAAACAACTTTCCGATGTCCTGGTTTCCTTGGTTTATTTGAGTGGACAGTGATGACATTCGGATTAAAAATGTGGAGCCACATATCAAAGAGATATGAATTTGATTTTCATGATTTACTCGGTATCATACTTGAAGTTTATATTGATGATATTGTTGTCAAATCGGATGCTTTTGAATCTCACTTGGCGATTTGCGTTTAGCTTTTGAGAGAATGAAAAGGTATGGACTAAAGATGAATCCTTTGAAATGTGCATTAGCGTGTCGGTGGCAAATTTTGGGTTTCATTATTCATGAAGATGGCATCGAAATTGATCCCAAAAAGATAGAGGCCATACAGAAAGTGGAGGCTCCAACATGCAAGAGGGATATGCAAAAGTTCCTTGGCAAGGTCAATTATTTGAGAAGGTTCATTGCCAATCTGTCAGGGAAAGTTGATGCATTTACTCCTATCCTTCGGTTAAAGAATGATGTTAATTTCACTTTGGGGGGCAAAACAGCAAGAAGCCTTTGAGATGATCAAGAATTATTTGTGCACTCCTCCGGTAATGAAAGCACCCAAGCATAGAGAGCCTTTTAAGCTTTATATCGCAGCAGAGGAAGGTGTTATTGGTGCTGTTTTGACTCAAGATACCGAAGGAAAAGAGCATGCCATTACGTATTTGAGCAGACGCTTATTGGACGCCAAGACAAGGTATACATCTATTGAAAAACTATGTCTATGCTTATATTATGCTTGCACAAAATTGAGACATTACCTAGTGCCGAGTGCTTGTGTAGTAGCTTGTCAAACCAATGTCATTAGGTACATGTTGCATAGGCCAATTCTTAGTGGTAGAATTGGCAAGTGGGCTTATGCTTTGATTGAATATGATTTGGCTTATGAATCTATAAAATCCATGAAAGGCCAAATTGTTGCTAATTTCATTGTTGAACATCGGATTAATGACAAGCATGATGTTGATATAAACCTTGTTTCATTAGTGCCATGGAGATTGTACTTTGATGGTTCAGTTTGTAGCAATGGCCAAGGTGTTGGTATTGTTTATATATCTCCTCATGATGCTGTTTTTGAAGCCTCATGCCGCTTAGAATATTTTTGCACAAACAATCAAGCCGAATATGAAGCATTGTTATTCGGTTTAGAGATGCTACTTGCTATAGGTGTTACACATATTGAGGCTTACGGTGATTCGTTACTAGTGGTGCAGCAAATATCCGAGTCTTTCAAAGTGTTTGGACGAATCACTTAATGTTTATCTTGATAAATGTCTAGATATAATTTCTACTTTGGATTGTTTTAGCATTGCACATATATCTAGACATGACAAGCTGGAAAGCAAATGAGTTGGCATAGCAAGCATCTGGATATCATGTTGATCGTGGCATGTTTCATATCTCTCAAAACCGATGTCTTGTCTTGCCAATATGGGAGAGGCGAACCTGAACCCACCGATTCGCCATTAACAAAAAATCTAGTGCGGTGATAATTCCATGGAGAAAGCCCATTGTTGATTACTTGTGCAATCCGAGTGAAAGGGTGGACAGGGCTGTTCGGCGATGGCTTTTAAGTATACAATGAGAGATGATGGTATTTATCGCGAACGATCGATGATGTTCTTCTAAAGTGTTTGGATGAGGACCAGGCAAGAGTTGCTATGGGGGAAGTACATGAAGGTATTTGTGGCACTCACCAGTCGGCTCCCAAGATGAAATGGTCATTGCGACGTGCTCGGTTTTATTGGCCGACTATGATTAATGATTGCTTCAGATATTATAAAGGATGTGAAGCTTGTCAAAAGTTTGGTGATATTCAATTGGCTCCTGCTGCTATGTTACATCCTATTATCAAACCGTGGCCTTTCAGAGGTTGGGGTTTAGATTTCATTGGACAAATCCACCCGCCTTCTTCAAAAGGGCATCGGTTCATATTGGTGGCAACTGATTATTTCACTAAATGGTGCAAGCAAGTACCTCTCAAGAACATGACACATACGGAGGTAATTCAGTTCATCACCGAGCACATTATTCATAGATTCGGTATTCCTCAAACGTTAACTACGGATCAAGGTTCATCTTTCATGTCACACCAAGTCAGAGAGTTTGCCGAATCTTATAACATAAAGTTGCTCAATTCCTCTCCGTATTATGCCCAAGCTAATGGACAAGCTGAGTCTAGCAATAAAATTTTAATCAAGCTCATCAAGAAGAGGATTGAGGATAATCCGAGGAGTGTTTGTACTAAGGTAGGGGTACCTTAGTACCCGAACCTAATGACGGGCAGGCGATCATGGCCCCCGTGGCAAACCTTGCCAAGGCGTCCGCCAAGACCCTCCATGCCCTTGAGAAAACAAGACTCGGCAAGAGGAGCTTGCCGATGAGCCATTCAAGAACAAAGTAATCAAGACCCGGCAAGAGGAGCTTGCGGGAAGGCCACCAGTATAGCGAAGGAAGCAAGGCCCGGCAAGAGGAGCTTGCAGGAAGGCTTGGTGGGCGCCGAGCCCTAAGCGACAAGGTTCCTGCCGCGGCAAGGCGCTTGCCGGGCGGGCAACCTCTCTTCATCTCGCTCCAGCTCACCCGCCAACGTGTCGCCACGGGCTCTCCCAAGCATCGCGTGTCGACGGGCTGTGCAGCCAGCGGGAGTAGCGATAAGCGGGCCGACAAGCTACCATCGTGGCAAGCGGAGGCGCACTTGACGGTCCCTGTTACCTTTGTTGAGGCGACTATGACGGGCATTGATGACTCTTGTCCCTTGCCGTCGAGTTAGGTATAGATTATCTGACACCGCATAAAGCGGTGTACCAACCTATGTTTTACTGTCTTACCCTTGTCTACTTGCCACTGTGGTGACCCCTTGTGCCTATAAAAGGAGGCCCAAGTGCAACGAGAAAGGGTTCGGTCCAGCTCCGCTTAGTTCATCATACTCATACGAAACCACACTCAGGCTAGGTCTTGTAGCTCCCATTGCTCCCTAGCAAGAACACAAGATAATCCACAAAGCAGCGGTAGGAGTATTATCTCTCGGAGAGCTCGAAGCTGGGTAAATCTGCTCGTGTGCATCGCTCGATCCGCTCTTTGTGCTCCGCCCCCTCCGAACCACAAGGGACCCAGGACCAGAGGTGCTCGTGGGACACGATCCGTTCTCCCCGACATCTCTCGGCGCGCGCTGTAGGGGCGTCGAGGCTGTGTGAACCCGATCCGCGGTCGCACGAGCAACTTCATCAACATCTTCGTCAACATGGCGCCAAGAAGAAGTCTTCGGCAGCAAGCAGAGCCGTCAGCGTCGAACCCACCACCACCGGAGCTGTCGGTGGTGGGGAAACGCTAGCGGAGGAACCGCGCCGCCGAGAGCCCACAATGCCGTCAGATTCAAGGACAAGGCAGCAAAGCGCCGGCGTCCGAAGTCCGCACTGCGCGCCCTTCGCAGGAGGCGCGGGACCGACAGCGTCATGATGCTCACAGCACCATACGCCGTTGGATCAAGGCCAAGCTGGAGGATCCCGAGGCCCTCGAGACCCGAGATGCACCCCAAAGATGCTGGTACAAGCGAGTACTGATCGCTTAGGCGGGATGCTGCTCCTCCTAACTTGGTTAGGAGTCCGAGCACATCCCGTTCTTCGCTCCATACGCCGTTGCCGCCAACCACACCAGCGGAAGCCTTGGCTAGAGCTCAGTTACTTCTAGATTACCCCCCAACGGCCGATAAGGTCGACGAATGGAGGGCCACAATTCAGAGTCTCATCGGCTTCGCCAACGGTGACGTCCCGCGGCAACCGAGTGCCTCGCAGCCGCGGCGAGGCGACAAGGCGCGAGCTGATGGCGACGAGACCTGCGGGGGTGCAGCCACCGTGCACTCCCCTTCCCGAAGACCAAGATCGCCGACTCGCCGGATCCACCTCGACAGCGACTCCACAGCGTCGTCGGATCCGCGAGCTCGCCGCGACCAGCGCCAAGTTCTCCGAGAACGGCAAGAAGAAGACGCCGAACCCGTATCGAAGGCCAAGAGAAGCGCCGTCAATCAGACCAACGCCGGGCCCACTGTCGATATGCATGCGCCGGGGAACCAGCGACTTGCCAGACGTGTAGGTTGTCCTGCGCTCACTCGAGAGCTGCGGCAAGTCCGTGGCCCGACAAGAAAAACTTCAAACCAGATGTGCGAAAAAGTATGATGGCAGGACACACCCATCGGAGTTCCTCAGCATCTACACCATCGCGGTACAAGCTGCGGGGGGACGAGACGACAAGATCCTCGCCAACTACTTTCCCCTGGTGCTCAAGCCAAACGTCAGATCTTGGCTCATGCACTTGCCGGATGGCTCTATTTCTTCTTGGGCAGATTTGTGCCACCAGTTTGTTGGCGCCTTCACAGGCGGCCACAAGCCTCATGGCCAGGAGAGTGATCTCCACCTGCTTGCCCAAAAGGAGGGAGAGTCCCTGCGCAAGTTCATCCAGAGATTCAGTCGAGTACACTACAACATCCCCGACGTCCACCCTGCCGCGGTGATTAGTGCATTCCATCAGAATGTACGAAACCGCAGGATGAGGGAGGAGATGGCGATGTGCAAAGTGAAAGACGTCAGCGAGCTCTACGCCCTAGCCGACAAGTGTGCACGCTACTGAAGAAGGAAGAAGACTCCCTGGGAGAGAATGTGGGAGCAGAGTCGACAGTGAGGAGATCGCCGGCAAGAAAGAGCCGGGCGTAAACAACAGAGGAAGAAAAACCAAGAAGTACTAGTTGTCGAGCAGTCCGGCAAGGATGGTGCCGCCAACAAAGCCAAGGCTGGTGGCTCCGCAAGGAGGTTGCCGCTGACGCTGACCGCCAAGTCGTGGCGGCCGCCGACAAGCCCGACAGCTCCAACAAGCAAGATCAGTAAAATCCATCGCACTAAGGGCCACGATCTCCGAGCTGCAAGAAAGTCGAGCAGCTTGTTGAGCTACAGAGAGCTGAGTACGAGCGGCAAGACAAGGAGAAGGCCCAAGAAGGTGCAGGTGCAGCAAGTAAGAAGAGACCCGGTCGGGGAGGGCGCCGCGGCAAAGCCAAGCAGCGGCAAGGAGACAGACCTCCCCGTGGCCGTGACAAGGCAAGAGCTCTGTTGCCCACTCCGGCAAGCGCACCTCTTCGGAGTGCTGCGCTCCCGTCGAGGACGCACCATCGAGCTCCACCGGCAAGTACAAGAAGACGATGGCAGCTCCGCCGAAGACCAAGAAGGTGCCCGCCAAGGAGGACGGCACTGGTGGTACCTTCACCATCGATTGCCACGCTTGATCCTAAATAGGAAGGCGAGCTCGTTGCTTTCTGCAGGCGAATGTCGATGTGTTTGCATGGCAACCATCCGACATCCCCGTGTTCCTGTGAAAGTAATTGAGCACCACCTAGCTGTCTGTCCTCACGCCGCGACCCGTCAAGCAAGAAGTTAGGAAACAGCAGCGGGAGCCAAGAGTTCATAGCAGAAGAAATCAAGAAGTTAGAAGCAACAGGGCTTGTCGAGGAGTCCTCCATCCCACGTGGTTGGCCAATCCGTAGTTGTGCATAAGGCTAATGGGAAATGGAGACTTTGTATTGACTTCATGATGTTAACAAAGCTTGTCCCAAAGACCCATTTCCCTTGCCACGTATCGACCAGATTGTTGACTCCACGGCTGGATGTGATCTGCTTTCATTTCTTGATGCATATTCAGGATATCATCAGATCTTCATGGCTGAAGAGGATGAAGAGAAAACCGCATTCATCACACCATGTGGCACGTCATCGCTTCGCACGGATGCCTTCGGTTTAAAGAATGCTGGTTCAACTTTTGCAAGAGTAGTCCATGATGCCTTTGAGCCACAGATACACAGAAATGTAGAAGCCTACATGGATGATATAGTGGTCAAGAGCAAGGACAAAGCAACTCTGGTTCAGGATTTGGATGAAACATTTGCAAATCTGCGCAAGATCAACCTCAAGCTCAACCCCGAGAAGTGCGTGTTTGGAGTCCCTTCCGGCAAGCTTCTCGGGTTCTTTGTGTCTCAGCGGGGAATTGAAGCCAATCCCGACAAGATCAAGGCCATTGAGCAGATCAAAGCACCAAAGCACGTCAAGGATGTCAGAAGGCTTGCCGGTTGCGTGGCTGCTCTCAGCAGGTTCATCTCTAAGTCTGCTGAACGCGCCATGCCGTTTTTCAGGATTTTGAAAAAGGCAGGTCCAATGAAATGGACTCGGCGGAGGCTGCGCTGCAGACTTGAAGAGATACCTGTCCTCCGCTCCAATACTTGTCGCACCTAGGCCACAAGAGAAGTTGCTGCTGTACATAGCGGCAACCAATCAAGTGGTTAGTGCTGCGTTAGTAGCGGAGAGGGAGGCAGATGATGAGCAAGCAACCGTGGCAGCGCATCCAGCGACAAGCAAGGGCTTCGCCGTCGAGCTCTGGTCCCGACAAGGACAGATCAGCGCAGGTTGCGACAAGATACGTAAAAAGATGGTGCAGCGCCCATCTACTTTGTCGGTTCCCTTACGAGGGGCTAGATCAAGGTACTACGGTGTGCAAAAGCTGCTTTTCGCCTCCTCATGGCCTCAAGAAAGCTGCGCCATTACTTCCAAGCACACGAGATAACAGTTGTCACCGCTTTCGCTGAAGAGGATATTGCAAAATCCGAAGCAACAGCAGGATTGTCGAGTGGGCACTGGAACTGTCAAGCTTTGGTCTCAAGTTCGAAAGCACTTCAACTATCCAGAGCAGAGCATTGGCGGAATTCATAGCTGAATGGACGCCAACGCAAGATGAAGAGATTCCGGAGCCGAGCATCTCCGTCAAGGAGACAAATAAAGAGTGGCTGATGTACTTTGACGGTGCCTTCTCGCTGCAAGGCGCCGGTGCCGGCGTGCTGCTCATCGCACCCACCGGAGAGCACCTCAAGTACATAGTCCAGATGCACTTTCCCAAGGAACAAGCAACAAATAATACTGCTGAGTATGAAGGCTTGCTTGCCGGTCTCAGGATTGCGGTGGACCTTGGGATCAAGAAGCTCATTGTCGGGGACTCGCAACTTGTCGTCCGCCAAGTAAATAAAGATTATCGAGTCCGTTGATGGAAGCGACGTCGATGAAGTGAGGAAGCTGGAAGAGCGCTTTGAAGGCTCGCAAATGGAACACGCTCCAAGAGCATGAATGATATAGCTGATGGCCTCTCCAAATGTGCCGTGACTTAAGCTACCCATGGAACCAGGGATTTTTGTGCTCAAGCTAACTCAGCCAACCGTAACACCATCAACAGACAGAGCAAGAAAAGAAGATTGGTTTCCGCGACTACTTTCCGCAGAGCTCCACAAGCCGCCGCCAAGAAGGTCCCTAAAATCAACGCAAACACCACCGAGGAGCAGTCCGCTCCGACAAACCATGCAATTTGTATCGCTGAAGCAAACGCCCCGACAAGTTTCGGCCCGCAAGCTTGCCGGGATCATCAACTCCGCAGACCCACGTGTTCTCGCCAGAGAAGCTGATGTTCCCGCAGTGATAGAAGAGCCTTTAGTCCTTGTTGTCGAGCCTCAAGCTCCAGCATGGGCATAGCAAATTGTAACGCCCCGGATTTGATGCGCCAGGTGTCCTTCAGTTATTCGTCGTCTTTGCCATGTCATTTGCTTGCGTGTTGCACTTTGCCATGTCATCATATGCATTTCATATCATGTCATCATGTACATTTCGTTTTACATACGTGTTCGTCTCATGCATCCGAGCATTTTCCCCGTTGTCCGTTTTGCAATCCGGCACTCCTATGTCTCCCGGCGCCCCTTTTACCTCTTTTTCATGTGCGGGTATTAAACTTTCTCGGAATGGCCCGAGGTTTGTCAAGCGGCCTTGGTATAGCACCGGTAGACCGCCTGTCAAGTTTCGGATCATTTGGAGGTCGTTTGGTACTCCAACGGTTAACCGGGTAACCGCAAAAGCCTCTTTTGTTGCAGCCCAACACCCCCTCCAAAGTGGCCCAAAACCCACCAAACTCCTCTCCATGCTCTCGGTCGTTCGATCACGATCGTGTGGCCGAAAACCGCACCTCATTTGGACTCTCCTAGCTCCCTCTACCTATAAATATGTGTTCCTCGTCCAAATTCGCGGATCTTTTCGCAGATGAAACCCTAGCCCTCTCCTCCACGCGCCGCCGGACATGTCCATCTGCGCCGGACATGTCCGCCGGACACGTCGCTCCGGCCAATCCCGTTGCGCCACGTCAGCAGCGCCGCCGCCTCGCCCAATCCCGCGCCGCCACCTCACCCGCCGGCCCCTCTCTCTCTCCACCGCCCGCCCTCCTGCCCAGATCGGGCCCGCCGAGCCCATCGGGCCCGGACGAGCCTGGCCGCTGCCGCCTGCGTCTCCGCTTCGCCGGAGGCCTCCGCCACCGCCGCCTGTCGCCCCGGCGCGCCGCCGGCCGCCGCCGCCCTCGCCGTGCCCGTCGCCGCCACGGAGCTCTCTCGGCCGCTGCCTCCTCGCCTCCGCCCGACCTCCGCCGCTCCCGGCCATGGCGCCGCCCAGCTATCTCCGCCTCGGCCGGGCGCCGCCCAGCGCCACAAGGCCAAGACCGCCGTCCGCCTCGGCCGGCGGTTGCGCGCCGACCACGCCGCCCGGTGGCGCGCCCCTCGCATCTCCGGCCTCCTCCCGGCCGGATCCGCCCAGCTCGCGCGAGCTCCGGATCGGCCTCAGTTCGCGTGCCGAGGGTTGACCTTTTTCCTCTTCCCTGAATTGCTAAGTCCCGAGCATATGTGATATTTTGTGCCATTTTCATCGTGATCGTAACTTTGTGCATGTAGCTCCGTTTTATGCCAGATAATATGTCAAAATGTTCGCCTCGAAGAGTAGATCATTTCATCTCATTGCATCATTTTCATTTGAGCTCATATTGATGCCCGAAATGCTGTTAGAATAGTGCTATGTGATGTTAGTTTCTGATTTTTATCAGAACTTGCACTTTTGTCATTTTTGCCATGATTGATGTGTGCCCCCTATGGACTTGAGTCCTACATGTGTTTTGTAATATGCCATGCCATCTTTACAGGGGTGTATGCCATGTATTTTTGTGATCTATGTGGTGACTAGCACAAGCATGCAAACTAGGTGTCTTGTTGTTGCTGATTTCAGCCCTGTTTTGCTGATATTGTGATGCCATGTTAACTTGATGCTACAGAGTTATCCATGCATATTTTGAGATACTTCAGTAAGGATGTTTTGTTATACATGTCTTGCTCTATCCATCCATGCCTTTGTTTGCAATTATGGAGTGCCCTAGCTTGAGTCAATCGAGCTCTACTTTTGCTTCAAAATGTTTCCTGGCAGATTGTTTACATGTTATTCAATTTTGCCAAGGTTGTTGTAGTTGATCCTTGCATCCTATGATGTTGTTCTTGCCATGTATGGATTCTATGCCATGTATTCTTACTGATGGTTTCCTTTCCATGCCATGTATTGCTCCGTGGTGAGTGGTTCAAGCTCACCAACATGCCTACTCATTGTTGTCTCTGCCATGTTTAAATCTGTAATATAACTTGCCATGTTTACATGGGTGCCATCATATTTTGTGATCCTTTTTGGCTTATGGTCACTAAGGGACTTTTGTTCTATGCATTTAGTAGTATCATGCCATGCCTTTGTTTGCCATGATAAGTTCCTGTAACATGTTGTTTCATAGCTCTAAACATTGCAACCTGATGTTAATTTCTGCAATGCCTGAAACTGTTATTAGTTGCAATCTTGCCATGTGTTTTTGAGCATGTTCTAGTCATTTCTGGAGATAGCTCAGTGCTCATGTTTTGTAATGCTTTACCTGTAGATCATGCCCATGCCTTTTGTTTTCATATTGAGTTGCTGTATCATGTTGTTTTCATGCTTGCAATATGCCTAGTTGCTGTTTTGGACAGATTGTTGTCATGACTTGTTTTGTGTGTATGTGTTGAACCGTTGCTCCGATTTGAGTGTGCTCTATATGAAACTTGCTTGATTTAGCATGTAGTTTCATATTATCATGTTGGATCCTTGTTTTGAGGTGTTTGCTTGATGTTTATATGCATTTTGCATCAATGCCATGCTTGTCTTGTTTTGCTCATATCTTCTAGGCCGTAGCTCCGAATCTAATGAACTTTATATGTAACTTGACTAGAATTTCGTGTAGATCATCGTGGTGCATCTTAACTTGCTGTTTAACAACTTGAACATAAGGTTTATTCAGATCTGGACCAATTTCGAAATTTGCATATGAGGACTTACCGGAATTGTTCTATGTTGTTCCCGGCCTCATTTAAACTTGTTGATGTGTTGCTCTTGTTTGCATCATCTCTTGCCATGAGTAGCTTCATCTAGATTTGTCATGCATCATGTTTGTTGTGCATCATACCTTGTTCATGTGTGGTGTGTTTACTTTGTTGTGTGCTTCTTCTTGTTAGTTTCCGTTTCGTTGCGATCGTGAGGATTCGTTCGTCTACGCTTGGTTCGGCTTCATCCGTTCATCTTCTTCATGGACTCGTTCTTCTTCCTTGCGGGATTTCAGGCAAGATGGCCGCTACCCTGGATCTCACTACTATCATTGCTATGCTAGTTGCTTCGTTTTATCGCTATGCTGCGCTACCTATTACCTGTTTATCAAGCCTCCCAAATTGCCATGAACCTCTAACTCGTTGTCAACCTTCCTAGCAAACCGTTGTTTGGCTATGTTACCGCTTTGCTCAGCCCCTCTTATAGCGTTGTTAGTTGCAGGTGAAGATGAAGTTTGTTCCTTGTTGGAACATGGAGATGTTGTTCCTTGTTGGAACATGTTTACTTGTTGGGATATCACAATATATTTTATTTTATTAATGCATCTATATACTTGGTAAAGGGTGGAAGGCTCGGCCTTATGCCTGGTGTTTTGTTCCACTCTTGCCGCCCTAGTTTCCGTCATATCGGTATTATGTTCCCGGATTTTGCGTCCCTAACGCGGTCGGGTGATTTATGGGACCCCCTTGACAGTTCGCTTTGAATAAGACTTTTCCAGCAAGGCCCAACCTTGGTTTTACATTTGCCTCACCTAGCCCTTTTTCCCTTGGGAGTCGCGCTCTCAAGGGTCATCTTATTTTACCCCCGGCCAGTGCTCGTCGTGAGTGCTGGTCCAAACCGTCACCGCCCGGTGGTACCAGGGGCAACTCTGGGATCGCCACGGAAGTTTGGACAATCCGGTGTGCCCTGAGAACGAGATATGTGCAGCTCCTATCAGGATTTGTCGGCACATTCGGGCGGCTTTGCTGGTCTTGTTTTATGGCTGTCGAAATGTCTTGTAGCCGGGATTCCGAGACTGATCGGGTCTTCCCGGGAGAAGGAATATCCTTCGTTGATCGCGAGAGCTTATCATGGGCTTGTTGGGACACCCCGCAGGGTTTGAACTTTCAAAGCCGTGCCCGCGGTTATGTGGCAGATGGGAATTTGTTAATGTCGGTTGTAGAAAACCGAAGTTGATCTTAATTAAAATACACCAACCGTAATGCGAATCGTGAGTGTCTCTTTTCGGGGTTGATCGAAAGGAGAACACGGTTTCTGGGTTATGTTTGACGTAAGTAGGAGTTCAGGATCACTTCTTGATCATTACTAGTTGACGACCGTTCCTTTGTTTCTCTTCTCGCTCTCTTTTGCGTATGTTAGCCACCATATATGCTTAGCCGCTGCTGCAACCTCACCACTTTACCCCTTCCTTTCCCATTAAGCTTTGCTAGTCTTGATACCCATGGTAATGGGATTGCTGAGTCCTCGTGGCTCACAGATTACTACACCACCAGTTGCAGGTACAGGTTTGCGATGCTCATGACGTGAGAGCGATGTTTGCTTGTATTGGAGTTCTTCTTCTGCTTCTTCTTCGATCAGGGGATAGGTTCCAGGTCGGCAGCCTGGGCTAGCAGGGTGGATGTCGTTTGAGTTTCTGTTTATGTTTCATCTGTAGTCGGATGTTGATCTTGTATATGATGTTGATGTATTCTTGTGGCATTTGTGCCTTATGTATGTATCCCTATGTATTATGTAATGTTGATGTAATGATATCCACCTTGCAAAAGCGTTTCAATATGCGGGTCTATCCTGGGTGGGACCTTCGAGTTCCTTTTGGATAGGGTCGCATATTGGGCGTGACACAAATCGTCCATTTCCTTCAGACAGGAGAACTTCCCGAAGAGCAAGAAGAAGCGGAAAAAGTAGCCCGGCAGTCAAGTATGTACCAGTTTGTTGACAACATCCTGCATGTAAGAAGGCTCAACGGTGTGAAATTGAAGTGTATTTGCGGGAAGATGGATGAAGCTGTTGGCGGAGATACATGGAGGCATATGTGGTCACCACATCGGCAAGAAGAGCACTTGTCGGCAAGGCTTTCCGGCAAGGTTTCTTCTGGCCAGAAGCCCTCCAGGATGCAACTGCACAAGTAACCAAGTGTGAAGCGTGCCAGTTCCATTCCAAACAGATACACCAACCAGCTCAAGCTCTCCAGATGATCCCTTTATCCTGGCCCTTTTTGGTCTGGGGGCTCGACATCCTCGGCCCCTTCCCCCGAGCTGTCGGGGGCTTTGAATACTTGTACGTCGTGAATCGACAAGTTCACAAAGTGGCCGGAAGTGGAACCAGTGAGGAAGGTGACAAACACGATCAACCGTCAAGTTCTTCAGTCAATTGTTTGCCGCTTTGGGATTCCTAACCGGATCATCACCGACAACGGCACACAGTTCACGAGCCGCACCTTCATGCAAGACGCCCAAGATCTTGGCGCCAAGATCTGCTTTGCTTCATTGCTCATCCGAGAAGCAACGGTCAAGCGAGAGAGCAAACGCTGAAGTGCTGCGAGGACTCAAGACCAGAACTTTGACAGGCTGCGCGCGGCGCGGAAGGAACTGGATCGAGGAGCTGCGGTGGTTCTTTGGTCGGTCGAACGACGCCAAATCGAGCCACCGCCGACACCTTTTGCTCTAGTCTACGGAGCAGAGGCAGTTCTCCCCACGGAACTCGTGTGCGGGTCACCTCGAGTGCTCGCTATGATGAGCTTGAGCAAGAGCAGCTGCGACAAGATGACGCGCTGCTCCTCGAGGAAGATCGTCTTCAAAGGCTGCTGACGAGCTGCTCGTTATTAGCAAGCTTTGCGCCGCTACCATAGCCGCAAAGTAAATGCCGAAGCTTCGAGGAAGGCGACCTTGTTCTTCGCGCTCAATCCGCCAAGAATTCCAACAAGTTGACGCCGAAGTGGGAAGGCCCTTATCGGGTGAAACGAGTCACTAGGCCCGGCGCTGTCCGCCTTGAGACCGAAGATGGCCTTCCGGTGAGCAATTCCTGGAATATAGAGCATCTTCGCAAGTTTTACCCATGAGGCGCGGTTGCCGGAACCCGTTCCGGCAACCACCCTTTTGTACAAGTCTTGCCGCATTTGCATGTGATCCTTTGTACAAAGCCGGGCGCAGACCCCGTGCATCAGTAAAGCCTATGTGTTGCGCACATTTTGTCAAATACATGCCCTCATAATCATATATGCATGTGTTTACTAACATTTTGTGCAGCATCCGCACCCGGTAAGCGATGACGAGCCATTAGGCTCCATAACTTTATTTTCTCTTCTTTCTTCTCAAACAAGAAGAAGGTTCATCCACCCACAAGTTCACCGGGGGGGGGGGGGGAAGGAGAAGATAATGGTGTGGGCCGCCAAGCGTCGCTCGAGGAACTGTCGCCTTGCCGGAAAGTGGACAACAGAAAAGCTAAGTTGCTAAGCTTAAACGACCAGTTTTAAATTTTTTTAAGTTACCTTCCTCGAACGACCGCGCTTTGTATGGAAAACCTGTGCGCGAAGGAACCAAATCGTGACTGGCCGCGCCCTTACTTTGTTTCGAGTCCGCTCAACAACTTAAGTGAGCTGCAGCTAGTCTGCGACAAGGTTGCTTGTCGGTAGCGACCCCGCCAGCAGGCTGCTGAAGTTCCGCACTCGGCGCTCGCGGCAAGGGTGCCCGCACCGGCAAGTTTCCCTGAAAAGCGTAGGGCAGTAACATACAAAGCCAAGAGTCGAGTAAAGGGAGTAACATAGCAAATATTGCCCAGAACAAAGTTATATTACAAAAATAACTTATTGCGGCACTGGCTAAATTGTTCTCGAACTGAAATAACAGCTAAGAGGAGAAGAAAGGTGCTTGGCACCCAAGCCCCGCAAGCCGAGTTGCCGGGGCTGCGGCAAGCCGAGTTGCCGGGGCTGCGGTATCGATAAGCCTTTCGCCCTTTTCAAACATCCTTTTTCATTAAAACATTCTACTCGGATACAGTCCGTGGAGAATGAAAAACATGAAAGAGAGGATTACATGTTTTAAATGCGGATAAGGCCCGAAGGCTTACAAATTAAAAAGAGAAGATGCCTGTAATCCTTTTCCTGTCCCTCTCTTCAGGAGGTAGGTCAAGGAGGCGGGAAGGGCAAAAGGAGCGCCTAGGCGAGCTACAGGTGCCAGAAGGCACCAAGGGAACATCCCCGGGGCTCTCCGAGGGCTTAACGGAGACGGCGGCGCCGGAAGCGGGGCTCGAAGACGGGGCGGCAGGACGTCAGCACGCTGTCGAGGGCACTACGCCCTCGTACTCCGACTTGACGGCCTTGTCGCCATCCCTCTTCCCCTTACGCAGCCTCCCTACGCTAGTCGCCCAAGGAGACGACCCCGGGGAGTTCAAGGAGCCGGCGACGCGGATGATGGGGTCGCCGGTGGCCTTGCAGCGGCGCCCGACAACTAATCGGGCCCGCTACCCTCGTCGTCGCTGTCACTCTCCTCCTCGTCACTCTCGCGAGGGGAATCTTCGCTGTCGGAGGAGCTATCCACGCAGCACTTCGCCGAAAAGTGCCGAATCCCAAGACCTTGACGGAGAGGAGATCACCTCCATTAACTTAAAATGGAGGGTAAACCCTGCCTCAAGCTGTGGATGCGAGTGAACGCCTTCCACCCACGATCAAGATACATCACATTAGGGGCTGGGAATACAACACGGACTCGCATGCCGCTGATTCCACAGCCCCTCATGTGCAGTCTCAGTGTCTCGGGCGGATCCGACTCCATCGCGCTCGCGAACGGAGCTGGAAGCCGGAGGCGACAACGAGGCGCCCGGCGCAGCCTAACGAAGAACTCACAAGGGTCGTCCCCCGTATGGACCGCCGCAGGGAGGGGAACCACCGGCGGAGGCGGAGACGGCGCGCCGTCCCGTCCGCTTTTTCCCCGAGCGCCTCGACCTCGTCCGCGACCTCGCCCCCTCCCTCTTCCTCTTGTGGCTGGTCCTGCCACCCCGGGCGTGGGGTTGGGAGGGGAGCGCTGTCTAGCGGCGACCCTCGCCACCACCGATGAAGAACCAAGGTTCCCTTTCTGCATGACGAATGAGAGAAAGGGGAGCAGAAGCTGAGGAAAGGAGGAGATGGGAGAGTGCGGGCTTCTGCGCTCCCCTTCCGCTCTTTTTAAGGAAGCAAGGTGGGGCTCGGCCGCCCTTTCAATAATCAGGCGGGGAATCAGGGCCGACCTGCTGCCTCTGCTCGCAACGGCCCAGTTTCCCATTTTCACCGTCCGCGACCCCGAGAGCATGGGAGCCACGTGGCGGGGATGCGGAACCGAGGCGACAGGTGAGGCGACCTCGCACGCCACCTACCTCCCCCACGACTCCGCAATTGACGCGTGCCGTTACGGGGGAACGCGGCGGATACGGAGTGGATTTGGTTTGGACCCAGGCCGCGCGTGCCCGTGCCCTGTTTTGGGCCTGGCCCAACAGCGCTCGGCACCGTGTATGGCCTAGACCGGGGCTCTGTCGGTGTACTAAGGTAGGGTACCTTAGTACCCGAACAATAACGGGCAGGCGATGTGGCCCCCGTGGCAAACCTTGCAAGGCGTCCGCCAAGACCCTCCATGCCCTTGAGAAAACAAGACTCCGGCAAGAGGAGCTTGCCGATGAGCCATTCAAGAACAAAGTAATCAAGACCCGGCAAGAGGAGCTTGCCGGAAGGCCACTCGGTATGCGAAGGAAGCAAGGCCCGGCAAGAGGAGCTTGCCGAAGGCTTGGTGGCGCCGAGCCCCTAAGCGCGACAAGGTTCCTGCCGCGGCAAGGCGCTTGCCGGGCGGGCAACCTCTCTTCATCTCCGCTCCAGCTCACCTGCCAGCGTGCCGCCACGGGCTCTCCCAAGCACGCGCGTGTCGACGGGCTGTGCAGCCAGCGGGAGAAGCGATAAGCGGCGACAAGCTACCATCGTGGCAAGCGGAGGCGCACTTGACGGTCCCCGTTACATCGTTGAGGCGACTATGACGGGCATTGATGACTCTTGTCCCTTGCCGTCGAGTTAGGTATAGATTACTGTACACTGCATAAAGCGGTGTACCAACCTATGTTTTCTTGTCTTACCTTGTCTACTTGCCACTGTGGTGACCCCTTGAGCCAATAAAAGGAGGCCCAAGTGCAACGTAGAAAGGGTTCGGTCCAGCTCCGGCTTAGTTCATCATACTCATACGAAACCACACTCAGGCTAGGTCTTGTAGCTCCCATTGCTCCCTAGCAAGAACACAAGATAATCCACAAAGCAGCAGTAGGAGTATTATCTCTCCGGAGAGCTCCGAAGCTGGGTAAATCTGCTCGTGTGCATCGCCTCGATCCGCTCTTTGTGCTCCGCCCCCCTCCGAACCACAAGGCAATGGCCGATATACGACTATCGCCCTTAGCACAAACATGGCCGATACATAATTATCGCCCTGAGGAAAATAAATGACCGATGGAGTGTTGACATCGTCCTTAGAACGAACACTATGCATATTATTTTTCGGCGTGCAAACTTTGCCGAAAAACAGGGGGGCATGTGTTGACGCCTGATTTTGGCAAGATACAGAGTGAAAGGGTTTTCAGCATGAAAAGTTTCACATCACCGAATGGAACAACTTTAATCTTTGGACCATAATTATTCGGCATCATATCAAAGACCAAAACTACACTCAGATTGTCATGTTTAGGTGTTCTGAGTGCTTTTTGGTCAATTAAGCCTCTAGGACAACCTCGGATGAAGGAATGCTCTACATGAATTGTCTTCATCTCGTCAAATCGGTCGATTTTTATATAAAAATCATCTCAATCCGAGTTCGTATGCAAAAGTTAGAGCTATCTGAATGCAGCCCTGTCAAGAGGCGAAATATGACGCGGGAGACCAGACATGTCTTGGCAAGTGTCTGACGTAATGCGTGAGTGTTTTGCCCCAGAAGATGGCCTCGAATCGGAAAACGTTCAACACGAAAGTTTTTCGTATCGTCAAAACGGTCAACTTTGCTTTTGGGCACATTTTTATCCGAGGTCGTTTACTTCCTCAAAAACCTTGCCGGGGAAAGCTTGCCGCCGTGAACAGTAACCTTGCCGGGGGAAAGCTTGCCGCCGTGAACAGTAACCTTGCCGGGGGAGAGCTTGCCGCCGTGAACAGTAACCTTGCCGGGGGAGAGCTTGCCGCCATGAACAGTAACCTTGCCGGGGGAGAGCTTGCCGCCATGAACAGTAACCTTGCCGGGGAAAGTTTGCCGCCATGAACAGTAACCTTGCCGGGAAAGCTTGCCGCCGTGAACAGTAGAAACTGTCGAAGCCAATCCGACCAGATGCTGAAGATGGGCTCAAATACTTATCTAGATGGCTTCGGATGAAAAAATGTTCAACACGGAAGATGTTCGTCTCATCGAAACGGTCAAGATTTCTTTTTGACTCGTTTTCCATCCGAGGTTGTTTTCCATCACAAAAAAACCCGCAAGGTACAGTCAGTTTAAACCGAACAGTTTTAGAAAGTTCGGATAAAACCAGTCCGAATTTGACTAGGGTTTTGGACGTGAATTGATGTAATTTTCTTGTAAGGAAAGCCTAGATGAATCCTTTTCTTGTACGGGAAGTCCAGCCGCCTCTTATATATGTTGGGGGTGACGGCCGATTGAAACAACACACAATCGAACAAATCAATATACTACTTTTTCCTGTCTACGTTTTATCTCTCCACCGTCTTCTCTCTCGTTCTTCGCTGTTCTCCGTGTTTGAGAGCTGCAAATCCCGAGGCTCTAGGGGCGAGCGAATCGACCTAGGGCAGCCCATAGCCGCCCGCAATCCCGACGGGTCCCTCCCGGTCTTGCTGGGTTTGGTCTGCAAAAGCACCCGCCGATCTTCTTGCGTGATCGCTACTGTCGGTCGGGTCTCCTTCGACGTGAGCTGCGGTGCATCACCCCCGGCGTCGAGGGTACACGGTGACGTGTTCGTGTGTCAACAAATACATCCATATCTAGGATAAAGCAAGAGCAAGGGGCTGATGAGCCAGGAAGAGGAGGTTGCCTCGTGCGGCAAGTTGGGGCTGGGAACTCACCCTTTGGAGCGCGGCGGTCCTTCCCAGGGTCGTGGTGATCCTGTCCACACCCTCGTCTGGCAGGGAGGTCCAGCACCCCAGAGAGCAAGGTATGGTGGCTCCGGTGATGCTATCGCACCTGTATTTCCTGTCAGCATGGAGGAACATCAACCGAATGTGGTCTCCCTGAACCTGTCAAACGAGAGGGCGGCTATGTGATTACGGTGGCTTGCCATTGGACTGTTCTTTTCAGTGCAGCTCTTCGGTGTTGGGAGCCTCTTCCAAGAGCCGAGGAACAAGTGGGGGTTGAGGGGGCGCCTCAACTACTCACCGCTTAAGAACAACCGTTTCATCCTCGAGTTCGAGCGGGAAGGAGACCAGCGCTTCATCCTCAACAACGGGCCCTGGACCTACTGGGGTGACCCATTCTTGATGGTGGCGGTGGACGGAAGCGCAAGGCCGGGAGACATGGAGGTAGCTCACATGCCAATCCGGGCGCGCATTTTTGATGCTCCCCCGATCATGTTCTTCGACCATGTGGCCCGTAAGATTGGCGCAGAACTTGGTGAGGTTCTTGAGGTGGACTCAGACAGTGAGGGAAGGATTTGGGGAGAATCCATCCGGGTTCGAATCAAACATGATGTAGATGAGCCTCTTCGTAGCAAGCTAGAATTCCATGATCACGCAGAGAACGGAGTGTACTTCCTCAATGTAAAGTATGAGAGGCTCCCCCGTTTCTGTTGTTTTTGTAGGTACCTAGGGCATGGCCAACGCGAATGTAAGATGTCCGCAGATCTCCAACAGATGAGAATTTAGGCAGCGTTGCGTGCCTTCCCGTTCAAAAGAAGTAGCACTAGAGGTGGATTTGTGGTGCCCGAGGGTAGCAGTGCTAGGCGGTTCCCACTCTTCGAACCTGAAGCTGCAAAGATGACAAAAACAACACCAGTGGGAATGTCGGCTGCGAGGTACATGGAGATTCCTAAAGAGATCCTAAACAATCCGCTAGTGCAGGCAGCGATTGATTCTGTAAGCGCCATCAAGATTGGCACTATCAAAGAAGGAGAGGGACCCCAGGTGCAGAAAGAAACAACAACCTCTCCAACAGAGGGAAGAAAGAAGGGTGCAGTGGGTGGGATCGACAACAACAACTCCCTCTTTTTGTACACCCCTACCGATGGCACCGAGAGCATCAGGGGACAGAATCTGAACTTTCCTCCGGGTTTTGTACCCATGGTTCAGGCCGGCCAAAATCAGGTGGTTGGCCCGATCCCTGCTACTACAAGCTTGGCGCCCCCTGGAATGGACCTAGCAGCTACGAACACTGACGGCAACAACGCGATGATAGCTGAACCTGGGTGCGGCAACAAATATAAACCTGCTGCAGAAGATGGAAATGAACAGAAGGTGAGCACTAACACTCAAAGGACAAAAGGACAGGCAGCCCCAAGGGAGAGTGAAGAATACCATGAGGCGCAGCAAGGCAACATGCAGGCAGCAACTATGGGAGAAGATGTAGGGGATAAAATGATTGTACTTGGGAAGAGAGGCAACCGTGGGGATGCAGCTAAGGGAGGAAAAGGGGGAGGACCCGAGGAGGTTGAGAGAGAGCAGAAGAAAAAGGCTAGAGGCAAGGAAAGTGATGCAGGGGAGAACATGGATGTGTCAGGTGGACTGGAAGTGACCGGCCATGGGGCTGCCGGCTTACTGACGGGCACTAATGGCGATGCCCGTCAGGGACCATGACGGTCTTAAGCTGGAACTGTCGGGGGTTGGGGCAGCCCCGGATAGTTTAGAAACTTGTGTGTCTAGTGCACACTTACAAGCCCAAGCTTGTGTTCCTCTCCGAGACACAACAGAGCAACTCGTAAGTCAATAAATTAAGGTGGAGGCTTGGCCTCAAGCATTGTATCATGCAGCCCGGCATCGGCAAAGGTGCGGGTATTGCGCTCTTCTACGATGAAAGTGTCAAAGTAATAAAGCTTGCCGTTGGCCCGAGGTATATTGATCTATTGGTTCGTTTAAATCCTTCTAGCATGTAATGGCGGTGTACCTTTGTCTATGGGGAACCGAGAGCAAGTGATAGGCATCACATGTGGGAATTGCTAAGAAGAATAAAGTGTAACTCGACTGCTCCTTGGCTGATATTGGGTGATTTCAACAAGGAGATGTGGCAATCAGAACACTTCTCATCCTCAAAGAGATCGGAATGGCTCATGGAAATTTTTCGCAAGGTGTTATCAGATAGTAACCTATTTGATCTTGGGTACAAAGTTCCCTACTAGACTTATAACAATAAGCAAAGTGGTGTTAAGAATGTTAAAGCCCCGAATGGACGGACTACTTCAGGAAGGCCACCGTGGAACACATATGCTCCTCAAGGTCGGACCACCTGCCGCTGCTTGTCCGGTTCGGCCAGAGGAAAGAATGGAGACCGAAGGGAGAAGAAAAGCAAAAGGTTTTTAGATACGAGCATATGTGGGAGCATGCAGGATCTTTGCAGTCCACGATTGACAGCTCCTAGAAAAGCGGAGGACCTGCATTGAACCTTGCAACAGTTACGGAGAAATTAGCAAGCATGCAGAAGGAGCTTAGGAGATGGGTTGAAAGGGATTTTGGTTCGGTCCTTAAGCAGACAGCGGAAATCAAAAATAAACTTAGCATTCTCTGGAGCTCGCCACACTCTGTAGAGCAGCAGAACTCAATCAAAAAGTGCTCGGCAAATTTGGATGAGCTGCTCCTTTGGGAAGAACTTATGTGGAGGCAAAGATCTAGAGCTACATATTTGAGAGAAGGGGACCGGAATACTAAAAGGTTTCAGAGGAAAGCCACTTGGAGAAAGAAGAAGAACGACATCAGTAAATTGAAGGACAATTCTGGAGTGTGGAGAGAAGATAAAAAAAGATACAGGAGATGACAAGGGAGTTCTTTCAAGTTTTATATGAAAAGGAAAACGAGGTGTACCCACATGAATTATTGGATCACATTGAGAGGAAAATATCGGACGACATAAATCTGAAAATTACCAGACCTTTCTCTACAGATGAGGTCAGTGACGCCTTTTTCCAAATTGGTCCTCTTAAGGCTCCGGGGGCTGACGGTTTCCCTTCCCGTTTCTTTCAGAGGAACTGGGAGGTGTTGAGAGAAGATACTGTGAAAGGGTGCTGGGCTTTTTTGACACCGTTATACTTCCAGAAGGTCTGAATGATACGGTCATAGTTTTGATGCCGAAGAGCAAAGATCCTCAGACACTAAAAGACTATCGCCCAATCAGCTTATGCAATGTTCTGTACAAGGTGATATCTAAATGCCTGGTTAACCAGATGCGACCTCATTTGAATGAAATCATCTCTGAAACACAAAGTTCTTTCGCCCCTGGAAGATTGATCACGGACAATGCGACCATTGCCTTTGAGTGTTTCCATAAGATTCAACATGGTAAGCAACTGCATAACACATATTGTGCATACAAGCATGATCTTGCCAAGGCCTATGATAGGGTGGACTGGGAGTTCCTAGAAGGGGTGCTACTGAAAACATGTTTCAATCAGAAATGGACGGGGTGGATAATGCAATGTGTGTGCTCGGTCAGATACTCTGTGTGTTGCAATGGAGAGTTGCTGGAGCCCTTTGTACCCACTAGAGGTTTGCGCCAAGGCGACCCACTTAGCCCCTATCTTTTTCTGTTTGTCGCAGATGGACTAGTTAAGCTCATTAATATGGAGATCTCACAAGGTAACCTGACACCACTCAAAATTGCAAGAAACAACCCTGGAATTTCGAACCTACTATTTGCGGATGACAGCCTCCTCTTTTCAAGTCCACAATGGAGCAGGCTCATACATTCAAAAAATTCCTCACTTCCTTTCAGAGGGCCACGGGGCAACTATTGAGCGAGTGTAAGTGCTCACTTGTTTTTAATGAGGTGTGTCCGATGAATACCAGAGAGGAACTAGAGGCCATCCTAGGGGTGGTATCCACGGCTTTTGAGGGCAAGTACCTTGGTCTGCCAACACCGGAGGGCGGGATGAAAGACAAGTGTTTCCAACCCATTATGACAGGTTCGGGAAGAGATGCAATGATTGATCTGAAAAATTCATGTCATATGCCGCAAAAGAGGTACATGTGAGATCAATTGTACAAGCTCTGCCATGCTACATGATGGGAGTGTTTCTGCTATCCATGGGCTTCTGCGAGAAATACGAGAAGTTGATCCATGACTTTTAGTGGGGGGATGATAAGGAACACCGCAAGGTTCATTGGATGTCTTGGGAGCATATGACAAAGCCTAAGAGAGCGGGAGGAATTGTCTTTAGAGATATGCACCTATTTAATTTAGCACTATTGGCAAAGCAAGGATGGAGACTTATTCAGAACCCGAATAGCCTATGTGCCCATGTGCTCAAGTCCAAATTTTACCCACATGGTAACTTGTTGGACACGGTGTTTGCTTCGACGCCTCGCGTGTGTGAGGTATTGAGGCAGGACTGGCTCTACTAAATACATGAATCATTTGGAGGGTGGGAGATGGAAAAGACATTCAGATCCAGCGTGACCAGTGGTTACCGAGAAATGAAGGCCTGATGACAGCTTCATTCATAAGAAGATCGCGGATCCGGTGGGTCAATCAACTCATGTACCCGGACCGGAAGGAATGGAATGTTACACTCATTAAGCAAATTTTTCATCCTTTTGATGCAGATGACATTTGCAGGATCCCTAGTCCGAGGTCGGGTGCTAGAGACTGCATTGCTTGGCACCCTGAAAAGAACGGGATATTCACAGTTAGGAGCGCCTATAAAATGGCGGTGGCCATTAAGAATAAGTGATACTTGGAACCCTCTGGCTTGACAAACAATGCAGAGAACCGCAGGATATGGGACCTCATTTGGAAGGCTGATGTCCCACCAAAAGTGAGAATTTTTGGGTGGAGGGTAGCGACGAATACCTTGGCTACGATGAAGAGCAAGTTTAGGCGCACGATCACACTTGATGCTACCTGTGATATATGCGGGTGTGGGGATGAGGATGAATATCATGCAGTAGTTAGCTGCACCAAGAGTAGGGCGTTGAGATACAAAATGAGGGAGGAATGGGACCTTCCAGCAGAAAAACATTTTTGGAACACGGGTGAGGACTGGTTGCAGGTCCTATTGAGCATTGTCCCTAATGATACGCGTGCAAAAATCCTGCTGTTGTTGTGGAGATGCTGGCACCTGCGAGATAACAACATGCATGGCAACGGTAAAGAGCCTGTTACAGCGTCAGCTGCCTTCCTGTCGAGACTAGATAAGGAATGGAAGAATGCAACAGTAGCTGAACCAGCACTCGAGGGAAAATACAGTGGAGCTCAGACGGCCAAATTTCGTGTTTTGACCCTTTTTGCAAACAAAATCAAGATCTGACCCCCGTTTGAAAAAAAATTCATCATTTGACCCTTTTGCTACCGCCAGAGCCCCTGGCGGTAGGGTTAGACAGGCTACCGCCAGATTCCCTGGCGGTAGGGTGTGACGGAGGGAGACGGGGGCCGTCACCGCGCGCGACGTGGATAAGTACCTTACCGCTGCACAACTGGCGGTAAGCTGTCTAACCCTACCGCCAACGGCTCTGGCGGTAAGGTGTGGCAGGGTTTTTCCGTGCATGCCTTCTGTAACGAGATATGCAAGCGCCCTGGCGGTAGGTTCACCCTACCGCCAGGGCTCACGGCGGTAGGCTGTCTGACCCTACCGCCAGGGAGCCTAGCGGTAGGGTCCTGTGTTTCGTGTAAAGTTTTGTAGACATAAGAAGTTTGATCACATCCAAATAGTGTGATCACAATTTCATAGACATCCAAATAGTTTGATCACAATTTCATAGAAATATGCAAGGGCCCTGAACATAAGAACCAATAAGCACAATTTCATAGACATAAGCATAATTAGTTTTGCCATTACGGATTAAGAAACAAGTACCTAATAACATAGTTTGATCACATTTTCATAGACATAAACATAACATAGTTTGATCACAATTTCATAGACATAAGCATAACATAGTTTGATCACATCCAAATAGTTTCACGAAGCCAACATAGGTAGCAATCAAACATGACGATCATCAGCAGCCACACGCATATATAGTTTAGATGATATCAATGACAATCATCATCTTCAAGCCTTGACGGTTGGTCTTCCTAATAGTAATAAGGATGGCCTGTCCAACATGAAGATTCTTGTCAACAAGGAAGCTCTTCCACCCATCTGTGCTTAAATTTGTGCCACCGTCCGTGTCCACGCCGTATGCACAAGTAGTGAAGGGGCCCCTTGCAGTAAGGCGTATTCCAGCATAGCCTTCTTCATCAGCCTCGATGCCACAACTCTCAGATAGGCTCTTTGGCAATTTTTGAATAAAAAACATATCAATTAATAAGTATGGATTATCTAAACTATTAACAATTCCTTGGATTCTACACTAACAACATACCATGTCATGTCGATCGATCATGGTAGTTTTTAGACGGGTCACGAATGGCACCCCGATCAACTCAGCACGTGGCAGAAAGTTGTCCCATAGGTTGCACACCTCCTGTTCGCTCAGCCTCACTCTTTGAGCACAGATGGTTTCCTCAAGTGGGTCTTCATAGTCATCATCCTCATCAAGTGGTGGTGGTGGCGCCATGTTCCTTATATAAGCATTGATTGGATAAAGTTAATTAAGCAAAATATCACATATGGAGATATATAGCAAAACAAATATCTACAATATTCACACAAGAAATCATCACATATGCCTTTATCCTCACAATCTTGCATTCAACATACAGAAAGATTTCTTATAGAATTCATATATACATAACAAAACAAAATGGACCAACATATATGCATTCACCAACATAATCTCACATCTCTTGCAATTGTTTCACCCACACATCCTCACATAGGCCTACTACTAAATCATATACTCCTAGTTTCACATAGTTTCACAAATAGCAAATTTTGAACTCACATATTAATAAAGGTTCCACATAGCAAATATGAAAGAGTTTACACATAGATTCATAAGTACGAAATAGAAAATAGAAAACTTGTCCCATAGTTTGACAACCCGTACTAAAACATAGATGCATATCCAACAGACATGTTTATAGGTTGGATATACCTCCCCCCTCGTATGTTAGGCCTGGAGATGGAGACAGATACGGCAGCGGATCCACCGGTTCAGGCGGAGGCGGAACGCTGGTCGGCATTCGACCGTTCAAGCACTCCCACCTTGCCTTGCCCGCTGGAGTTTTCGCCTCCGCCCTTCCCCAGCTAATGATATCGAACGCCGATGCACTTGGGGGCGGCATACTGGCTCTCTCCTCCGCAGTGCTCTCGTAGTAGATCCTTCGGCCCAAATTGTGCAGCTCCTAGTTGGAGTGCTGCTTGGCAACTTCAATGGTCCCTTCCCGGCGTTCACGGCAGATAGTTGGATCTCCCTCCATCTCTGCCTTCACTCTCTTCCACTCCTTCACACTCTGCGACCAACACTTCACATCATCGGCGATCCGTTCGCCCTCTCGTGCCACAAGACTGCCTCGTCTCTGTAGGAACTCGTCGAAAAATCGGTTACCGCACCAGAAGCTCGGGGAAGGACTCGTACACGTACGGAAGTGGAAAGCCGGACGGGTCGTGTTGGAGATGAATGGGCGATGGTTGTCCCATTGTTCCAGACCTAAACATATGGATCAAATAAATGCCACTACTTATATTTACTCCAACCAAATCCACTACTTGCATCATATATATTTGTTTACTCCAATATGCATCATATCAACATGCATCATATCATAATAAAAATCCTCCAACATCTTCATATCATCATATCAACATGCATCATAAAACTACTATCAAGTCCTCCCACATGCATTACATCATAAATTTTTTAACAAAAAATTTATGAACTAGGGTTCATCTTCACACTAACATATGAACTATTGATTAGAGTTCATATTCAATACCACTACTTACTAAAGAACTAAGAACTACAACTACAATCAAGCTAAAACAATCTTAGGTACAAAAAAAATCCAATCTAAGTTCAAAAATATGAGGGATTTGAAGCAAAAAATGCGTTGAATCGGAAGCAAGTTTGCAAAAACTAATTGGAGGGATTGGAGGAGCTTACATATCTCTCTTCGGGGACATCTCGATCCGCAAAAACGGTGAAGAAACGATGAAGATCCGAGGGGGGTAGAGGAGATGAGAGAGGGAGAGAGGGGCGACTTGGGGGAGAAAATGAGGAACTGCCGACGGGGAGGGAGGGGGAGGGGTGGGGAGATGGGCAGGGGCACGGGGGTTTCGGGCAAAATAACTGCCCGGACCCTACCGCTAGGTCCTCTGGTGGTTGGGTTAAGCAGCCTACCGCCAGGTGTCCCGTTTCCGCGTGCTAACGTGGATAAGTACCCTACCGCCAGGGGACCTGGCGGTAGGCTGCATAACCCAACCGCCAGAGGACCTGGCAGTAGGAAAAAGGGTCAAATCTCGAAAAAAAATCAAACCGGGGTCAGATCCTGAAATAGTATGCAAAAAGGGTCAAAACACAAAATTTGGCCGCTCAAACCAATCTGAACCGTAGGGATCATGCAAGTCAAAAAGTACAGTGGTCTGCACCACCGAGAGGAACTGCAAAACTGAACACAGATGCGTCATTCCTTCCTGACAGCGGATAGTGCTGGGGAGGCGCAGTAGCGAGAGACTACAAAGGGCAGGTCTACTTATCGATGGGCAGGAAGCTAGGCCCTGCAAATTGTGCTCAGGAGGCGGAGGGACAAGCCTTGATGCCCGTCTACTTATCGATGGGCAGGAAGCTAGGCCCTGCAAATTGTGCTCAGGAGGCAGAGGGACAGACCTTGCTGATGGGTTTGCAAGCATTGGCATCAAGGTTTAACGGGCATATTCTGGTGGAAACAGACAGCAAGTCTTTAGCTGATGATCTCAAAGAAGGCGGCTAGAACCGGTCAGTCAGGAGTGTGGTTTTGTGTAGCTGGAGCTACACGGTACCCCTTATCTTAGCCATCCATTTTGGCATCAAGATCCGTGCAGGCACATTTGTCATTTTTGTTTCTCTCAAACGAAACAACGTATAAACTTCACACTTTGCAGGACAACAAAACATTCTAATTACTACGTGGGAAAGAACTTTCAGATTTTTTCATGCATTTAAAATGCTAAAATTTATTTTTTTAATCAAAAAAATTCACATTTTGTATATTTATGTTGGTCCAAAAAATCTGAAAGTTTTTTCACACATTGAAGTTGTAAAGTTTGTTTGATCTGGAAAGTTTGAAGTCCATATGTTCTTTCATTTGAGAGAAACAAAAAAGAGAAATCTGCTTGTTGCAAGTTAGTTGAAGAGTACGGATCTCAAAGCAATGTTGAAGGGCTGAAGATAAGAGGTTCCATGTAGGATGAGCTACAAAGGAACTTTGTGGGTCAGTTAACTATGGAGTGCTCATGGATATAAGATCAACCCTAGCAAGCTTTGCTAGTCAGCAGGTGATTCACATTGCCAGAGAACAAAACTCCCGTGCGCATGAACTCGCAGCTGAAGCAAGGAGAACAGGGAACCACTTCCAGATTGCAAATGTCCCCGACGGTTTAAGGAACCTAATGCTAGCTGAATGTAACCCCCCACTGGAGTAAGCCTGTTTCCTCTAGTCCTAAAAAAACTAAGAAAAATAATTTAGGATGGAGGTAATACAATTTTTTTTTGCGTGAAAACTTTCGATCTATTCATCAACTGTCAAGGTAGTAATTTTTGTTTATCATTCATGAGATCTTCTACTGTTGAAATTGAACTGCTAATCTGTTAATGCACATGTGATGTGTATTGAAAATTGAACGGACGAACTGTTTCCTGGGATCTTTAACATCATGAGTTGGAGCAGTTCAGCAGAGGCGTGCCGGTGGACGGCTCTCATCATCCAGCGCATTGGCTGGCCGCAGGCTTGCCCGAATGATGTGTTCTCCCGCGTGACATGCAAATGTTGCTGCACTCTTACAATTCCAATTTTTGTAAATCAAATTTTTATAAAAAAACAGAACGAAAAAATGTGAACATTTTTTGAAATTATCGAATATTTTCTGAGATTATGAATAGTTTATAATTTTCGAAAAAAAATTGAAACAAGACCATTTTATAAATTCAGAACAAAAAGTAAAAAATATGAACATTTTTTTTCAAAAATCCGAACAAAATACGTATTGGTATGCTTTTTTGGAAATGTAAACAAATTTGAAACATCGGAACAGTTTTTGAAATTGCGAACAAAATGTTGAAACCGTGTACACTATTTTAAGGATGAACGTTTTAATGAAAAAATGTGAACAAATTTTGAAAACACGATTTTTTTTAGTAAAATGCAAATATTTTTTAAATACTCCAAACATATTATGAATTTGTGAATAAACTTTAAAAACATGAACAAACTTCGAAAACAAGAACGATTATTGAAATCCCGAACATTTTCTTAATTTGTGGAAAAAAATTTAAAATAGGATTTTTTTAATTTGTGAACAAAATTTCAAAACGGGAAAAGTTTTCTTTTCAAAATTCCTGAACAATTTTTTGAAATTTTGAACATTTTTGACAATAAACTAACAAATTTTGAAATTCTAATTTTTTGAATTTTGAACATTTTTCTATTTCGAGCAAAAACTGAAAATAGGAACATTTTGTGAAATTTGGAACAAATTTTGGAAAATGTGTTTCTTTAATTTCTGAACATATTTTAAAAAATAAAAAAGTGGAAAAAGTAAAAGAGGAAAGAAAATAATAAGAAAAGAAAAACAAAAACAAAAAAAAGAGGCAAAAAAAATAAATGAAAAAAAAGAAAACCGAGAAATTCCGAAAGGAAACATCACAGAAAAAACCCGGTTCAGGGAACCTAGCGTTGGCCGCACATCAAGTGGGCCGGCCCATGTCTGGTCGCTCGCATACTTCCCCCTGTGTGAAATCTCGACAATTCACCGCAGAGAGCGGCGAATAGGGTTTTCCAAAGAAGCCTTGTTTGTGATGAGAAGATAAGGGGGTAGAACATGTGGTGAAGAATAAAATCATGACCTGCCCCTGATTTTATTTACATTTGATGTTTTTTTTGCTTTGTTAAGTAAACGTGGCCAAAGTAAATAGTTCATATGTACATATTGCATCCGTTCTTATGGTAGACTAATGACAGTTCACTCGCCGGAGAAAAAGAACAATTTTGCACATACGCTAATGTAGTCCACTCCAAACACATTAGTGTTTGTTCGAGACAATTCACTAATTAAAGTGATACATCACTCCGAATGTGCATGTTATTGTTAGAATGTAGACTGATGGTAGTTTCAGGAATTGAAGAAGTTTTAGGAAGAATTTGATGCTTGTTGAGCTACTGGAATGGGAGGAATATTGTGCCTTCACTATTGTGAAAATGTTGAAGCTATTGTAGATGCTTGTTCAATTACAGAACTTGTTCCCACACCTCTTCTGAATTTTGGTTCGCATACCCAGATACGATGGTTCAAATATTCATTTCAAGAAGTGCAGAGAAACAAAATTCACATACTGTCATCCAGTCAATACACAAAAATAATATTGTTCCTGGACTGCAGATAAACTTTCTTGGCTATAGCCGAACTAGTGTCTTACTATAGCTGAACTTGTGTTTTTGCTCATTTTGAACTGCCACATATCAAATGTATATGCACGTTTTGAGGTTAAACTAAGTTGGAGAAAAAAGAGCATCGTTAAAACTTCAAACTAGTTAAATAAAAGCAACTATAGCTCTCTGTATACGCGTGGCTAGACCAGTAGCTCTGGCTCTATATGTTACATGCGTGTGTGGTCCTTTCCTGAGAGTGTATGCATTTGGTGCTGGAAGTATGCGTGCTTGAAAACTGCAGTAGTTAACTATACGAAACTTAGGGATCTCATAATAAATATAAGAAAGTTCAAGGTCTATCAACAAAAAAGTAATGAATTCAATTTGTGAGAGTACACATCTCGCTGAGGAAAAAAATGCATGGAAAAGTATAGAGACTACCAATGTTCAAACTTTCAGTCCGTGGACACACTAAAAAATGCAGTAAAATCCATTTATGGAGAACTAGAACTTAAAGTCTAGATGTTCGCACATATAGGTTATGTAAGTTCGTGTATCAAAGCACATGGAGTTCAGAGAAGGAAAATAAGAAAGTACAAACATAAAAAAAATCCTTCATGAGATTCATGTGTGAAAGATAAAGAAGGTTTAGAGAGGTTCACACATATAGGTTTTGTAAAATAAGAAAGTACAAACATAAAAAAGTCCGTCACGAGATTCAGACAGAGAATGTTTAGAGAGGTTCACACATATAGGTTTTGTAAGTTGGGAGAAACTCACAGCAGTACAAACATTAAAAAAACTAGGATTAGAAGAATTCATATGAGCACATTTGTAAAAAAATCATTTAAAAGGACTGAAAAATCACTGACTTTTTTGGGTAGTTCATGAAAATTAATACGCAAATTGAGAGATAATAACACTGTCAGTTCGGATGCAGAACCAAGTAAAAAAAACAAGAACAATACAAGAACATCAAAATCTAAACATTTCATCATGAACTCAAGATGGAAGCAAATTGAAGTCTAGACCTTCATTACAAAAAAGTTCAAGTAAAAAAAAACAAAAAGGAAACAAACATATCAGTTTCTTCATAAAAAAAATTAGTTAGTTCAACTGAATACACATGCAAAGTCAAGCACCCAAAATTTATAGACTACTTCTCAAATTTTATAAACCATTTATTAATTCCAGACAATTCAAGAAGCAAGACTAAATTCATCACTCTTCATATGGCTCATATGAGTGAAAAAACTTGCTTCTACACCATTTGTGATTCTGCCACATTATTTGCTCAAAAAACAATCCTACTTAGCTAGTTAGAACCCATTTGTTCATTATTATGGATGGCTGGAGGCTGATATATGCATAACTTGCACTTGCACCCCTTAGCAACACACTCGCCAGATTTGTATTGCCTTGTACGTTTGTAGCATGACTCTTCGCAAGCATGGGTATCACATGTTCTAGGTGGGAAAATTTTCTCCACACATACGAATTCTTTAATGCTAGAATATCTTGATGCCTCCACTACCACATCTGCAAAATCGCACGATGAGGAAAACGAACGATCACAACATGACCATTATTTGGTGAGAGAGATTAAGCAAATATGTATTACATGGACAAATGACTACCTGATGCTAGCACGAGTAAGACCACGGACATAAGAAACACATGGGTATTCCTCATTTCAACTGGTCGTTTGTGCTGAAGGAGCGAGTTGTTGATCTTGGTGTGATATGTAAGTTCTGACGAGAACAGAAGAAATGGGCAAGCCTTTTTATAGTGGATTTATCACATTAAACTAGAGATTCGGTGAGATTTCCCAAATTAATAGCCACCAAGTAAATTACTATATATATAATATTAATATATTATATTTCATTGATTATTGAGATGTACAAAATTAATATTCAGCAACTGAAGATATGTACATGTATATTATATTTATTTCGATCATGGATGAGCATTCCAATTCATCGGTGATCATGTACATGGAAATGCACATAATTTATTGTACATATTGAATTAAATATTTCTTATTTAATTCTTTAACCTTATATCAATGTGTACACGTAATCTTAAATACCTCACCGAATTTATAATATCTCCTATTTAAAATTGTTGTTTCGCACTAGAAACTGCAAAGGAAAAAAGTCGTTCTTATTCACCGTCTATGAGGGAGTCCTGGACTAGAGGGTCCTCGGATGGGCGGCCCATCTCTCATGGGCCCGACTGTTGGGCCGTATTGTGTCCGGGCCGAAAACCTCGTGTGCCTTGGTGTATGCCCCAAGTCAAGATGGAAGATTCGGTGCTCCCTTCTATGTAACTGACTATATGTAAACCCTAGCACCCCTGGTGTCTATATAAACCAGGGGGCTTAATTCGTAGAGGCCAGGAGAACAATCACCATCCTACTAGTTAGGGTTTAGTTCGCGTGATCTCATGATAGATCCACTCTGTAACCCCCTCATACACAATCAAGCTGGACGTAGGGTTTTTACCTCTTAGAGAGGGCCCGAACCTGGGTAAACATCGTGTCCCTCGTCTACTGTTCCCCATCGATCCAAGGTCCATAATTCGGGACCCCCTACCCGAGATCCGTCAGTTTTGACACCTACATTGGTGCTTTCATTGAAGTTCCGCTGTCGGATCACCAAAGGATCGATGGCTCGCCTGATCATCAAAGACGACATCAACTCCGGAGACATCTTCGTCCTCGGCCAACTGTTTGCGTTCGGCAACATTGTTCTGCCTGCCAATTCGACCGGTCGTCTCGACCAGGTCGACAACTTCGCCCCTGAGCATCACATCAGGTTCAGTAATCTGGAGTTGTAGGATCTTGAGAAGAGGTGTCTAGAGGGGGGTGATTAGACACTAAGTACCAAGGTTGCAGTTTTTAGTTTCTTTTCGGTTTAAGTGGAGTTTAGGCACAAGTTTAACATTCTCAATACATAACAAGCAAGCATGCAAAGAGTATACAGGCAGCAGGAAATAAAGCATGCAACTTGCAAGAATGTAAAGGGAAGGGTTTGGAGAAATCAAACGCAATTGGAGACACGGATGTATTTGTCGTGGTTCCAATATGTGGTGCTATCGTACTTCCACGTTGGTGGAGACTTCAACCCACGTAGGGTAACGGTTGCGCGAGTCCATGGAGGGCTCCACCCACAAAGGGTCCACGAAGTAGCAACCTTGTCTATCCCACCATGGCCGTCGCCCACGAAGGACTTGCCTCACTAGCGGTAGATCTTCACGAAGTAGGCGATCTCCTTGCCCTTACAAACTCCTTGTTTCAACTCCACAATTTTGTCGGAGGCTCCCAAGTGACACCTAGCCAATCTAGGAGACACCACTCTCCAAGAAGTAACAAATGGTGTGTTGATGATGAACTCCTTGCTCTTGTGCTTCAAATGATAGTCTCCCCAACACTCAACTCTCTCTCATAGGATTGGATTTGGTGGAAAGAAGATTTGAGTGGAAAGCAACTTGGGGAAGGCTAGAGATCAAGATTCATATGGTTGGAATGGAATATCTTGGCCTCAACACATGAGTAGGTAGTTCTCTCTCGAAATAGGATTTGGAAGTGTAGGCTTGTTCTGATGGCTCTCTTCACGAATGAAGAGGAGGTGGAGGGGTATATATAGACTCCACACAAAATCTAACCGTTACACACAATTTACCAAACTCGGTGGGACCGAATCATCAAACTCGGTCAGACCGATTTAGTAAACCTAGTGACCGTTAGGATTTTCGGTGGGACTGACATGCATCTCGGTAGGACCGATTTGGTTAGGGTTAGGGCATAACATAATCTCGGTGAGACCGATTTTGGTAATTAGCTAACCAGAGAGTTGGTTAGGCAAACTCGGTGAGACCGATTACTCAAACTCGGTGAGACCGATTTGGGTAATGAGCTAACCCGAAAGTTTGCATTGTAATCTCGGTAGTACCGATTGCACAAACTCGGTGAGACCGATTTTGGTAATGGACATACACAGAGAGATTACAATCCCATCTCGGTGAGACTGAGATCCCTATCAGTGAAACCGATTTGCTTAGGGTTTGTGGCAGTGGCTATGACATCTGAACTCGGTGGCGCCGGATAGAAAGAATCGGTAGGGCCGAGTTTGACTTTAGGTTTAGGTCATGTGTGGATATGAGAAAGTAGTGGAGGGTTTTGGAGCATATCACTAAGCACATGGAGCAAAAGGCTCATTAAGCAACACCTCATCCCTTCTTGATAGTATTGGCTTTTCCTATAGACTCAATGTGATCTTGGATCACTAAAATGTAAAATTAAGAGTCTTGAGCTTGAAGCTTGAGCCAATCCTTTGTCCTTAGCATCTTGAAGGAGTTCCCACATCCTTTAGTCCATGCCACTCCATTGTTGAACTTGTATGAAACATACTAGATAAAAGTGTTAGTCCAACAAGAGATATGTTGACATTAATTACCAAAACCACCTAGGGAGCACTTGTGCTTTCAATCTCCCCCTTTTTGGTAATTGATGGCAACATACATCAAAGCTTTAGATAAAGATATAAAAAATAGTAAGTAAAGCTTTGGAAAGACATGTAACAAGCATAGGATCCCCCTATATGTATGCAATCATGTGAATATGGAATATGGAAGCATGTGAGAGCATAGCCATGATAGAGTAGGGAATGTGTTACATGTATCTTGGCTATATGCATCAGAGCAAAGAATATTAAAGAAATACCTTCATGCTCATGAGTCCTTCTTGCAAAACAGTATGTACATCAGCAAGAATTCCTCATACACATGAGTGTGATGCATATACTTACCTTGTAGTCTTGAGTTGGCTTAGGGTGAAATGAACCTGCACAAACAAGGTTAGATAACACAGGTACATCTACTAGCCAGAGCAAACAGAAGAAACCACAAGAATGCCAAGACTGGGATGACATGTAGAGAGTGAGTACTGAGTACCACATTGGATTGGACATGTCCCCAAGAGTAAATATATGCAATGAATTTGAATGATTCCTTTCCCTTAGATTTCTTGCTCCCCCTGAATCTAGCATGGGATATTGGGAGAAGATAGGGAACAGAAATTCAGAGCTGAAAACAGAGCTGAAAGATATAAATGAACAGAGCTTAAAGCAAATAAGCACAAATGAACATGTCTTTCCCCCAAAAAGACATGTGGCATCTCTCCTCTTGAACACCAAGTGAGGGAGTCCTGGACTACGGGGTGTCCGGATAGCCGAACTATCATCACGGCCGAACTCCAAGAATATGAAGATACAAGATTGAAGACTTCGTCCCTTGTCCGGATGGGACATTCCTTGGCATGGAAGGCAAGCTTGGCGATACGGATATGTAGATCTCCTACCATTGTAACCGACTCTGTGTAACCCTAACCCTATCCGGTGTCTATATAAACTGGAGGGTTTTAGTCCGTAGGGCGAACAACAAACATACCATAGGCTAGCTTCTAGGGTTTAGCCTCTCTGATCTCGTGGTAGATCTACTCTTGTACTACCCATATCATCAATATTAATCAAGCAGGAGTAGGGTATTACCTCCATCGAGAGGGCCGAACCTGGGTAAAAACATCGTGTCCCTTGTCTCCTGTTACCATCCGCCTAGACGCCTGATTCGGGACCCCCTACCCGAGATCCGCCGGTTTTGACACCAACATTAGTGCTTTCATTGAGAGTTCCTCGTGTCGTCACCTATAGGCCTGATGGCTCCTTCGATCATCAACAACGACGCGGTCCAGGTGAGACTTTTCTCCCGGACAGATCTTCGATTCGGCGACTTTGCATCTGCGGGCAATTCGCTGGCCATCTGGAGCAGATCGAAGCTTCGCCCGCCATCAGGTCAGATTTGGAAGTTTGAACTATCGGCCGATGTCCGCGGAGACTTGTGTTGGGGAACGTAGTAATTTCAAAATTTTCCTACGATCACGCAAGACCATGGTGATGCATAGCAACGAGATGAGAGTGTTGTCTCACGTACCCTCGTGAGACCAGCAGCGGAAGCGTTGACGCAGCGTAGAGGAAGTAGTCGTACTTCTTCCCGATCCAACCGATCCAAGTACCGAGCGACGGCACCTCCGAGTTCTGCACACGTTCAGCTCGATGGCGTCCCTCGAACTCCGATCCAGCCGAGTGTTGAGGAGAGTTTAAATCGACCGACGGCGTGGTGGCGATGATGATGTTCCACGGCGCAGGGCTTCGCCTAAGCTCCGCAGCGGTATATTCGAGGTGTAGTTTGGTGGAAGGGGGCACCGCACACGGCTAAGGAACGATCTCAATGATCAACTTGTGTGTCTATGGGGTGCCCCCTGCCCCTGTATATAAAGGATGGAGGAGGAGGAGGCCGGCCAAGGCAAAGGTGCGGCCAGGATATGGATTCCTACTAGGACTCCAAGTCCTAGTAGGAGTCCACCAAAAAGGGAGGAAGGAGAAGGAATAGGAGGAGAAGGAGAGGTGTCCGGCCCCCTTTTCCCTAGTCCAATTCGGACTAGAGGGGAGGGGGGGCGCAGCAGCCTTTTTTTTCTCTTCCCACTAAAGCCCATCAAGGCCCATTACTTCTCCCGTAATCCCGTAACTCCCGGTACTCGAAAAATACCGAATCATTCGAACCTTTCCGAACTCGAATATAGTCGTCCAATATATCGATCTTTACGTCTCGACCATTTCGAGACTCCTCGTCATGTCCCCGATCTCATCCGGGACTCGAACTCCTTCGGTACATCAAAACTCATAAATTCATAATATAAGCATCATCGAAACCTTAAGCGTGCGGACCCTACGGGTTCGAGAACTATGTAGACATGACCTAGAACTATTCTCGGTCAATAACCAATAGCGGAACCTGGATGCCCATATTGGTTCCTACATATTCTACGAAGATCTTTATCGGTCAGACCGCATAACAACATCGTTGTTCCCTTTGTCATCGGTATGTTACTTGCCCGAGATTCGATCGTCGGTATCCAATACCTAGTTCAATCTCGTTCTTGGCAAGTCTCTTTTCTCGTTCCGTAATACATCATCTCACAACTAACACATTTAGTTGCAATGCTTGCAAGGCTTATGTGATGTGCATTACCGAGAGGGCCAGAGATACCTCTCCGACAATCGGATGACAAATCCTAATCTCGAAATATGCCAACCCAACATGTACCTTCGGAGACACCTGTAATGTACCTTTATAATCACCCGATTACGTTGTGGACGTTTGGTAGCACCCAAAGTGTTCCTCGGGCAAACGGGAGTTGCATAATCTCATAGTCATAGGAACATGTATAAGTCATGAAGAAAAGCACTAGCAACAAACTATACGATCAGGTGCTATGCTAATGGAATGGGTCATGTCAATCAGATCATTCAACCAATGATGTGATCCCGTTAATCAAATAACAACTCCTTGTTCATGGTTAGGAAACATAACCATCTTTGATTAACGAGCTAGTCAAGTAGAGGCATACTAGTGACACTCTGTAGGTTTATGTATTCACACATGTATTATGTTTCCGGTTAATACAATTCTAGCATGAATAATAAACATTTATCATGATATAAGGAAATAAATAATAACATTATTATTGCCTCTAGGGCATATTTCCTTCAGTCTCCCACTTGCACTAGAGTCAATAATCTAGTTCACATCGCCATGTGATTTAACATCAATAGTTCACATCTATATGTGGTTAACACCCATAGTTCACATCGACATGTGACCAACACCCAAAGGGTTTACTAGAGTCAGTAATCTAGTTCACATCGCTATGTGATTAACACCCAAAGAGTACTAAGGTGTGATCATGTTTTGCTTGTGAGATAATTTTAGTCAACGGGTACATCACATTCGAGCCGTAAGTATTTTGCAAATTTCTATGTCTACAATGCTCGCACGGAGCTACTCTAGCTAATTGCTCCCACTTTCAATATGTATCTAGATTGAGACTCGAGTCATCTAGATTAGTGTTAAAACTTGCATCGGCGTAACCTTTTACTTACGAACCTTTTTCACTTCCATAATCGAGAAACATATCCTTATTCTACTAAGGATAATTTTGACCGCTGTCCATTGATCTACTCCTAGATCTCTATTGCACTCCTTGCCAATCTTAGTGGTAGGGTATGCAACAGATCAGTACACTGACATGACATACTTTATAGAACCTATGGCTGATGCATAGGGAATGACTTTCATTCTCTTTCTATCTTCTGCCGTGGTCGGGTTTTGAGTCTTACTCAATCTCACACCTTGTAACACAGGCAAGAACTCTTTCTTTGACTGTTCCATTTTGAACTACTTCAAAATCTTGTCAAGATATGTATTCATTGAAAAACTTTATCAAGCGTCTTGATCTATCTCTATAGATCTTGATGCTCAATATGTAAGCAGCTTCACCGAGGTCTTTCTTTGAAAAACTCCTTTCAAACACTCCTTTATGCTTTGCAGAATAATTCTACATTATTTCTGATCAACAATATGTCATTCACATATACTTATCAAAATGCTGTAGTGCTCCCACTCACTTTCTTGTAAATACAGGCTTCTCCAAAAGTGCATATAAAACCATATGCTTTGATCACACTATCAAAGCGTTTATTCCAACTCGAGATGCTTGCACCAGTCCATAGATGGATCATTGGAGCTTGCACATTTTGTTAGCTCCTTTAGGATTGACAAAACCTTCTGGTTGCATCATATACAACTCTTCTTTAATAAATCCATTAAAGAATGTAGTTTTGACATCCATTTGCCAGATTTCATAAAATGTGGCAATTGCTAACATGATTGAGACAGACTTAAGCATCGCTACAATTGAGAAAATCTCATTGTAGTCAACACCTTGAACTTGTCAAAAACCTTTTTGCGACAAGTCGAGCTTTGTAGATAGTAACACTACTATCGGTGTCCGTCTTCCTCTTGAAGATCCATTTATTCTCAATGGCTTGCCGATCATCGGCAAGTCAACCAAAGTCCATACTTTGTTCTCATACATGGATCCCATCTCAGATTTCATGGTCTCAAACCATTTCGCGGAATCTGGGCTCATCATCGCTTCCTCATAGTTCGTAGGTTCATCATGGTCTAGTAACATGACTTTTAGAATAGGATTACCGTACCACTCAGTGCGGATCTTACTCTGGAAGACCCACGAGGTTTGGTAGCAACTTGATCTGAAGTTTCATGATCATCATCATTAACTTCCTCACTAATTGGTGTAGGAATCATGGAACTGATTTCTGTGATGAACTACTTTCCAATAAGGGAGAAGGTACAATTACCTCATCAAGTTCTACTTTCCTCCCACTCACTTCTTTCGAGAGAAACTTCTTCTCTAGAAAGGATCCATCTTAGCAACGAAAAACTTGCCTTCGGATCTGTGATAGAAGGTGTACCCAATAGTTGCCTTTGGGTATTCTATGAAGGCGCATTTCTCGATTTGGGTTCGAGCTTATCGGTGAAAACTTTTCACATAAGCATCACAACTCAAACTTTAAGAAACGACAGCTTAGGTTTATTGCTAAACCATAGTTCATACGGTGTCATCTCAACGGATTTAGATGGTTGCCCTATTAAGCGTGAATGCAGCTGTCTCTAATGCATAACCCCAAAGCGATAGTGGTAAATCGGTAAGATACATCATAGATCGCACCATATCAAAATAAAGTACGGTTCTGACGTTCGGACACACCATAACGTTGTGGTGTTCGGTGGCGTGAGCTGTGAAACTATTCCACATTGTTTTCATTGAAGACCAAACTCGTAACTCAAATATTCATCTCCACGATCAGATCGCAGAAACTTTATTTTCTTGTTGCGATGATTTTCCACTTCACTCTGAAATTCTTTGAACCTTTCAACTATTTCAGACTTATGTTTCATCAAGTAGATATACCCATATCTTCTCAAATCATCTTGTGAAGGTCAGAAAATAACGATACTTGCCACGAGCATCAACACTCATTGGATCGCATACATCGGTATGTATTATTCCCAATAAGTCAGTAGCTTGTTCCATTGTTCTGGAGAACGGAGTTTTAGTCATCTTGCCCAAAAGGCACGGTTCGCAAGCATCAAATGATTCATAATCAAGTGATTCCAAAAGTCCATCAGCATGGAGTTTTCTTCATGCGCTTTACACCAATATGACCTAAACGGCGATTGCCACAAATAAGTTGCACTATCATTATTAACTTTGCATCTTTTGGTTTCAATGTTATGAATATGTGTATCACTATGATCGAGATCCAATGAACCATTTTCATTGGGTGTGTAACCATATAAGGTTTTATTCATGTAAGCAGAACAACAATTTATTCTCTTACTTAAATGAATAACCGTATTGCAATAAACATGATCAAATCATATTTATGCTCAACACCAAATAACACTTTATTTAGGTTCCACACTAATCCCGAAAGTATAGGGAGTGTGCGATGATGATCATATCAATCTTGGAACTACTTCCAACACTCATCGTCACTTCCCCTTCAACTAGTCTCTGTTTATTCTGAAACTCCTGTTTCGAGTTACTAATCTTAGCAACCGAACAAGTATCAAATACTCAGGGGATACTATAAACACTAGTAAGGAACACATCAATAACCTGTATATCAAATATACTCTTGTTCACTTTGCCATCCTTCTTATCCACCAAATACTTGGGGTAGTTCCGCTTCTAGTGACCAGTTCCATTGCAGCAAAAGCACTTAGTCTCGGGCTTAGGTCCAGACTTGGGCTTTTCACTCGAGCAACAACTTGCTTGCCGTTCCTTTTGAAGTTCCCTTCTTCCCTTTGCCATTTTCCTTGAGACTAGTGGTCTTGTCAACCATCAACACTTGATGTTTTTCTTGATTTCTACCTTCGCCGATTTTAGCATCGCGAAGAGCTCGAGAATCTTTTTCGTCATCCCTTGCATACTATAGTTCATCACGAAGTTCTACTAACTTAGTGATGGTGACTAGAGAATTCTGTCAATCACTATCTTATCGGAAGATTAACTCCCACTTGATTCAAGCGATTGAAGTACTCGGACAATCTGAGCACATGCTCACTAGTTGAGCGATTCTCCTCCATCTTTTAGCTATAGAACTTGTTGGAGACTTCATATCTCTCAACTCGGTATTTGCTTGAAATATTAACTTCAATTCCTGGAACATCTCATATGGTCCATGACGTTCAAAACGTCTTTGAAGTCCCGATTCTAAGCCGTTAAGCATGGTGCACTAAACTATCAAGTAGTCATCATATTGAGCTGGCCAAACGTTCATAACGTCAGATTCGCTCATATTGAGCTAGCCAAACGTTCATAACGTCGCATCTGCTCCTGCAATAGGTCTGTCACCTAGCGGTGCATTAAGGACATAATTCTTCTGCGCAGCAATGAGGATAAACCTCAGATCACGGATCCAATCCGCATCATTGCTACTAACATCTTTCAATACAATTTTCTCTAGGAACACATATGAAAACATAGGGAAGCAACAACGCGAGCTATTGATCTACAACATAATTTGCAAAATACTACCAGGACTAAGTTCATGATAAATTAAAGTTCAATTAATCATATTACTTAAGAACTCCCACTTAGAAAAATATCCTCCAATTCTCTAAGTGATTGCGTGATCCATATCAACTACACCATGACCGATCATCACGTGTGATGGAGTAGTTTCAATGGTGAACATCAATATGTTGATCATATCTACTATATGATTCACGCTCGACCTTCGGTCTCCGTGTTCGAGGTCATATCTTATATGCATAGCTCGTCAAGTATAACCTGAGTATTCGCGTGTGCAACTGTTTTGCACCGTTGTATTTGAGCGTAGAGCCTATCACACCCGATCATCACGTGGTGTCTCAAAGACGAAGAACTTTCATAGCGGTGCATACTCGGGAGAACACTTCTTGATAATTTAGTAAGGGATCATCTTATAATGCTACCGTCAATCAAAGCAAGATAAGATGCATAAAGGATTAACATCACATGCAATCAATATAAGTGATATGATATGGCCATCATCATTTTGTGCTTGTGATCTCCATCTCAAGCACCGTCATGATCACCATCGTCACCGGCGCGACACCTTGATCTCCATCGTAGCATCGTTGTCGTCTCGCCAACTATTGCTTCTCGACTATCGCTACTCCTTAGTGATAAAGTAAAGCAATTACATGGCGTTGCATTTCATACAATAAGCGACAACCATATGGCTCCTGCCATTGCCGATAACTCGGTTACAAAACATGATCATCTCATACAATAAAATATAGCATCACGTCTTGACCATATCACATCACAACATGCCTGCAAAAACAAGTTAGGCGTCCTCTACTTTGTTGTTGCAAGTTTTACGTGGCTGCTACGGGCTGAGCAAGAACCGTTCTTACCTACGCATCAAAACCACAGCGATACTTCGTCAAATAGACTCCGTTTAACCTTCTCAAGGACGGGCGTAGCCACACTCGGTTCAACTAAAGTGAGAGAGCAGACACCGCCGGTCACCTTTAAGCAGCGAGTGCTCACAGCGGTGAAACCAGTCTCGCGTAAGCGCACGCGTAATGTCGGTCCGGCCGCTTCATCTCACAATACCGCTGAACCAAAGTATGACATGCTGGTAGGTAGTATGACTTGTATCGCCCACAACTCACTTGTGTTCTACTCGTGCATATGACATCAACGCATAAAACCAGGCTCGATACCACTGTTGGGGAGCGTAGTAATTTCAAAAATTTTCCTACGATCACGCAAGACCATGGTGATGCATAGCAACGAGATGAGTGTTGTCTCGTACCCTCGTGAGACCAACAACGGAAGCGTTGGCATAGCGTAGAGGAAGTAGTCGTATTTCTTCCCGATCCAACCGATCCAAGTACCGAGCGCACGGCACCTCCGAGTTCTGCACACGTTCAGCTCGATGGCGTCCCTCGAACTCCGATCCAGCCGAGTGTTGAGGAGAGTTTTCGACCAAGACGGCGTGGTGGCGATGATGATGTTCCACCGGCAGGGCTTCGCCTAAGCTCCATAGCGGTATATTCGAGGTGTAGTTTGGTGGAAGGGGGCACCGCACACGGCTAAGGAACGATCTCAATGATCAACTTGTGTGTCTATGGGGTGCCCCCTGCCCCTGTATATAAAGGATGGAGGAGGAGGAGGCCGGCCAAGGCAAAGGTGCGGCCAGGATATGGATTCCTACTAGGACTCCAAGTCCTAGTAGGAGTCCACCAAAAGGGGAGGAAGGGAGAAGGAATAGGAGGAGAAGGAGAGGTGTCCGGCCCCCCTTTCCCTAGTCCAATTCGGACTAGAGGGGAGGGGGGGCGCAGCAGCCTTTTTTCTCTTCCCACTAAAGCCCATCAAGGCCCATTACTTCTCCCGTAATCCCGTAACTCCCCGGTACTCCGAAAAATACCGAATCATTCGAACCTTTCCGAACTCGAATATAGTCGTCCAATATATCGATCTTTACGTCTCGACCATTTCGAGACTCCTCGTCATGTCCCCGATCTCATCCGGGACTCGAACTCCTTGGTACATCAAAACTCATAAATTCATAATATAAGCATCGCCGAAACCTTAAGCGTGCGGACCCTACGGGTTCGAGAACTATGTAGACATGACCTAGAACTATTCTCGGTCAATAACCAATAGCGGAACCTGGATGCCCATATTGGTTCCTACATATTCTCGAAGATCTTTATCGGTCAGACCGCATAACAACATCGTTGTTCCCTTTGTCATCGGTATGTTACTTGCCCGAGATTCGATCGTCGGTATCCAATACCTAGTTCAATCTCGTTCTTGGCAAGTCTCTTTTCTCGTTCCGTAATACATCATCTCACAACTAACACATTTAGTTGCAATGCTTGCAAGGCTTATGTGATGTGCATTACCGAGAGGGCCCAGAGATACCTCTCCGACAATCGGAGTGACAAATCCTAATCTCGAAATATGCCAACCCAACATGTACCTTCGGAGACACCTGTAATGTACCTTTATAATCACCCGATTACGTTGTGACGTTTGGTAGCACCAAAGTGTTCCTCGGGCAAGCGGAGTTGCATAATCTCATAGTCATAGGAACATGTATAAGTCATGAAGAAAAGCACTAGCAACAAACTATACGATCAGGTGCTATGCTAATGGAATGGGTCATGTCAATCAGATCATTCAACCAATGATGTGATCCCGTTAATCAAATAACAACTCCTTGTTCATGGTTAGGAAACATAACCATCTTTGATTAACGAGCTAGTCAAGTAGAGGCATACTAGTGACACTCTGTAGGTTTATGTATTCACACATGTATTATGTTTCCGGTTAATACAATTCTAGCATGAATAATAAACATTTATCATGATATAAGGAAATAAATAATAACATTATTATTGCCTCTAGGGCATATTTCCTTCAACTTGATCTTCGACGGATTCGAACCACAGCCGAGCGTGCCGCACTGTCTCGATGGGTATGATCTAGCTCTGCCGCCGAACAGTGCCCTGGAGGCCGCACCAGCATCCGCTCCGACCCTTAATCCGGAGTCGGATTCCCCGATCGAGGACGTGTGGTTGGACACTGCCTCGGGGGCTACGATCTCTATGGCGATTGAGCCGAACTCCATCCCTGTCCTTTGCGAAGACCTTGACTCCTGGGTGCCGGAATCCTGTCCGGACACCGAACCCTCCGTGCCCCTGCCAATCGAATCCGATTGGGCGCCGGTCATGGAGTTCACTGCCGCGGACATCTTTCAGCACTCGCCCTTTGGCAACATCCTGAATTCACTAAAGTCTCTCTCTTTATCTGGAGAGCCCTGGCCAGACTACGGACAGGAAGGTTGGGATACGGACGACGAAGAATTTCAACGCCCACCCACCACCCACTTTGTAGCCATTGCCGATGATTTAACCGACATGCTCGACTTCGACCAAGACATCGACGGTATGGACGACGATGCCGGAGACGACCAAGACCCAGCGCCTACAGGCACCTGGAAGGCCACCTCGTCATACGACATATACATGGTGGACATCCCAAAAGATGGGAGCGGCGATGGAACAACAGAGGATGACCCTCCAAGAAGCAACCGAGCGCCCGACGTCGTGGCGCTGCTCTAAATCCCGCCACAGCAAAAACGGTGATTCCGGCACGGGAGATAATAACACCCCGGACAGTGCCGAAGACAACCCCCTCCAGCAGGACTCAGCGCGGAGGAGGGAGAAGCAAGTCCGCACGACAAAGGCGCGAAAGAGAGGTAGAGGGCGATAATTATCGCGCCCTCCGAAGATGAGGCAAGCCTCGACGACGCATTTAATTTGTCGTGCACGAGGATCCCGCCGAACAGGAGCGTTTCAAACGCAGGCTTAGGGCCACGGCAAGCAGCCTCAAGAAAAGCAGCAACAACTTAGAGCTGACGAAGACCTGCTAGGCGACGGATGGATGAAGTCCTTGCAGCCGAAGAGTATGAACTCGAACGCCCCTCCAAAAGCTACCCCAAACGCAGGCCGTTGCCTCGATCAGGGGAGGAAGCACCCAAGTCACCAGCGCACGACATGGCAGATCGGCCACCCCGTGGCCGCGACAGAGAAGCCTCTCGGCCCTCCGCTCAAGCCACACCCCGACGCCGCTCAAAAAGTACCAAGGCATGGGAAAACGCGCTGGACTTGCGAGATATATTGGAGGATAAGGCAAAACATACAAGATCGATCTACGGATTGCGTGGGCGCCCCACGACACGTGATGATAACCGTCACGCCGGATACAACAAACCCGGCCGGGCCGAACACAGTAGACAAAGCTCATATGAGCTACGTCGTGATATAGCCCAATACAGATGCGCCACACACCCACTATGCTTCATAGATGAAGTAATGGATCATCAAATCCCTGAGGGCTTCAAACCCGTAAACATCGAAGCATACGATGGTACCACAGATCCCACGGTCTGGATCGAGGATTATCTCCTCCATATCCACATGGCCCGCGGTGATGACCTACATGCCATCAAATACCTCCCACTCAAACTTAAAGGACCAGCTCGGCATTGGCTCAACAGCTTGCCGCCAGAATCAATTGGTTGTTGGGAGGACACGGAAGCCGCATTCCTTGATAACTTCCGGGGCACATATGCGACCACCGCACGCCGATGACCTTAGCCATATAATTCAGCAGCCGGAAGAATCGGCGGACAATTCTCGAGATGGTTCCTAACAAAGAAAAATCAAATCGTTGACTGTCCGGACGCAGAGGCCCTTGCAGCCTTCAAACATAACATCCACGACGAGTGGCTTGCCCGACACCTAGGACAGGAAAAGCCGAAATCCATGGCAGCCCTCACAACACTCATGACCCGCTTTTGCGCGGGAGAGGACAGCTGGCTAGCTCGAAGCAACAACTTGGCCAAACACCCTGATAGTTCGGATACCAAGGACAGCAATGGCAGGTCGCGTCGCAACAAGAACAAGCACCACATTAACGGCGATAATGCTGAAGATACGGCAGTCAATGCTGGATTCAGAGGCTCTAAACCCGGTCAGCGGAAAAAGCCATTCAAAAGAAATACCCAGGGCCCATCCAACTTGGACCGAATACTCGATCGCTTGTGCCAGATACATGGCACCCCCGAAAAACCAGCCAACCACACCAACATGGATTGTTGGGTGTTCAAGCAAGCAGGCAAGTTAAGTGCCGAACTCAACGACAAGGGGCTGCATAGCGATGACGAGGAAGAGCCCCGGCCTCCGAACAATAGAGGACAGAAGGGTTTTCACACACAAGTGCGGACGGTGAACATGATATACGCAACCCATATACCCAAAAGGGAGCGGAAGCGTGCACTAAGGGACGTATATGCGATGGAGCCAGTCGCCCCGAAGTTCAACCCATGGTCTTCCTGCCCAATCACCTTCGATCGAAGGGACCACCCCACTAGCATCCGTCACGGCGGTTTTGCCGCATTGGTCCTTGACCCAATTATTGACGGATTTCACCTCACCAGAGTCCTGATGGACGGCGGTAGCAGCCTGAACCTGCTTTATCAGGATACAGTGCGCAAAATGGGCATAGACCCCTCAAGGATTAAACCTACAAAGACGACCTTTAAAGGCGTCATACCGGGTGTAGAGGCCAATTGTACAGGCTCAGTTACACTCGAAGTGGTCTTCGGATCCCCGGATAACTTCCGAAGCGAAGAGTTAATCTTCGACATCGTCCTGTTCCGCGGCGGCTATCATGCACTGCTCGGACGAACCACATTTGCAAAGTTCAATGCGGTGCCGCACTACGCATACCTCAAGCTCAAGATGCCAGGCCCTCGAGGAGTAATCACGGTCAATGGAAACACCGAACGCTCTCTCCGAACGGAGGAGCACAAGGAGGCCCTCGCGGCGGAGGTGCAAAGCAGCCTCTCACAGCAATTCTCGAGTCCGGCCACTAAGCGTCCGGACACTGTCAAGCGCGCCCGGAGTAACCTACATCAAGACCGCTTGGCACGATTCAAGCACTCGTAGCAATCCGGCCCCAACCCCAGCCCTCGTGAAATTGCGAAGCCAGTACTACGCGTACATAACTACACTCTGGAGATACCATGGGCATAAGGGGAGGGGCACGACCACGGCACGCCCAGAATGCGGCTCAACTGCACCAAGGGCTCCCGATTGTGTCAGTCTTTTTCCTTTTTTTTCTTTTTTCTTACTTTCAGGACTCCGTTTTCCAGAAGTCCCGTCCGGCACTAGAATCGCCGAACTCACGATGCAACAGCCAGGGAAGCAGAAAGCTACGTCAAGTGTTCATGTGGTCTCTATTACGAGCATTATACCTGTTTTACATACCATCCCGCAGCTTACCCCTGGAGGGGGACATGTTAGATAGTCCCATCCCTTGCTTATCGCACTATTTGTATCATTCTGCTTTTATTGCAGTACCCTTTTGAATAAACAATACATAGCTTTTGCCTATTATTGCACTCCTTTCTTTATCTATATATACGTTCATTTCATGACATGTTGCACCCGTACACTTTGGTACGGCCAATACACCAGGGGCTCAAGTACCCCAAAAGTATGGTGTGATAAGTCCGAACACTTTCACAAGTGCGGCACCCCGAACTTATAGCATTATATGCATCGGCTCCGAATCATGTCTTGGGTCAATAGTTGGGTTTGCCCGGCTCCTATGTTTTGGTACCTTACGTTCCGTTATATCGGCTAAGGTAGCACTAGGAGAACCACTGCGATTGTGCCCCGGTTGAGCTGGGTTGAGCACCTCAGTGGAGAAAGCTAAAACTGACCGTCATGATAGGGCGAGAGCGATCGCTGTTCGAGAGGTTTTTCGGTCCCTAAAGACTTATGCCTCTTAGGCGAGGAACCGAATTGTCCGCCAAAGGCGTGGATAGCGCCCGAACTCGGTCTTCCGAATACTAGGGGCTTCGACGAAATTTAAAATTATAGAATTCTATGGCTAAGTGAGAGTGTTCAAGCATTATAAGTCCCGTTGCCTTGTTCGTTGCGTTGAGCGCCTCCCTACATGGACCCAAGAATGGGAACAAGAGTGCTCAAGTTTATCCTGAACACCCCAGCACTCGTGGCATGGGGGCTGAAGCCAACGACTTGCCATCTCTCAAATTTGATAAACGGCCGCACAGAAGGTAATATTTTAAATTAACAAGCGTTGCTTAGCGCATATGAACAAGTTTTCAGCGTACAGGATAACAAATGCGAGTCTATTCGAAAATTATATCTTTGGAGCACTCATCCGCTATTCGGCGAGCACCCTTCAGGAGGCCCTCATAGTACATTTCGGGCGTGCGATGCTCCTTGCCCTTCGGTGGCCCGTCTGTCACAAGCTTCTCCGCATCCAGCTTGCCCCAGTGCACTTTAGCACGGGCAAGGGCCCGACGGGCACTGAGGGAGTCCCGGATTAGGGGGTGTCCGGATAGCCGAACTATCACCGTTGGCCGGACTCCTGGACTATGAAGATACAAGATTGAAGACTTCGTCTCGTGTCAGGATGGACTTTCCTTGGCGTGGAAGGCAAGCTTGGCGATACGGATATGTAGATCTCCTACCATTGTAACCGACTCTGTGTAACCCTAACCTATCCGGTGTCTATATAAACCGGAGGGTTTTAGTCCGTAGGACGAACAACAATCACACCATAGGCTAGCTTCTAGGGTTTAGCCTCTCTGATCTCGTGGTAGATCTACTCTTGTACTACCCATATCATCAATATTAATCAAGCAGGAGTAGGGTATTACCTCCATCGAGAGGGCCCGAACCTGGGTAAAAACATCGTGTCCCTTGTCTCCTGTTACCATCCGCTTAGACGCACAGTTCGGGACCCCCTACCCGAGATCCGCCGGTTTTGACACCGACATTGGTGCTTTCATTGAGAGTTCCTCTGTGCCGTCGCCGTCAGGAAGGATGCCTCATCCCGTCTTTAAAGACGATACTATTGCCAAAGGAGCCTTGGCCACTGGTCAGACTCTTAGGCTAGGTGGTTTTCTTATGACCGCCAGTTCGGCCACCGCGCCGATGATGACTTCTCGAGTCATCGAAACCAATCTTCACGTTAATTCGGAACTTGACGAACAGTTAGATCCGATCGAGCTCTCCTCCTTAAACGAGCTCTTGGATCGCATCGCCGCATACAGGAGTCGCCACGGACACGACCGGATTGGGCCTAAAACCGATCGAGAGAGATCAACTCTCCCGTGCTACCCATCATGTTGATGTGATAGAGGAGCAATGCGGCGATTATTCTTCTATCTTAAGGACTAGCTACGTCGATTCCCGATCCCTCTATGCGGATTCCCTTGAGAGGGACGGATGTCGATCAAGCCACGAACTTAAAGTCAGCGACGGATGGACTCATTGGATAGCATTCAAAAATCCAAACTTCCAAGTTCGGAAACTTCCCGGCCCCTGAGTCTTAAATTGGACGGGGTTCCGGATCCAGTTCCACCCGCCCACCCAAACATTAGGGATCTATCCCGAATTCGGCAAGAGCCCACTGAAACAGTACATCATTACTGGGCCAGATTCCTCCTGGTTATGGACAGGTAAAGGACTGCCGAGAGGAGGACGCAATCCCACTTTTCTGCAATAATTGCACGGATAAGGAATCCTAAACGCTATAAGTCGTCGCGAAATTACACGCTTTGCTGACTTGGTGACCATAGTACAAAAGTACTGTGCGATGGAGAGCGCCTGGAAAACCGAAAGTAAATTTTGGGATAATCCGGCCCCGAATACATCCCTAGTCCGAAATAAAAGGGTGCATCATTACCAAGCACCTGGGTAAACGGCAAAAACCAAAACCCCTAAAGGGTATGGAACCGTCTTGGAGGGTTGGCTAAGCGGACCTGCAAAATTCATAGCACGAGGGCGCCACTCCAACTCATAGCCTTCGAGCATGTTGGATACTACGGCAGGTGGCCAAAAGTGGCGAAGAGCTTCTAGCTTCAGAATCCCAGCCCAGCAACACCAATACGGTGTTAACATTCTTCGAGACTTTCGCATCAAATAACATGCGAAAACAAACACTCCGCAACCTTGCCGAAGTCTACCAAGTAGCAACAATAAATCCATGGAGTGACACGGCTATTACCTTTAATGCCAGTGACGAACCTAAATTCCGAACAGCCCGAGCACCAGCCGCATTGGTCCTCAGTCCGATAGTGGACGGCTTTCGCCTTACTAAGGTACTCATGGATGGCGGCAGCGGACTAAACCTCATCTATGAGGAAACCCTCCGAAAAATGGAAATAGACTGGAACCACATTGAGCGAAGCAGCACAACCTTTAGAGGAATAATCCCTAGCCGGGAAGCATGCGGCACAGGAAAAATCACACTGGACGTAGTGTTCGGCTCGCCGGACAATTACAGGTCTAAGGAGTTCACATTTCAAGAGGCCCCGTTCAGCAGCGGATATCACGCTTTATTAGGGCGAGAGGCATTCACAATTTTTCAAGCTATACCCCATTATGGGTACATGAAGCTTAAAATGCCCGGACCTAACGGAATCATCACTCTCGCTAGTGATCCGAACATAGCACTCCGCGCCGAAAACAAGACAGGCGCACTAGCCCTCGAGGCACTATCCGAAGCCCTAGCGGCCGAGGAACTCACTGCGATGCGCTCCACGGTGAACAGGGACGATGTGATACTTGATAAAAGATCCAAGTCCACCTCTTTTAAACCAGCGGATGAAATAGTCAAATTCCTAGTCCACCCAACGGACCCTGCAAAGGCGGCCTCCATTGGGGCACAATTAAACCCTGATGTAGATGCCGACCACGAGAATTTCTACGAGAAAACTGGGACATCTTTGCTGGCACCCTTCGACATGCCAGAATCCCACATCGGCTGGCGAGCACAGCCTAAATATCCTAAAAGGATTCAAGCCGATCAAACAGGCTCTTGGCGCTTTTCGAACCCAAGAGACAGGCCATGGAGAGGAGCTAGCCAAACTTTTGGAAGCCGGATTCATCAGAGATATAAAACATCCGGACTGGCTAGCAAACCTGGTGATGGTACCAAAGAAGGATAAATCCTGGCGCCTATGTGTTGATTTTAAAGACCTTAATAAGGCTTGCCCAAAGGATCCCTTCCCCCTCCCTCGAATTGATCAAATTATCGATGCCACAGCAGGACACAACTCATTGTGCTTCCTCGACGCGTACTCCGGCTACCACCAAATCAAGATGGCGGAGCCAGACCAAGCTGCAACAGCATTCATCACTCCATACGGCCCATTCTCGCTTCAACACAATGCCCTTCGGCTCAAAACGCCGGCGCAACATATCAGCGCATGATTCGGACATGTCCGCAAACCAGATCGACAAAAGCGGTGGAAGCATATGTAGATGACGTGGTCGTCAAAACCAAGCATGTCGAAACTCTAGTAGACGACTTGAGGCTCACATTCGACAATCTTCGAAAATATGACATCAAGCTCAATCCGGAAAAATGCGTCTTCGGCGTTCCAGCCGGAAAGCTCCTGGGCTTCATTGTGTCCGGTAGAGGAATTGAAGCAAACCCAGCCAAGATCTGAGCTCTGTCACAATTGGATATCCCAAAAGACCTCAAACAAATACAAAAATTGACGGGATGCGTAGCGGCTCTAAGCCGCTTTATTTCCCGTTTGGGAGAAAAGGCGTTACCCCTTTACCGCCTCCTCCGCCGCACCGAACACTTCGAGTGGACGGATGCCGCCACGGCCGGACTCGAAGAGATAAAAGCCATATTGGCAACAAATCCGGTCCTGGCCGCGCCCAACATGGGCGAACCAATGCTATCATAGATCGCCGCAACACATCAAGTTGTCAGTGCGGTGCTCGTTGTCGAACGAGAAACGGACGGACACCGATTCCCTCTTCAAAGACCAGTTTATTACGTGTCCACTGTCCTCACTCCATGCAAGTCCCGGTACCCACATTATCAAAAGATAGCATACGCGGTGTTCATGGCATCCCGGAAGCTGCGACACTACTTTCAAGAGTGTTCGATAACGGTAGCCTCCGAAGTACCTCTTAACGACATTATAAACAACCGCGACGCGATGGGCCGGATTGCTAAATGGGCCATAGAGCTCCTTCCATTCGACATAACCTATAAGCCACGACGAGCTATCAAGTCGCGGGTTTTGGCCGACTTCGTGGCCGAATGGACCGAAGTCGAACTCCCTAAAGAGTACGACACATACTCCAATTGGATCATGCACTTTGACGGCTCCAAAATGTTGGCCGGACTAGGGGCTGGCGTCGTCCTGACGTCCCCAACCGGGGACACAGTCCAATACGTCCTTCAGATAATGTATATGGACTCCAACAACGCAGCCGAATACGGGGCCCTTCTGCACGGCCTTCGGATGGAAGTCTCCATGGGCATTAAACGCCTAGAGGTGCGCGGGGATTCGAACCTCGCGATATCTCAAATAAACGGAGACTTTGATGCCAAAGATCCGAAAATGGAAGCATACCGCAATGCGGTCCTAAAATGTCAAGACGGTTGAAGGGCTCAATTTCATCATATAGCCCGGATAACAACCAGGCGGCGGACATATTGGCACGCATCGGTGCAAAACGCGATGCCGTCCCGCCCAACATCTTCCTGGAACGGCTGTTCAAGCCATCCGTACTATGGGAAGGGGAGTCCGGAAATAACAATCCGGATCCAACCGCACTGCCTGACGCCGAACACTCTGACACAATGGGAGGCTCTGCCACCGAGATAACACCCTCCGCCCACGAAATAATGGCGGTTATCGCCCCGTGGACGGAACCATTCCTAGCCTACCTAACTAGGCAGGAACTCCCCGAAGACCAAAATGAGGCTCGCTGCATAGTACGGTGATCTAAAGCCTATAAAGTCCATGAGGGAGAGCTTTATAAGAAAAGCACTACATGAGTCCTTCAGAGGTGTATCTCCGAAGAGGAAGGGCGAAACCTCCTGGCTGAAATTCATGCCGGACTGGGTGGGCACCACGCCGCAGTCCGGGCCCTTGTAGGCAAGGCCTTCCGACAGGATTTTATTAGCCGACGGCCCGGCAGATCGCAGGATTTAGTCCAACGATCGTCGGTTGCCAGCTTTTGCTAACCAAATCCACATGCCACCCACCACCCTCAAAACTATACCCATGACCTGGCCGTTCGTGGTGCTGGGGCTTGACATGGTTGGACCCCTTAAGGAGGAACCCACAAGCAAAAATACCTATTGGTCATGGTGGATAAATTCACCAAATGGATAGAGGCCAAGCTCGTTAAAACGGCGAAACCGGACCGGTGATAGACTTCATATCGGGGTAGTGCACCATTACGGTGTCCCCACAAGATCATCACGATAACGGCACCAACTTCACGGCCGATGAGGTCAAATTATGGTGCAAAACATGGGCATCAAGATCGACACGCCTCGTCTATCACCCTCAAACCAACGATCAAGTCGAGCGAGCAAACGGTCTAATCATGAGCGGCATTAAACCCAGACTAGTGCGGTCCCTCAAGGAATCTAACACGCACTGGGTTGAGGAGCTCGACTCCGTACTCTGGGGGCTGCGGACCACGCCAAATCGTACTACCGGATTCACACCATTATTTATGGTGTACGGCGCAGAGGCAGTCTTGCCCTGCGACATAATACATGACTCACCTCGCGTGCGCATCTATGAAGAAAGAGAAGCCGAGCTCGATCGGCAGGACAGTTTGGACGCATTGGAGGAGGAGTGCGACGTGGCAAAAGCTCGTTCCACATTCTATCAACAGCAGGCTCGAAGGTATCAAAGCAGGGAAGTACGGGCCAAAGCTTATTACGTTGGCGAACTAGTTCTACGCCTGCCGGACAAGAAAAAGGACAAACTCAAGCCCAAATGGGAAGGTCCCTTCATCATCGACCAGGTCCTGACCGGCGGAGCATACCGTCTGCGAAACACATCGGATAACCGACTCGAGCCAAACCCATGGAACGCAGCCCGTCTACGAAGATTCTACGCCTAAGCGCCGGACTCCAAGTTCGTCTCCTTCCTCCGTCCACATTTTCTATTTTTGCTGTCTTTTATTTCTCTCCTTCCTCCTCCTTCTTCTTGAAGCCTTTAGAGGCTCGTTTGCGCTTTGTTCGCACATATTTGACGCACTGTACGCGCTCATTATACCTGGGGGCTTCTTTACCAGAAGCTTATTTATACGGGCTTCATGCCCAACACATGCGTCAAACTTCCGCATGTACCTTTTATTCACCATTATATGCATCAATATGACTTAAGTTTTGGCCAAGCTGGGTTGCCTGGTTCCTGTGCTTACCCCTACGTTCCCGATTGTTCGGCTAGGTGGTAAAAGGAGCACCTCTGCGATTGTTACTGCCGGGTCAGCCGGATGTGTACCTCAGACTGGGTGAAGCCGAAAGCTAGCATTCTTAAGGGAATATTCGGTCGGTGAACTGAAAGATGATTTTTAACTATTTACCCATCTGCCCCCAGATGATTTTCTGCTTTCCTAGCAGTTTTGACATGCACTTTAGGGCATGCATCCCAGTGAAAGGAACCCTTAACGGAACTATTCTCCCTGGAAGATGTTTCTTACTATCCATGTAATATAACATAACTAGTTGGGCACTTGTCTGATACAACAATAATGACCCCTACGCCTTGTCTCCATGCATACCCCGGTTCTTATATAACCACGAAGGTATTCAGACACACTCCGGACTATTGGGTCCTGAGGTCGAAGCGAAAATGTCTGCTATGACAAACGATCTACAATCCGGCTAGAAGACATTTTTCATGTCATATTTTTACATAGTCAACTCGACTCATTGTATTCCTCTTCAATGCCATCTAATAGGCTATCTAATTTACAATCTTGCTGGGAATACTTGGCGGCCAATTCTACTTGGCCGTACACTAAGCTTACAGGGATCTCCTTCCCATCAGGCCCCACAGGTCCAACCTCGGCCATGTGGTTTGGGTCAGCCTTCGTGTACCACGTCTTTACCCTGGCCCAGGCCTCCCTGGCGCGTTGACGGCAGGCCGATATCTTCCATAATTGGAAGCGCCGCCGTGCTCCTTGAAGCCGCTCTGCCAGCTCCCCAATGCCTTCGGGCAGGGAGATAGATGGCCACAAGGCCTGGCCGACGCCTTTCATCACCCGCCGAACTTGTTCGTGCAGCTGACGCAGTTCGGGAAGAAGATCACCCGCAGAACTGGGCATCTCCTCCTCAGGACGACCTATGAGCAAACCTACAGACATGTTTATGTTAGTCGCCTTCCTCGCCGAGCTCTTTCAAAGTTCGCTCAAGCACTTACTGAAAATTCCGCGACGAAGCCGTCGATTCTCCTTTGGTCGAGTCGCAACTGAGCACGAACATCCTTTAGTTCCTCACCCAGTTTGGTGTTGGCATCTTGAGGTTATTTTTCTCCTGCCGCACCCTCGTAAGCACGCCTCGCCTGCCTTTAGCTGTCATAAGAGCTGTTACTTGTCCGGATCTAGTCCGCGCCATCTGCAATATTTTGTCGATTTACACACCGCCGCACTTCATAAACTATTTATCTTTTGAAGCGTATATTACGAGGGGTCTCGTGGCTCCCTCAGAAGCGGCTAGTGCGGCCTCAAGTTGGGCCTTGCACTCTTCAAGCCCTGGGACAGTCGGGTACTCTTTTTGTAAGATCTCAGATAACAAATGATCCTTAAATCAGTTATTCTAACTATTTTAAGTCTCGGGGACTCTTGGCATATATAATTGTCAAATTTCCTTACCGTATGCCCTTTACATACTGCTCCGTGGCTCGCTAGACCATCTTGAGCGGCACGGAGGTGCGATCTCCGAATTGAAGGCATTCAAGGCCTCTTGGGAGAAACATGCGTCACGAAGAACTGTCCGTGGCGCTTGTGATTCATGGCGCTCTCCACCTCGGAGTTGGTGGCGGACAATCTGTCGGCATCCTCTGTCGGAGGAGCATCCGGCGTCGCCTCGTGCTCGCCCCGCTTCGACCCGGCTTTGGAGCCCGGCGGCGGAGGTTCGATTAGCAACCTCTCCGGACTCATCCGGCGGCGCTCTTTTTCCTGAAAAGAGCGTCAGCTTTAGTACGCCTTCCAGGAATCAATCCTAGGAACGTGGTGACACGCCATACCGTTGCGGCGGAGTTTCGATCCGGACCGCACTTCTTTTTAGCCTGCGGGGCCGTACTGCCCCTTGTTGGCCAGCCGCCGCGGGCTCGGCCTCCTGCCTTGAAGGCACCCCCTGCGAAACACCATTGGTATACGGTGATCAAGAAATAAGCATGGTTGGGTCATTATCAGAGTATTGGGACCTCGGTCTCAGTTACCTGTGAGGCTGGAAGTATTCCGGGGTAATCGGCCGTAATGGCAACCAAAGCATTGTCGATGCTAACTTGGTGGAACACCCCGTTGATCAACTCCACCTTTATATCCGGATCCTCTTCGGAGGCCGGATCGAGGGACCGTTCCGGATCCTCGGGTTGTGGGGGCGGGCTGTGTATCTTCTCCATAGTCCGGCGCAGTTTCTGCGTAGAAACCAAGAAATGAGATATTTAATCACGGGAACATGGATCGGACAGGCCACAAAGATGCTTGCTTACCCAACTTCGAGGATTATTCGAAGAAAACTCGCTCAGCGGGTTGACACGGAGAAAATCCTCTTCCTCCCCTGTAACACCCCGGAAGTAACTTTCCATATTTGTAACTCAAACTCTTGCCATTTTCGGCATTGTGATATGATATTCCCTCCGTGGTTGGGTTTTTCTTCATTTTGCATTTTGTCCATGTCATGCATTTTTTATCATGTCATCATGTGCTTCGCATTTGCATACGTGTTCGTCTCATGATTCCGAGCATTTTTCCCGTTGTCCGTTTTGCAATCCGACACTCCTATCTCCCCGGCGCCCTTTTACGCTTTTTCCGCAAAGGGTACTAAACCTTCTCGGAATGGACCGAGATTTGTCTAGTGGCCTTGGTATACCAACCGTAGACCACCGGTCAAGTTTCGGGTCATTTGGAGCTCGTTTGGTACTCTAACGGTTAACCGCACTCTCGCAAAGGCCTCTTTTAAGTTGCAGCCCAACACCCCTTCAAAACAGCCCAATAACCCATCTAAGTCACTTCCATGCTCTCCGTCGTTCGATCACGATCGTGTGGGCGAAAACTACACCTCATTTGGACTCTCCTAGCTCCCTCTATGCCTATATATATACAAACCCCATTCCAAATCCCGGATCAATTCCCCCCTAACCTAGCAAATTTCCCCCTCCGCGCCGCCGGATGTGTCCGATTCGGGCCGGACACGTCCGCCCGTCGCCGCCGGCCTACCGGGGCGTGCCACGTGGCGCCCGGTCCCCGATTCGCCGCCTCGGCCGCGCTGCCGCCCGAGCCAGCAGAGGCCCTCCCCGGCTCGAGTCGCCGCCCGCCCGCTGGCGCCAAAGCCCGCGCCCGCTCCGCCGCCTCGCGCCGACGGCCGGCCCTCCTCCGCCGCCTCGTCGCCGACCGCCGGCCCTCCTCCGCCGCCTCGCCGCCCGCCGGCCGGCCCTCCTCCGCCGCCGCCGGCCCGGCCCCGCCGCCACTGCCGGGCGGCGCCGTCGCCCGCCGACCACGGGTCTCCCGCCGGCGCCTTCTTCCCTTCCGTCCGCGCCCCCCGCCGCGGATCCAGCGAGCAGCCGCCGCCGCCGCCACCCTCGATCCGTATCGGCCGGATCTCGATCGGGAACCGCCCGTTGACTTCTCCCCCCCTCCTCATTTCTTCTAAGTCTTTTGCATCCTATGTTATTTTGTTGCATTTTCAACGTAGCGTAACTTTGCATCTGTAGCTCCATTTTGCGCTTATAATATGTCAAAATGTTCGCCTCGAAGAGTAGATCATTCCGTATCATTGCATCATTTTCATTTGAGCTCATCCTGATGCCCGAAATGATGTTGGAAGAGGGCTATGTGATGTTAGTTTCTGTTTCTTAACAGAACTTGCACTTTTGTTATTTTTGCTATGATTGATGTGTGCACCCTATGAATTTGAGTCCTACATGTGTTTTGTAATATGCCATGCCATCTTTCCAGGGGTGTATTCCATGTATTTTTGTGATCTATGTGGTGACTAGCACAAGCATGCAAAGTAGGTGTCCTGATGTTGCTGTTTTCAGCCCTGTTTAGCTGATATTTTGATGCCATGTTAACTTGATGATACCGAGAGATCTATGCATATTTTGAGATACTTCAGTAAGGATGTTTTGTTAAACATGTCTTTCTTTATCCATCCATGCCTTTGTTTGCAATTATGGAGTGCCATAGCTTGAGTCAATCGAGCTCTACTTTTGCTATCAAATGTTTCCTGGCAGATTGTTTACATGTTATTCAATTTTGCCAAGGTTATTGTGGTTGATCCATGTATGCTATGTTATTGTTCTTGCCATGTATGTCTTCTATGCCATGTCTTCTTGATGTATATATGCTTAGTTTTTCATATAAGGCTCTGTAGTGAGTGCATTGAGCTTGTAAACATGCCTACTTGTTATCAGTTTTTGACATGCCATGTTGCTGAATCTGTTAACGAAACTTTCGATATTGACATGGATGTTACTATATTTTCTGATCCTTTTTGGCTTATGGTCAGTAAGGGACTTTTGTTCTATGCTTTGAGTAGATTCATGCCATGCCTTGTTTTGCTATTATAAGTTCCTGTAGCATGTAGTTTTCTTGCTCTGAACATTGCAACCTGATGCTGTTTTTGCCATGTCCAACCGGATATTTTGTGCACTTTTGCCATGCTTGTTTGAACCTGTTACGATGTGATTTAGCTATAGCTCAGTGCTCATCTTTTGTCAAGCATCTTGTGTAGATCACTGCCATATACTTTGTTGGTATGTTTGGGTGCAGTAGCTTAATTTATTGTTGCTTGCTAAGTGGCATCATGCTGTTAATGGCAGATTTGTGCCATTCTTGTTTTGCTTGTCATTTGCAAACCGTGCATCCGATTCGGTGATCTTTATATCGATTTCAACCGAAATCATCTCATCTTTCAGTGGCATACTTGGTTTGCCAAGTTGATGCCTGGTTCATCATTTTCCTTCCGGGCGCTTTATACGCATTGCATATCACATCTCGCATATCATGCCATGTTTTGCATCATGTTGATTGTGCATTGCACCGTGATTTATTGTGGTTCCTTTGTTTGTGTTCTTGCTTTGGGTAGAGCCGGGAGACAAGTACGTGAACGAGGAACCTGTTGAGAACGCTTACGAGGATCAAGCTTTCGACAACTCGAGAACATTGCGAGCAAGATGACCATACCCTCGAAATCACTTCTATCTTTGCTATGCTAGTTGCTCGCTCTTTTTCTATGCCTATGCTGCGATGCCTACCACTTGCTATATCATGCCACCCATATTGCCATGTCATCCCCTAACCATCCTTTTCCTAGCAAACCGTTGATTGGCTATGTTACCGCTTTGCTCAGCCCTCTTATAGCGTTGCTAGTTGCGAGTGAAGCTGAAGTTTGTTCCTTGTTGGAACATGGAGATGTTGTTCCTTTTGGAACATGTTTACTTGTTGGGGATATCACAATATTTATCTGCTATAATTAATGCATCTATATATTTGGTAAAGGGTGGAAGGCTCGGCCTTATGCACGGTGTTTTGTTCCTCTTGCCACCCTAGTTTCCGTCATACCGGTGTTATGTTCCTTGATTTTCGCGTTCCTTACGGTTGGGTGATTTATGGGACCCCTTGACAGTTCGCTTTGAATAAGACTCGTCCAGCAAGGCCCAACTTTGGTTTTACCATTTGCCACCTAAGCCTTTTTCCCGGGTTTTCGCGAGCCCGAGGGTCATCTTTATTTTAATCCCTCCCCGGACGGTGCTCCTTGAGTGCTGGCCCAACCGAGCCGCTGCGGGGCCACCACGGGAAACTCGAGGCTTGGTTTTACTCGTAGCTGTCTCATCCGGATGTGCCACGAGAGCGAGATATGTGCAGCTCCTATCGGGATTTGTCGGCTGTCGGGTGGCTTTGCTGGTCTTGTTTTATTGCTGTCGAAATGTCTTGTAGTCCGGGATTCGAGATTGATCGGGTCTTCCCGAGAAGGAATATCCTTCGTTGACCGTGAGAGCTTATAATGGGCTAAGTTGGGACACCCCTGCAGGGTAATATCTTTCGAAAGCCGTGCCCGCGGTTATGAGGCAGATGGGAATTTGTTAATGTCGGTTGTAGAAAACCCGAAGTTGACCTCAAATAAAATACACATCAACGCGTGTGTAACCGTGATGGTCTCTTCTCGGCGGAGTCCGGGAAGTGAACACGGTGTTGGAGTTATGTCTGACGTAAGTAGTTCAGGATCACTTCTTGATCGCTACTAGCTTCACGACCGTGCTTTGCTCCTCTTCTCGCTCTCTTTTGCGATGTAGCCACCATATATGCTAGTCGCTTGCTGCAGCTCCACTTTACTACCTGTCCTTCCTATAAGCTTAAATAGTCTTGATCTCATGGTGTGAGATTGCTGAGTCCCGTGACTCACAGATTCTACCAAAACAGTTGCGAGTGCCGATGATGCGGGCAGGTGGCGCAACCGAGCTCAAGTGGGAGTTCGACGAGGAACGTGGTCGTTACTATGTGTCTTTTCCCGATGATCGTAGTGGTGCCCAGTTGGGACGATCGGGATCTGTGTAGCATTTGGGGTATCTTCTTTTATTTTGGTTCCGTAGTCGGACCTTGAGTGTACTCTGAATGATGGATGTTTATTTATGTATTGTGTGAAGTGGCATTGTAAGCCAACTATGTATCTCTTTCCTTATGTATTACATGGGTTGTGTGAAGATTACCTCACTTGCGACATTGCTTTCAATGCGGTTATGCCTCTAAGTCGTGCCTCGACCGTGGGAGATATAGCCGCATCGAGGCGTTACAAGTTGGTAATCGAGCCTTCCCGACTTAGAGCCCCCTACTTGATTGTTTGTTTGGCGTTGTTGAGTCTAGAATGGAAAATGTTTTGAGTCTTAGGATTATATATATCGAGAGTAGGATTCTTTTTACTCCCGGTCCTTAAATAAGCTCTGTGAGGTCTCCGACGAGAGTTTTGACTCTCCTTCTCAAATTTCACTAAAAAAATTTTAGGATCACGTGGGTATCTTGGAATCGTTCCGATGGTTTTGTGGCGAGAACATTGTTCTTGGTGCCTCGACATTTAGGGGTTGTGGCGGTGTCCCGGGAGTTGAGCTCCGAGGTGTTGTCGTCACAATTTTATCGTTGCGATTCGGAATACCTGAGTTTTGCCGACATCGAAATCTCTTTTGTGCAGTTGTTGGTGAGATAACCCGATAACCCGAAGATTGGGCGAGCTCGGGAGTATTGCCATGACTTGTATAACGGATGTTTTTGAAGGTCGAGGTACACGATTTCGAGGATTTCTTGGTTATGTGTTGACGGATGGATACAACTGGATCTAGGTATTGTTAGTTTGGGTGATATATTTTGTGTCCCTGTATCCCCAACACCAGATTGCATAACCAGAAAGTTTAGGGAGTTTATAGGTGGAATTCTAGTAGCTTACGGGATATTCTTTCCGGCGGATGTATGATTTGAGATTGGGGTTCAACGTCTAGTGGTCCGCCCATTCACGGTCGATTCTGATGGTCACGAGGCGTCTTAAAGACTCCTTGGCTATGCTGATTCGGGGACGTCTTGTTTGTCATTCGTGACGTCCGCTATATGTCGTGTCCGTGTGGGCCCCACCACGAACACTTTGGGCGAAATCTCTATCATGTGTTTGTTCTGGCTCATTCTAGAAGCCAATCTTTTGTTTTCAGTTGTGATATTCGATTTGTTTCTAAGACAGATGTTGTTTCCATATCTTTATCTAAGTGGCTTCTCACCTTAATGGACGTGTGATGATTAACTTTGGAATTCATTCGTTCATTCTTGTTCGAATGTTTATTGTGAAGACTATATGTTGCAATTTCTATCCGTTGATTCTACTTGACTATTTGTCTATCAAAGGACTAACGGATGTCACCCTCTCCAGGATGGCTCCGCCAACGCGTCTGAATCCGGATCGCAATGATGGGGATCAGTCGAACCCTCCACCTCCACCTCCACCTCCAGAGGCCTGGCAAGCTATCATGGCAGCCACCAATGCCAATGCTAAGATGATTTTGCAGCTCTTGCAAGAACGTACTCAGGGGCAAGGCAATCAAGGAAATCAAGTTCAAGGCAACAACCAGCTGCACTTTGCTACTCTCAGTCAGTTCCTTGCTAATCAGCCGAAGTCTTTCAGTTTCTGTGTCGAGGCCACAGACGCTGACGATTGGCTTGTGGACATCTGCAAGCATTTTGATTGTAGCAATGTCAGACCTGAGGACTTTGTCAAGTTTGCATCGTTTCAACTCAAGGATCAAGCTGCTGAGTGGTACCAGCAATACAAAGATTCCAGAGGAGGTCGTGTCATTACAGGATGAGTTCGCCGAGATTTGAGCTCACCACATTCGAATAGTGTTGTTGAGAGCAAGTGTGAGGAGTTCCACAATCTCAAGCAAGGCAACATGTCTGTCTATCAATACAATATCCAGTTCGAGCTCGCTTCGTTTTGCTAAGCAAGGCGTGCACGATGAAAAGAGTATGATCTATCAATTCAGAGGTGGTGCGAGAGAAGATCTGCAATTAGCTCTTGTGCTTTTTGAGCGAGATAAGTATGATGAATTCTACAACATGGCACTGAAGCAAGAAGCTGCCCAGCTCAAATGTGAGGCTTCTAAGAAGAGAATCGGGGATGCAGATTCAGTCTTCTTCTTCCTCTCAAGTGGCAGCTAAGCAGCATAAGTTCTACCTTCCTCCTCCTCCGTTCCGTCGGCCTTATCGCGAGAAGAACTCAGGTGGCCGTGGATCTTCCCACCCACCCAACCCAAGCTATCGAGAACAAGTCAAATTCTCAAGCTCCAAGGTCAAGTGCTCCTTACCACCGTCCGCTCTACGAGGTGACTTGCAACAAATGTCGCAGAAAGGTCACTATGCGAACAAGTGCTTCAACCAGAGGCGCCTTCCGCCTCCTCCTCTGTGAAATCTTCCAAGAATGCGGTGGTCAAGCATAATCCCAAGTCTGCAAAGGTCAATATGATGAATGCAGCTCAAGCAGAGGATTCTTCAGATGTGATCATGGGTAATCTTCCAGTTAATGATATTCCTGCAAAAGTCTTATTTGATACTGGTGCATCGCATTCTTTCATGTCATATCCATTTTCATCGAAGCACAATTTTGATACAGAGGCATTACCTAAAGCTATGCAAGTTATTTCTCCGGCTAAGCGTTTGAGATCTACCATGTTGGTTCCAAATGTCGGTATCAAGATGGGTGACTATAGATTTCTGGCTAAACCTATTGTTCTTGGTGACTCGGATATTGATCTTATTCTCGGAATGGACTGGCTTTCTCAGCACAAAGCTCAACTTAATTGTGCTGCCAGGGAAATTCAATTGACTCACTCTTCTAATGATGTGATCATCTATGCCGCTCATGATGAAACCATGCGGTTGTTTTCTCTCAATGAGAAGGGCGAATTGGATGCTATCTCTCGATTCCGATCGTTTGTGAGTACCAAGATGTCTTTCGGAAGAGCTTCGGGTATGCCTCCTCATCGGCCGATTGAATTCGTTATCGATCTTGAGCACCGCATCGAACCCGTTTGCAAGCGTCCATACAAGCTTGGACCTGATGAGCTGAAGGAATTGAAGAAGCAGCTCGATGAACAAGAGCGTCGGGGTTTGATCAGACCGAGTTCATCTCCTTGGGGTTGTGGTGTTCTTTTTGTCCAGAAGAAGGATGGCACGGACCGACTTTGCGTCGATTACCGTCCATTGAATAAGAAGACAATCAAGAACAAGTATCCACTTCCCAACATCAATGAGCTTTTCGAGCAACTCAAAGGTGCTAAAGTGTTCTCCAAGCTTGACCTTCGTATGGGTTATCATCAGATTCGCATTCGTGAACAAGATATTCCCAAGACAGCATTCAGAACAAGCTTTGGTTCTTATGAATATACTGTCATGTCTTTTGGCCTTGTCAATGCTCCTCCAACATTCTCTCGGATGATGAACTTCATATTCAACCCTACACCAATGAATTCGTCTTGGTCTATCTTGATGATATTTTGGTCTTCTCCAAGAATAAGAAGGATCATGCCAAACATTTGCGATTGGTGCTAGACAAGCTCAGAGAGTATCAATTCTATGCGAAGTTCTCCAAATGTGAATTTTGGCTTGATGAAGTGCTTTACCTTGGTCATATCATCTCCGCCAAGGGCATCGCTGTTAATCCCGAAAAGGTGTCCGCAATTGTGAACTGGGAACCTCCTCAGAATGTCAAGCAGCTCCGCAGTTTTCTTGGTCTTGCAAGCTATTGCCGAAGATTCGTTGAGAACTTCTCCAAGATTGCAAAGCCTCTTTCCAACCTTCTCCAGAAGCATGTGAAGTATGTCTGGTCTCCTGAGTGTGATGTTGCTTTCAATACCCTCAAAGAGAAACTCGTCACAGCTCCTGTCTTGACTCCTCTGATGAATCCAAGCCATTTGAAGTTTTACGTGATGCTTCTCTTCAAGGTCTCGGTGCTGTGTTAATGCAAGAGAAGAGAGTTGTGGCTTATACCTCTCGCCTTGATTGAAGCCCAACGAAAAGAACTACCCCACTCACGATCTTGAGTTGGCGGCGATTGTCCATGCATTGATAACATGGAGACATCTCTTGTTGGGAAGGAAAGTGGACATTTTCACCGATCACAAGAGTCTCAAGTACATCTTCACTCAACCCAACCTCAACCTCAGGCAGACTCGATGGGTGAAATGATTCAAGAGTACAACCCAAGTATTGAATATACTCGGGCAAGGCCAATGTCATTGCAGATGCTTTGAGCAGGAAAGCTTCTGCAGCAGTCTAATCCTCAAGCCCTTCCGGCGGATCTCTGTGAAGCTTTCCATAAGCTGAATCTTCAAGTTGTTCCTCAAGGCTTTCTTGCCAACCTCATAGTCTCTCCTACTTTGGAAGATCAGATTCGTGAGGCTCAACTTCTGGATGCCATGGTGAAAAAGGTGAAGCGTGGTATCGACAAGGGCATTTCAAGTACAAGTGCTTCCACATTGATGACAAAGATACTCTTTTCTTTGAGGACGGATTGTGGTTCCTAAGGGTGATCTGAGAAAAGTCATTATGAGCGAGGCTCACAATTCGCTTCTATCCATTCATCACGGAAGTACGAAGATGTACCATGACCTCAAGCAGTCATATTGGTGGACTCGAATGAAGCGAGAAATTGCTCAATTCGTGAATGAATGTGATGTCTGCAGAAGAGTGAAAGCAGAACACCAACGACCAGCTGGTCTCCTTCAACCTCTTGCTATTCCGAATGGAAGTTTGATCATATTGAGATGGACTTCGTGACTGGTTTTCCAAAGTCAAGCGTGGAAATGATGCTATCTTCGTTGTCATTGACAAGCTTACTAAAGTGGCTCATTTTCTTCCTATCAAAGAATCGATCACAGCAGCTCGGTTGGCGAGCTATACACCTCGAGATTGTCTCCTTGCGGCATTCCACAAGTGATCTCTTGAGACCGTGGCAGCATCTTTACCTCCAAGTTTTGGGATTCTTTTGAAGGCCATGGGCACCAACATTCGTTCAAAGACAGCTTTCCATCCTCAAACAAGTGGCCAAGTGGGCGAGTAAATCAAATCCTTGAAGATATGCTCGGGGCTTGTGTCATTTCTTTCGGTATGAAGTGGGAAGATTGTCTTCCATATGCGAGTTCTCCTACAACAACAGCTTCCAAGCTAGTTGGGCAAGGCCCCATTCGAAATTCTCTATGGCGAAAGTGCCGTACTCCTCTCAATTGGTGCGAGACGGTGAGCGCCAACTTCTTGGCAATGACTTGATCACGAAGCGGAAGAAATGTGCAAAGTCATTCGTGAGAATCTCAAAGCCGCATAATCGCGCGGAAGAGCTATTATGATGATAAGCACCGTGATGTGGCTTTTGAAATCGGAGACCATGTCTACCTCGCGTCTCTCAATGAAAGGCACTCGCCGCCGTTATCAAAGGAAGCTTGCCCCTAGATCGTGGGTCCTTTCAAGATCATTGGCAAAGAGGCGATCTAGCCTATCAACTTGAGCTTCCATCCAATTTGCAAGCGTGCGATGTGTTTCACGTGTCACAGCTTCGCAAGTGCTTCAAGACTCCTGAACGCACTATCAACTTCAAGAGATTGACCTTCAAGAAGATCTCTCTTATCATGAGCACCCGTTGCTATTCTTGAAGAAACCGGCGCAAGACTCGCAACAAGTCAATCAAATTCCTCAAAGTGAAGTGGTCACACCATTCCGACCGAGAAGCCACACAGGGGCGCGAGGATCACCTCCGTTCGAATATCCGAGTTCTTTCAGTCCTAGATCTGGGGCGAGATCCTCTTGTAGTGGTGGAGTGTTGTAACACCCGGAAGTAACTTTCCATATTTGTAACTCAAACTCTTGCCATTTTCGGCATTGTGATATGATATTCCCTCCGTGGTTGGGTTTTCTTCATTTTGCATTTTGTCCATGTCATGCATTTTTATCATGTCATCATGTGCTTCGCATTTGCATACGTGTTCGTCTCATGATTCCGAGCATTTTTCCCGCTGTCCGTTTTGCAATCCGACACACCTATCTCTCCCGGCGGCCCCTTTTACGTTTTTCCGTGTGCGGGTACTAAACCTTCTCGGAATGGACCGAGGTTTGTCTAGTGGCCTTGGTATACCAACCTTAGACCACCGGTCAAGTTTCGGGTCATTTGGAGCTCGTTTGGTACTCCAACGGTTAACCGCACTCTCGCAAAGGCCTCTTTTAAGTTGCAGACCAACACCCCTTCAAAACAGCCCAATAACCCATCTAAGTCACTTCCATGCTCTCCGTCGTTCGATCACGATGGTGTGGGCGAAAACTACACCTCATTTGGACTCTCCTAGCTCCCTCTATGCCTATATATATACAAACCCCATTCCAAATCCCGGATCAATTCCCCCCTAACCTAGCAAATTTCCCCCTCCGCGCCGCCGGACGTGTCCGATTCGGGCTGGACACGTCCGCCCGTCGCCGCCGGCCTACGGGCGTGCCACGTGGCGCCGGTCCCCGATTCGCCGCCCTTGACCAGCCGCCAGCGAAGCCCTCCCGCCGGTCGCCGCCCGCATGCAGGCGCCTGAAACCAGCGCCCGCTCCGCCGCCTCGCCCGCCTGGCCGCCCTCCTCCGCCGCCTCGCCGCCGACCGGCCGGCCCTCCTCGCCGCCACCGGCCCGGCCGCCGCCGCCGCCGCCGGTCGGCGCCGTCGCCGCCTGCCGGCCACCGGGTCTCCCCGCCGGCGCCTTCTTCCCCTTCCGGCCGCCGCCCCCGCCGTGGATCCGGCGAGTAGCCGCCGCCGCCGCTACCCTCGATCCGGATCGGCCGTATCTCGATCGGGAACCGCCCGTTGACTTCTTCCCCCCTCCTCATTTCTTCCAAGTCTTTTGCATCCTATGTTATTTTGTTGCATTTTCAACGTAGCGTAACTTTGCATCTGTATCTCCATTTTGCGCGTATAATATGTCAGAATGTTCGCCTCGAAGAGTAGATCATTTCATCTCATTGCATCATTTTCGTTTGAGCTCATCTTGATGCCCGAAATGATGTTGGAAGAGGGCTATGTGATGTTAGTTTCTGTTTCTTAACAGAACTTGCACTTTTGTTATTTTTGCTATGATTGATGTGTGCACCCTATGAATTTGAGTCCTACATGTGTTTTGTAATATGCCATGCCATCTTTCCAGGGGTGTATGCCATGTATTTTTGTGATCTATGTGGTGACTAGCACAAGCATGCAAAGTAGGTGTCCTGATGTTGCTGTTTTCAGCCCTGTTTAGCTGATATTTTGATGCCAGGTTAACTTGATGATACCGAGAGATCTATGCATATTTTGAGATACTTCAGTAAGGATATTTTGTTAAACATGTCTTTATCTATCCATCCATGCCTTTGTTTGCAATTATGGAGTGCCATAGCTTGAGTCAATCGAGCTCTACTTTTGCTATCAAATGTTTCCTGGCAGATTGTTTACATGTTATTCAATTTTGCCAAGGTTGTTGTGGTTGATCCATGTATGCTATGTTATTGTTCTTTCCATGTATGTCTTCTATGCCATGTCTTATTGATGTATGTATTCTTAGTTTTTCATATAAGGCTCTGTAGTGAGTGCATTGAGCTTGTAAACATGCCTACTTGTTATCAGTTTTTGACATGCCATGTTGCTGAATCTGTTAACGAAACTTTCGATATTGACATGGATGTTACTATATTTTCTGATCCTTTTTGGCTTATGGTCAGTACGGGACTTTTGTTCTATGCTTTGAGTAGATTCATGCCATGCCTTGTTTTGCTATTATAAGTTCCTGTAGCATGTAGTTTTCTTGCTCTGAACATTGCAACCTGATGCTGTTTTTGCCATGTCCAGCCTGATATTTTGTGCACTTTTGCCATGCTTGTATGAACCTGTTATGATGTGATTTAGCCGTAGCTCAGTGCTCATCTTTTGTCAAGCATCTTGTGTAGATCACTGCCACATACTTTGTTGGTACGTTTGGGTGCAGTAGCTTAATTTATTGTTGCTTGCTAAGTGGCATCATGCTGTTAATGGCAGATTTGTGCCATTCTTGTTTTGCTTGTCATTTGCAAACCGTGCATCCGATTCCGGTGATCTTTATATCGATTTCAACCGAAATCATCTCATCTTTCAGTGGCATACTTGGTTTGCCAAGTTGATGCCTGGTTCATCATTTTCCTTCGGAGCCTTTATCGCATTGCATATCACATCTCGCATATCATGCCATGTTTTGCATCATGTTGATTGTGCATTGCACCGTGATTTATTGTGGTTCCTTTGTTTGTGTTCTTGCTTTGGGTAGAGCCGGAGGCGAGTGCGTGAGCGAGGAACCTGTTGAGAACGCTTACGAGGATCAAGCTTTCGACAACTCGAGAACATTGCGAGCAAGATGACCATACCCTCGAAATCACTTCTATCTTTGCTATGCTAGTTGCTCGCTCTTTTCTATGCCTATGCTTCGATGCCTACCACTTGCTATATCATGCCACCCATATTGCCATGTCAGCCCTAACCATCCTTTTCCTAGCAAACCGTTGATTGGCTATGTTACCGCTTTGCTCAGCCCTCTTATAGCGTTGCTAGTTGCGAGTGAAGCTGAAGTTTGTTCCTTGTTGGAACATGGAGATGTTGTTCCTTTTGGAACATGTTTACTTGTTGGGGATATCACAATATATATCTGCTATAATTAATGCATCTATATATTTGGTAAAGGGTGGAAGGCTCGGCCTTATGCCCGGTGTTTTGTTCCTCTTGCCACCTAGTTTCCGTCATACGGTGTTATGTTCCTTGATTTTCGCGTTCCTTACGGTTGGGTGATTTATGGGACCCCCTTGACAGTTCGCTTTGAATAAGACTCGTCCAGCAAGGCCCAACTTTGGTTTTACCATTTGCCACCTAAGCCTTTTCCCCGGGTTTCGCGAGCCGAGGGTCATCTTTATTTTAACCCCGGACCAGTGCTCCTTGAGTGCTGGCCCGAACGAGCCGCTCATGGGCCACCACGGGAAACTCGAGGCTTGGTTTTACTCGTAGCCTGTCTCATCCGGATGTGCTCGAGAGCGAGATATGTGCAGCTCCTATCGGGATTTGTCGGCTGTCGGGTGGCTTTGCTGGTCTTGTTTTATTGCTGTCGAAATGTCTTGTAGTCCGGGATTCGAGATTGATCGGGTCTTCCGGTAGAAGGAATATCCTTCGTTGACCGTGAGAGCTTATAATGGGCTAAGTTGGGACACCCTGCAGGTAATATCTTTGAAAGCCGTGCCCGCGGTTATGAGGCAGATGGGAATTTGTTAATGTCGGTTGTAGAAAACCGAAGTTGACCTCAAATAAAATACACATCAACGCGTGTGTAACCGTGATGGTCTCTTCTCGGAGTCCGGAAGTGAACACGGTGTTGGAGTTATGTCGGCGTAAGTAGTTCAGGATCACTTCTTGATCGCTACTAGCTTCACGACCGTGCTTTGCTCCTCTTCTCGCTCTCTTTTGCGATGTAGCCACCATATATGCTAGTCGCTTGCTGCAGCTCCACTTTACTACCTGTCCTTCCTATAAGCTTAAATAGTCTTGATCTCGCGGGTGTGAGATTGCTGAGTCCCGTGACTCACAGATTCTACCAAAACAGTTGCGGTGCCGATGATGCGGTCAGGTGACGCAACCGAGCTCAAGTGGGAGTTCGACGAGGGCGTGGTCGTTACTATGTGTCTTTTCCCGATGATCGATAGTGGTGCCCAGTTGGGACGATCGGGGATCTGTGTAGCATTTGGGGTATCTTCTTTTATTTTGGTTCCGTAGTCGGACCTTGAGTGTACTCGAATGATGGATGTTTATTTATGTATTGTGTGAAGTGGCATCGTAAGCCAACTATGTATCTCTTTCCTTATGTATTACATGGGTTGTGTGAAGATTACCTCACTTGCGACATTGCTTTCAATGCGGTTATGCCTCTAAGTCGTGCCTCGACACGTGGGAGATATAGCCGCATCGAGGGCGTTACATCCCCTTTATACATGGCAGACAAGATCTTCAGCAGTTCGGTGACCGATCCCGGCCCTTTGCGGCCATGGCGGGTGGCATCGTCCTCCCCGTTGAAGTCCCACATGGGGTGGCCCCTATATTGGAGCGGCTGCACTCCCGTCATAATACAGATTGCCATGACTCCAATCATGGTAAATCCGGCATGAGCCGATAACCTTATTCGGCTCATGAAGTAAAGGACATCCGGTCATTTTCCCTCAGGGGGCTCGAGGCGCCCGGCTTAGGCGCTTCTTGAGAGGAGCATTGCTAAACTCCGGAAGGCCGATCCGAACAGGATCCGGCAGCGGGGCGTCCTCCATGTAAAACCATTCCGAAGGGCAGTTTTGGACGCCTTCTTGAGGTTCGGATAGATATCCGGTCCGGCGATCGCCATAGTTGGCTCCGTCCACTTGATATATTGACCCCTCGTGAGAGCGGGGTACTAGGCAGAATAATCTCTTCCACAGCGCGAAATGAGCCTCGACGCCCAAGAATAGTTCGCAAAGGGCCACGAAGCCCGCGATGTGCAAAATGGAGGCAGGCGTAAGGTGGTGCAACTGGAGGCCGTAGAACTCCAAGAGCCCCCGGAGAAACGGATGGACTGGAAATCCGAGTCCTCTTAGTAGATAATAGACGAATCATACCCGCTCTCCTTTAGAGGGATCGGGGACACTCTCTGCTTGCTTTCCGCCCTTGTAGGTGGCAAGTCCGGCTCGAACCAGAACCATGAAGGCCGGGGGAAGAAATCCCTTGGTTTGGATTATAACTAGCTCACTATGCGAGACTGAGCATCTCTCCCAATTTCCAGGCTGAGGGCTGGGAGCGCGGAGGAGGAGGAGCGTCATTGTCCATGATGGAATGGGCTTTGGTCGGGCGCTCATGAAAGCTTCATGAAGGGGATGGTGTGACTCAGATCTAGATCCTCGCCCTTTTATAGGCAGCTCATTTGCACAGCTAGGGGTAAGTGTAAAAATACCCTGGCTTTTCGCATTCATTCAAACACGTGGAAGATGGCCATTATTGGGCGTAGAAGCCAAGGGCGCAGCATTTATCGAAGCGGACACTATTCGACAAGTATATGGAATTTGGAGAAGAACCCGCCTCGCAATGCGAAGACAATCAACGCGCCGGACTCATCGTCATTGAAGCCTGGTTGGGGGGGCTCTTGAGGAGTCGGATTAGGGGTGTCCGGATAGCGAACTATCACCGTTGGCGGACTCTGGACTATGAAGATACAAGATTGAAGACTTCGTCTCGTGTCCGGATGGACTTTCCTTGGCGTGGAAGGCAAGCTTGGCGATACGGATATGTAGATCTCCTACCATTGTAACCGACTATGTGTAACCCTAACCTATCCGGTGTCTATATAAACCGGAGGGTTTTAGTCTATAGGACGAACAACAATCATACCATAGGCTAGCTTCTAGGGTTTAGCCTCTCTGATCTCGTGGTAGATCTACTCTTGTACTACCCATATCATCAATATTAATCAAGCAGGAGTTGGGTATTAACTCCATCGAGAGGGCCCGAACCTGGGTAAAAACATCGTGTCCCTTGTCTCCTGTTACCATCCGCCTAGACGCACAGTTCGGGACCCCCTACCCGAGATCCGCCGGTTTTGACACCGACAGGCACCTTCAATGCAGACGGAGCGCTTGATGACTTCAACCCGTGGACAGGCGTCCACCAGCCGCCGCACTAGCCCAAAGTAGCTCCCAGGCATGGCTTCCAATGGCCACAGCCGAACTATGAGGCCCCTCATGGCCTGTTCGGCGACCTTGTGGAGCTCGACCAGCTGCTTCAGCTGGTCGCTTAGGGGCACCGGATGTCCGGCCTCAGTATATTGAGACCAGAACACCTTCTCCGTCGAGCTCCCCTCCTTGGCATGGTAGAATGCGGCAGCATCAGACACACTACAGGGCAGATCTGCGAATGCTCCTGGAGAGCTCCGAATCCGGGTAAGTAATAGGTAATTCACTTTCACATGCTTGCATTGCATAAAGAATGCCTTACCCGCCACTATCTTCTTTAATTATTCAATTTCCTCGAGGGCTTTTCGGGCCTCGGCCTTAGCAGCTTTGGCACTCTCAAGAGCCGAGGTAAGCTCGGACTCTCGGGTCTTCGAGTCACGCACCAAACCCTCGTGTTTTTTCACGAGAGCCTGGAGCTCTTGCCACACCTCCGCCAGCTGCGCCTCCCCCTTCTCTCGCTCGGTGCGCTCTGCGGCCGCTTTGCTTTCGGCCACGGACACCACTTCCTTTAGGGTCGCCACCTCGTTCGTGGCCCCTGCAGTACCCATGTTATTCCTGTTATTTTTCGCAACCGTAACCTTTCTATAAGGTATTTCTTTAATAAGGTATTACTTACCTTCCTTGTCCTCGAGCTGCTTCTTGGCAAGGCCGAGCTCGTTCTCGAACCGCTCGAGGCTCTGCGTCAATGCATTGACCTCCGCAGTCAGTGCGGCAGAGGTCAGCAGCGCAGCCTGCATTCCCATATTGACACACTTATGTTAGACTCCTGCGTATATCTTTTTAGATCCTTAGTCCGGCTTTTCTTTCCGAACACGAACTAAGCATCGAGGGCTACTGTCTATCGGTAATATTTCTACATATTCTAAACTTACCTCAAAGCCTGTTAGAAGGCTGGTACAGGCTTGATCAGCCCGCTCTTGGCGGACTGAACTTTCGGATCACCACACTCATAGCAGTGCGGTGCTCCTCCTCGATGGGCTGTTAAGCACCTCGATAAGCTATCCGGTGCCTCGGTTGGGCCGGAAGACACGGCGTCTAACCCTTCTTCTGAAGGACCGCTTGCGGACTCGGAACCGCTGAAGGTTCGGCATGGAGTCGGGACGAGGTGGGCTTAGAGCCTGGGGTCTCGCCCCCCCGCGCTGAGTCGGGAGGTTGCCTTGCGGCGCCTCCTGCGCCACCTCCTCTTGACCAGGCCCCTTGGGGCACCACCTCGGCATCGTCCGCACCGTGAGGCGATGAGGCGGCGGAAGTGAAGTACTCTCCATTTCCGGCGAACCCGAGGGACCCTTCGATGAAGCGGCGAACTTCGCCCTTAGGCGGGCTACATGATTGTTCGGCATTAGAGAACACTATGCAATAAAAAAGCCATGGGTATCCGGACACTTACGATCTCGCCGAGGCTTGGCCCTTGTTGGCCAATCCTCCTCGTCGTTATCGGCGTTGGTGGAGAGATTCGGAGGAAGGTTCTTCCTTCTTGGACCCTCCGGCCTCCCGGTTGGGGCGGCCTTCCTTTTCCTTTCCTCCCGGCTGGAGAGAGGCTTTTTCCTCGTCCTCGTTCTCGGAGAAGATTCGCTTGAGAATCGGACAACACCGGCGTCGGGAGCTCCTTGAGTTCCGTTGCCTCCTTCTTAACCTTCTTCTCGGCACCACATGAGGTACCGTAGCCAGTAGCCCGTCAATCAGGCGTCCGCTGGAGTCTTCGCAAAAGGCGGACAGTTAACCTGTCGGACGTCTTGACCAGATCTGTTAAAGGTTAGGAGTTTTAGATCCGCATAGAGTCAAACTATGAAAAAGAGTCCCATAAAGGGTAAAATAACTCACCTCGCTGGCTTGGCGCTGCGAGCTGAATCCGCGATCTTGGGTAGCGGATGTGGGAACCTCGGCGCCCTTGAACAGCACCTTCGGGCATCTTCGTACGTAGTGTTGAAGAGCCTTGTCGAGATTGGGTCTTTGTGCGGATCGAACTCCACAATTTGAAGGCCCGTTGTTGGCATGGGAGAATCCGGCGGATGAGCATCACCTGGATTACGTTGACAAGCCTGAGATTCTTGTCTACCAGGTTTCGGACGCATGTTTGGAGTCCGGATAGCTCGTTCGAATTCCCCCACGTCAGGCCCGTCTCTTTCCATGACGAGAGCCGTGTGGGGAAGCCAGATCTGAATTCGGGGGCCACCGCCCATTTGGAGTCGCGCGGCTCGGTGATATAGAACCACCCGGATTGCCACCCCTTTATTGTCTCCACGAAGGAGCCCTCGAGCCACAGGACTTTGGCCATCTTGCCAACCATGGCACCTCCGCACTCCGGCAGCGGCCGCCCACTACCTTCGGCCTGACATTGAAGATCTTCAGCCATAAGCCGAAGTGGGGCTGGATGCAGAGGAAGGCCTCGCACACGATGATGAACGCCGAGATCTTGAGGATGAAGTTCGGGGCCAGGTCGTGGAAGTCCAGGCCGTAGTAGAACATGAGCCCCCGGAAAAATGGGTGAAGTGGAAAACCTAGTCCGCGGAGGAAGTGGGGGAGAAACACCACCCTCTCATGGGGCCTGGGGGTTGGAATGAGCTGCCCCGCGTCGGGCAGCCGGTGCGCGATGTTGCTGGACAAGTATCCGGCTTCCCGCAGCTTTGTGATGTGCCCCTCCGTGATGGAGGAGGCCATTGAGGGAGTCCTGGATTAGGGGGTGTCCGGATAGCCGGACTACCATCATCAGCCGAACTATCATTGGCCGGACTATCATCATCGACCGGACTCCAAGACTATGAAGATACAAGATTGAAGACTTCGCCCCGTGTCCGGATGGGACTTTCCTTGGCTTGGATGGCAAGCTTGGCGTCTGGATATGTAGATCTCCTACCATTGTAACCGACTCTATGTAACCCTAGCCCTCTCCGGTGTCTATATAAACCGGATGGCTCTAGTCCGTGGGACGAACAACAACCCTTACAATCATACCATAGGCTAGCTTCTAGGGTTTAGCCTCCTTGATCTCGTGGTAGATCCACTCTTGTAAACATCCACAATATCAATATCAATCGAGCAGGGCGTGGGTTTTACCTCCATCAAGAGGGCCCGAACCTGGTAAAACATCGTGTCCCTCGTCTCCTGTTAGCATCCGCCTAGGCGCACAGATTCGGGACCCCCTACCGAGATCCGCGTTTTGACACCGACATTGGTGCTTTCATTGAGAGTTCCTCGTAGCCGTCACCAATAGGCGCGATGGCTTCTTCAATAGATAACGACGCAGTCCTGGGTGAGACTTTTCTCCTCGGACGAACCTTCGTATTCGGCGGCTTCGCACTGCGGGCCAACTCACTTGGCCATCTGGAGCAGATCGAAAGCTACGCCCCTGGCCGTCAGGTCATGTTTGGAAGCCTGAACTTCACGGCCGATATCCGCGGGGACTTGATCTTCGATGGATCTGAGCCACAGCCGAGCATGCCGCGCTGTCACGATGGGCATGACCTAACTCTGCCGCCGGACAGCACTTTGGAGGCCGCACACGAATCCGCTCCGACCCATAGTCCGGAGCCGATCGCTCGGATCGAGGACGGATGGCTGGACACCGCCTCGGGAGCTGCAACTTCTACGGCGATGGAGTCGAACACTTACCTTGTCCCACATAAAGCCCATGACTCCGAGGTGCCGGACTCTCTGGCGGACTCCGAACCTCCTGCGCCCCTGCCAGTCGAATCCGATTGGGCGCCGATCATGGAATTCACCGCTGCGGACATCTTTCACCACTCGCCCTTCGGCGATATCGTAAATTCACTGAAGCATATCTCGCTATCCGGAGAGCCTTGGCCGAACTACGGCCAGGATGGTTGGGGACAGCAGACGACGAAGAAATTGAGCCCACCACCAACCGCCGTGGCCACCGTCGACGATTTAACCGACGTACTCGACTACGACTCCGAAGACATCGACGGCATGGATGACGATGCCGGAGACTACCAAAAACCAGTGCCCACAGGACACTGGAAAACCACCTCGTCATACGACATATACATGGTGGACACCCCAAAGGGAAGCGATAACGAGGAACAACGGGGCGCGGCAGAGGATAATCTCGCCGATAAACAGCCAAACGGCGGCGTAAGCGCGCCCTAAGTCCGCCTCGATCAAAGCAGCATTCCTAACGACCCAGCGATAGAGCAGGGCAAACCAGCGGACAACGAACAGGGCGAGCGGATAATCAACCCCTTCACGGAGCAATCAACAGTCCGGACACAACACCGAGCATAGAACATACACAAAAGACTGCCGTCGCCCTTTGCAAGAAGTTTGAAGAAGGAGAAACGGAAGCTCAAAACAGCAGAAGACACTCTCAGAATGAAGTGGAGCAAAGTATTCAAAACTGCAGACAAATATGGCAATGGCCATCAAACAAAGAGCTACCCGAAGCGCAAGTTGCTACCAGAATTTGATGAGGAAGCCATAGAGCCCTCACAGTCAAAAAATAAAGAGGCCGCCTGGCCGGATAAACGGCCAGATGACAGGCCAAAAGCGACAAGCGGGGCCGCACACAAGCCGACTTATAATCCTGGGAAAACGGACGGCCCAACTAGGTCCATCTACGGGTCAAAAAAGGGCCCCAGGAAGTAACACAACGCGACAAGTGTTGAAGACAGCGGCACACCCAAATCTGAGGCGCCGCACACCGCTATGTTTTACCGACGAGGTGCTCGATCATGAATTTCCAACAGGGTTCAAACCCATAAACATAGAGGCATCTGACGCACAACAGACCCGGAGTGCGGATAGAAGATTACATACTACACATACACATGGCTAGAGGAGATGATCTCACGCCATAAAATACCTACCCTCAAGCTCAAAGGGCCAGCTCGGCATTGGCTCAAAAGCCTCCCGAAAACACTGTTGGAAGTTGGGAAGAGCTTGAGGGCGTGTTTAAACAAATTTTCAAGGGACTTATGTCCGCCCTCCGGATCTGACGATCTGAGTCATATAACCCAACAGCCCGGAGAGTCGGCGCGCAAATTCTGGAACAGGTTCCTTACCAAAAAGAACCAAATAGTCGACTGTCCGGACGCGGAAGCCTTAGCAGCTTTTAAATACAACGTCCGAGACGAATGGCTCGCCTGAACACCTCGGCCAGAGAAGCCAAGAACAATGGCCGCGCTAACAAACCTCATGATGCGCTTTTGCGCGGAGAAGACAACTAGCTAGCAAGATGCAGCACCAGCGACCGAGTACATCCGAGATCGAGATGGAAGCGGAAAGTCACGGCGCAGGAAAGATCTGCGCGGAACAAAAAAAAAAGCCCAAAAGACACGGCGGTCAACGCCGGATTCAAAACTTCATGGCCAAACAATAAAACACGGCCTCTTAAGGACAACAGAGGCGAGCTATCAAATTTAAAGAAAATTTTAGATCGGATATGTCAAATCCACGATACCCGGAAGGCCGCAAACCATACCAACCGAAATTGTTGGGTTTTAAACAGTCCGGCAGACTCAACGCCCGGACACAAGGGCTCGATCATGGCGAGGGCGATGTGAACCCCACCGGCGAGCACGGAAGTCAAAGACTTTCCCACAAGAAGTCAAAACAGTAAATTCGCTTCACGTGATAGTACGGAAAACCAACACGGCACTTTCGCTAAGACAAGTGTCGCACGGTCCACCCAGTGGAACACGAGATTGGATGTCAAAACCAATCACTTTCGACCATCTGGATTAGTCGAAGTATCCGGAATGCAGGATAGACTGCCACGATATTGGATCCCATAATAGAGCGGACTGCAATTCACGCATGTTTTGATGGATGGCGGTGACTTAAACCTGCTAGATCCGGACACAATCCATAAGTTGGGATAGAGCATACTGCAATTCGGCATAGCCGCACTTCCTTCAAAGGAGTGGCGCCAGGCCCTTACGCCCGGTGCACAGTTTCATTATTACTAGAAGTTGTGTTGGGTCACGACAACTTCCGGCGAGAAAAAGCTAACCTTTTATGTCGCCCCATTTAAAAGTAGCTATCAAGCATCTTTGGGATGGGAAGCTTTCGTCCGCTTCAATGCAATACCACATTCGCGTCTCTTACGCTTAAAATGCCAGTCCACGTGGCATCATTTCATTAAAAGGTAGCACTGAGACCCGGACACGGCTGGGCGAGTCGGAATAAATAAGCTAGGGCTACCTAGCGCACACCCTTCACAAGGGTTTGCACATATAAGCCATAATGAGCTAGCATAGGCTCAGCTTTATTAATCTATATTTCAATTTTTATGCACTTTCTCGCACGATTTCTTTTCCAACCAAGTTCCTCTCTTTTCACGGATGAACAGCATGCACACCCGTCCGAGGATACGGCTGCGCGGAACCTGGCGCAGGCGTGCGATGAGGGACCCGTTGCAAGGACTCTTTTCAGACTAAGACCCTACGTAAACCTTTCTTACTGTCTCTTGTTGCTATAATCCCTGGTTTATCATTATAACGAGAGTGGAGACTGGCGTTTTGGCATCGGCGCGCCGGAAAAACCTGCCCGCACTGAACACAAGGGCTTAGGGCTTTGTTTTGCCGCTATTATAAAGACCGATCACCTTCGGGAGTGTTGGCGTCTCGAGTTAGGCCTTATATGCATCAGCTCGAATCATGTCTTTGGTCAAATGTTGGGTTTGCCCGGCTCACGTGTTTTGCTGCCTTCGTTCCGTATCATCGGCTAACGCGGCTCCGGAGAACTCTGCGATTGTGCCCCAGTTCGGCTGGCGAGCACCTCGATGAAAGCGAAAACTGACTGTCATGATACAGCGAGAGACTGGTCAACCACTCGATCGACCATGGGAATGTTTAGGATTCCTCCGCTTTGTGAAGGCCGTTTCGGCCAGGCACATCTGCGCCCCAAATTCGGAGGCGCGGTGCCCCGAGGGCTATGTCGTAGCCCCACCCTCGAACTCCATGGCTAAGTAAAAGTGATAAAGCATTATAGTCCGGTTGCCTCATTTGCTACGCTACCACCTCCTTCTGAGGACCGAGACATCGGATTAAGTGTGAAAAGCGCTATTTTTGCGAACACCCCGCACCTTGTGCGTGGGGCTGAAGCCAACGACGCCATCTTTCGGGTTATACACGTATACATGAGCGGCCGCATAGGAGATATTCTATTACTTGAGCGCACAAGTATAAAAGGCGCTTACATCATAAATATCGTTTTACATCATATAAGCGTTCATTGAGCGTAACATCTTTTGAGCACTGCGACTCTATTACACAGTACCACGCAGCACGCCGCCAAAATAGTGCTCGGCGGGTAACCAGTTATCCTTGAACCCGGGTCGCAACAGCGGTGGCATCCATCTCTGTCCAATGTGTCTTCACACGGGCGAGCGCCATCCGCGCACCCTCTATGCAGGCCGACCGCTTCATCGCCTTGGTATGCGGCACCGCCCCAAGAAATTGCTGCAATAAGCCAAAGTAACTCTTCGGCTGGGGCCTATCCGGCCAGATATGAGTCACTATATCCGTCATAGCAAGCCCGAACAACCTATTTAGCTCAGCCCACTCGGCCAAACGGTCGGACAGCGGAAGTGAACGCTCCGGACTATGGAATTAAGACCAAAACAGCTCTTCCGTCTTGTGATCCTTACGGCGAAAATGCTGCGGCATCCGCCACACTCGCTGCTAAGAACATATAAGGGTCCTCTGGACCCCACAGTTGGCCCAGCTGAGCATATTTTGGATCCATAAACCTTCGGCGCAGCAGAAAAGGCTTGCCAGCTACAATATCTCCGGCCTGGCGCAGCTCTTCCGTTATAGCCCGCATTGCGAGGCGGGCATCCTTAACCGGCGGTGGCCTTCGCGAGTCCTCTTGCCCCGCTAGGCGCTCCTTCCCAAGAGCCTCATTGCGGTCGGTAGCATCTTTTAACTTCATGGCCATTTCGGCCATCTCTTCCCTGCTCCGGTAGTGTGCGACCCTTTCGGCCGCTAACTCCTCGGCCGCCCTCGAGGCCGCCGCATTACTCCTTCTGTCCTGCTCCTTGGCTTGAGCAAGTTCGGCCCGAAGGCTCTCCACAGCAGTGGCACTATCTGCATTTCACGCACATGTTGTAAGGAGCTGGCTTCGGCTCCCTTACCAAGTGACCGCGCAGTAACACTTACCTTGCGACTCATCAAGTCGCCTGTTGACCAGCGTGATGTCCGCATCCGCAACATCGAGTTGCCGCTTTAGTTCAGCAACTCCATCAGTCCGGCTGGCCCCCAGACGACCCGCCACCTGCATCGGCACGACGGGAATTTAAACCTGCGATTTTGATCCTCGGCACGCTGTCGATTTCGACAACCTACCGAGTCTCAGGGGCTACTATCTATACAGGGCTCATTCTATATGCAAAACTATTAAAAGGTGTGTCATTTTTACGTACCTCAAACCCCGTCAGGAAACTCATGACGGCATCGTGCAACCCGCCTTCGGCGGACGAAATCCTTTCAATCACCATGCTCATCAATGCGTGATGATCTTCTGAGATAGACGTCTTCTCAAGCAGATCCTTCAGCCGTACACCAGTTGGCGCCGAACTATCCGGCTTTGCCAAACCGGGGCTCCCTCGTGGCGACACTTCAGGCTCGTCCGCCATATCCGGCAGCGCCCGGACGGGCGTCTCGCTCTCTATCATCTCGGACGAAGGTCCCCGAAGACGAGCTCATTTGCGAAGGGCGGAGATCCGAACTACAAGGTAAAACTTTAGTTATCCTCGAAGCACAAATAGGGATGTCCTTATTATAAAACCCTTTCTTTCTACTTACGGCTCTTTGGAGGCTGACTCTTTAAGGGAGATTGTGCGGTGGGGCCTCCCGGACCACAGGACCCTCTGGCGAATTTCTTCCCCGTTTAGGGGCTTTTGCCCCAGGTCCTCGGAGGCAGTCCTCTTCTCCCCTTGGAGGAGGATTCTCGATCCCCCTCTTTCAAAACCTCCTTAGGCGAGGCAGTAGCTTTCCTGCTTTCCCCTTCGTCTTCCTCTGAAGGCGCAACCTCAAACATCCGGACCAGCACGGGATCCGGCGCGGTCTCCGGGGAGGGCGGACACCATATCAATTTTGCTTCCGCTATCCACTCCTGTGTAGAAGGAAGTTGGTCATAAAGCGAATCATCGAAAGGCAAACAAAGCGGTATGTCGGACTCGGAACTACTTACTTGAGTATCCAGGCGATTGCAGCTTAGGCCAGCATCCTCGGTCAATTCGGACGCACCTCTTGCGGTCCGAAGAATAATTGTACATCTCCGAGGGTGTCATACCCATAAAGTGTTGAAGAATCCGTGAGCCCTCGGATTAAACTCCCATAGCCGGAGAGGCGGCGTTTGCAGGCGGGAGGCGCCTAATCAGCATAACCTGCATCACCACCACCATATCGACCTCCCTCGTTTGGAGATCTCGAATCCGGCCCTGCAGTAGGGGCATGTCCTTTGCGGCCCCAGTGGAATATGGTTGACCCACGACATCAACCGTCGTGGAGGTCCCGGCAGAATAGGGACGGCGGCTTTTGTCTGCGGCCCCTCGGGCGGTAATATAGAACCACTCTTGCTGCCACGGGCGAGCTCCTCTTGGAAGGAGCCAGCGGACCCGCAGGGCATCGGCCCTCTTACTTATGGCCGCCCGCCACACTCCGCTTAGCGCCCCGATCATCTTGGCGCCACATTGAAGGTCTTCACCACATGCGAAGTGAGGGTGGCCGAGGAAGGCTTCATGAGCGACAATAAATGCGGAAATATGGAGGATGGACTCGGAGCCAAATCATGGAATTCCAACCCATAGTAAAACATGAGCCCTCTCACAAAAGGATCCATCGGAAGCCTAAACCCGGCGGAGGTGGGATCAAACGACATACTCGCCGGGCTCGGGGTGGGGATAGCTTGCCCTTGGCGGAGCAACCTGTGCGAAATCTCATAAGCCGGTACTTGGCCTCCGCAACTTTATCCGTCCTCCTCCGTGGCGGAGGAGGGCATCCACCGACCACGGAGGTCGAACCGGACATCGTTGAAAGTCCAAGCACTCGAATCTGGAGCTCTAGGTGCTGGAACCTGGAGCGGGGAGAGGATTCGATGAAGGATTGAAGAAAAGAAACGAGCCTTGGTCCCGTTATAAAGGGAGAGAATACCAAGAGCCGTCTCTGTGATCGTTTAGGACTCGCCTTCGATAGAGGGGGCGTGGCGACAGGCGCGGTTGGGTTACCCACGTCCGTATTAATGAGAATCCCGGATTAAGGGGGAACACGATCTCTGCTTCGACAAGACGTGCCAAGGAAACCGCTTCGCTAAATGCGCTGAGGTGGTAAAGTAAAAAACAATTCAAGTAATGGCTTGGTAGTGGTGTGAAATCATGCCACAAAAAACGTCAGCAGATTGAACTTGTGTATATATTATTCTCTCTACGGTGGAATGTGGAATTTATTTTGCGAGCGGACACTATCCTGGTGTTCACAATCTTCTATCATTCGGAGGAGGAACCCGCCTTGCAATGCCAAGCAATATCTGGCGCGGACTTATCGTCATTGAAGCCTGGTTCAGGGGCTCTTGAGGAGTCTGGATTAGGGGTGTCCGGATAGCGGACTACCATCATCAGCCGAACTATCATTGGCGGACTATCATCATCGACCGGACTCCAAGACTATGAAGATACAAGATTGAAGACTTCGCCCCGTGTCCGGATGGGACTTTCCTTGGCGTGGAAGGCAAGCTTGGCGATACGGATATGTAGATCTCCTACCATTGTAACCGACTCTATGTAACCCTAGCCCTCTCTGGTGTCTATATAAACCGGATGGCTCTAGTCCGTAGGACAGAACAACAACCCTTACAATCATACCATAGGCTAGCTTCTAGGGTTTAGCCTCCTTGATCTCGTGGTAGATCCACTCTTGTAAACATCCACAATATCAATATCAATTGAGCAGGACGTAGGGTTTTACCTCCATCAAGAGGGCCCGAACCTGGGTAAAACATTGTGTCCCTCGTCTCCTGTTACCATCCGCCTAGACGCACAGTTCGGGACCCCCTACCCGAGATCCGCCGATTTTGACACCGACAGCCATCCACCTGCCTCCCGCTCCGGACATAGTTGGAGAAGGTTGAGGTGGGATGTGCGGACTTGGGCGCTGGAGCTCGAGTGCGCGAAAATGGATGAGCAAAGGAGGAAGAAGGCGTAGGTGAAAAGGTGGATCCTTATCCCCTTACATGGACGGACGAAGCTATGCGTCCCCCACCAGCCTGGTAAAACTCGCTTATCTCCCCAGCGCCGTAATCAATGGCGCGGATGGGTTCCACGTCCGTATTGATGAGAATCCCGGAATAAGGGGCACGATCTATGCTTTGATTAGGCGTGCCAAGAAACCGCCTCGCTAAAGCGCTAAGGTGGAGCGGTAAAAAGCGATTCATATAAAGGCTTGGTCGTGGTGTGATGTCGCACCTTGAATACGTTAGCGAATCTGTGCAAAAGTTATTCTCTCTACGGTGGTATGTGGAACTTGTTTTGCAGAGCGGACACTATCCGGTGTTCAAAACCTTCTATGAAGTATTCGGAAGAGGAACCCGCCTTGCAATGCGAAGACAATATGCGCGCCGGACTCATCGTCATTGAAGCCTGGTTCAGGGGAGCTCTTGAGGAGTCTGGACTAGGGGTGTCCGGATAGCGAACTATCATCACGGCGGACTCCAAGACTATGAAGATACAAGATTGAAGACTTTGTCCCGTGTCCGGATGGGACTTTCCTTGGCGTGGAAGGCAAGCTTGGCGTCGGATATGTAGATCTCCTACCATTGTAACCGACTCGTGTAACCCTAACCCTATCCGGTGTCTATATAAACCGGAGGGTTTTAGTCCGTGGGGCGAACAACAATCATACCATAGGCTAGCTTCTAGGGTTTAGCCTCTCGATCTCGTGGTAGATCTACTCTTGTACTACCCATATCATCAATATTAATCAAGCAGGAGTAGGGTATTACCTCCATCGAGAGGGCCCGAACCTGGGTAAAAGCATCGTGTCCCTTGTCTCCTGTTACCATCCGCCTAGACGCACAGTTCGGGACCCCCTACTCGAGATCCGCCGGTTTTGACACCGACACCAAGCATCTGTGATCCTTGAGGAATACTTTCTACTTGAGTATTTTCTCCCCTGGAGATCTCTTTCTCCCCCTTAATACTCTCTCTGATGTGATCTCTCTAAGTGATAAGCTTTGATGTGATATCTCTCTCCCCCTTTGACATCAATTTCCAAGAAGGGTCTTCTGGAATTTTGTTGTGTATGGGTTTGGTCCTTGAGTCACAACACAAAACACTGGATAAAATTTGTGATGCTTGTAGAGGACAAAATTCATTGAGTGGAGCTGGATTGAAAGAAACTCAGAATAAGTGGCAAATTGTTTTTCCTGTTGGGAAATCGGTGGCACGGAGTGGTATGCTTCGGTTGTACCGAGAAAATTCGTTTGGACCGAAAACAACAAATTGGTGAAACCGAGTTCATCGCAAAGAAAACATTTGTCACCTCAGCTCACTAGACTTGATAGGTCTCACAAAGATTTTCAAGGAATTAACTGAATGATTTGCAATGAATTGGATGCTGAAAATGTAGAGCAAATAGAAAGAAAAGAATGATGTCTAGATGAAGTTTTTTTTGAATGGGGAAACAAATATGCATGAGACAAATGCAAAAACACAAATAAGAACACGAGAGAACTTCATCTAGAGATGGTCGGTGACAAAGTCACCTATGTTAGAGTATATTGACTTAGGAGTCAAGTGAGATCACTTGATCATGGGTCATACTCATCGTTTAAGCTCAAAATGGGGTTACCATTTTTCGTTTAAGCATCTTCATGTATTCACATCTCATCGAGTTGCTTTAGCTCATGACTTGGAGTAAAGCTTCTCTAGGATGGAATAACATACCTTGGTTGGTGGTGTAGTCCATGTAGTTGAACTTGTGTGGGTTGCTCAAGGTTGATGTAGCTCATCAAGAGTTGGGAGCACAACTTGGAATTTTGAGTCCATCTACCTACATGGGTTAGTTCTTGCAAGGAAGAGCACTTGTGTATCCAAAATGACAATCATGAAGCTCAATTATAGAGTTTGTCAAAAGGATATGTTAGAATGACTCTGTGCTTCCTTGTATTCAGCCACCATAGTGTAGAGACTTGGTGATGTAGAGATTGCTCAAGATGTGAGTAGATTACAATCTCATGGAATTTGATTCAACCAAGTACCTACATGGGTTAGATAACATGCAAGATACAAATATATCCAAGATATAATATATTCATCATAAGAGAGATATCATGGATTAGTCATAGGCTCATGTCTTGCATGTATCCAATGGAGTTTCTACTCCAAGTTTGAAGCATCTATGATGTTCAATTCTCCTCTCAACCTGCAAAACACTTTGTCATCAAGGGGTTTAGTAAATATATCCGCTAATTGCTTTTTGGTGCGAAGATGCTTAAGATTAATGTCACCCTTAGCAACATGATCTCGAATGAAATGATGACGAACTTCAATATGCTTAGTTCGAGAGTGTTATACGGGATTGTGACCAATTTTGATAGCACTTTCATTGTCACAAAGCAATGGAACATGTCTCACATATATCCCATAATCTTTAAGAGTTTGGGTCATCCAAAGTAATTAAGCACATCATGAACCAGCGGAAATGTACTCCGCTTCGGCGGTAGATAAGGATACCGAGTTTTGTTTCTTGGAGGACCAAGACACAAGAGATCTACCAAGAAATTGACAAGTACCCGAAGTGGACTTTCTATCAACCTTGTCTCCGGCATAGTCCGAGTCGGAATAGCCAACAAGATCGAAAGAGGCCCTCTTAGGATACCAAATGCCAAAATTTGGTGTATGAATTAAGTATCTCACTATCCTTTTTACAGCCTTAAGATGACATTCTTTAGGAGCAGCTTGATATCTTGCACACATGCACACACTTAGCATAATATCGGGACATGAAGCACATAGGTATAACAATGATCCAATCATAGAGCGATAAACCCTTTGATCAACCGGGTTACCATCTTTGGTCAAATCAAGATGTCCACTAGTAGGCATGGGTGTAGGCATACCTTTGCATTCTTGCATATTGAACTTCTTGAATAATTCCTTAGTGTACTTCATTTGAGAGACAAAAGTACCTTCCTTAGTTTGCTTGATTTGCAACCCAAGAAAGAATTTGAGTTCACTCATCATTGACATCTCAAACTTCTCCGACATTAGCTTTCCAAAATTTTCACTAAAATGAGGGTTAGTTGATCCAAATATGATATCATCAACATAAATTTAGCATACAAGTAATTCTCCATTAACCCTTTTAGTAAAAAGTGTGGAATCAATCTTCCCAATTTCAAAGCCTTTTTCAAGAAGAAACTTGGTCAAGCATTTATACCAAGCTCTAGGAGCTTGTTTAAGACCATAAAGGGCTTTGTGAAGTTTGTAAACATGATTTGGTTTCTTAGGATTGACAAAGCCGGGAGGTTGTTTGACATAAACTTCCTCCTCTATTTCACCATTTAGAAAAGCACTTTTAATGTCCATTTGGTACAAAGTGATATTATGGTGATTAGCATAGGCAAGTAAGATGCAAATGGACTCAAGTCTAGCAACGAGAGCATAAGTCTCACCATAGTCCATACCTTCGACTTGAGTGTAGCCTTGGGCGACGAGACGTGCTTTGTTGCGAACAACTTGTCCATCTTCATCTTGCTTGTTGCGAAAGACCCATTTGGTAGTGATGATGTTGTGGTTGTTGTCGGGCTTCTCAATCAATGTCCAAACTTGGTTTCTCTCAAAGTTGTGTAGCTCTTCATGCATAGCATTTATCCAATCCGGATCTTCCAATGCTTCTTCGACCTTCATAGGTTCAATGCTAGAGATGAAAGAATAGTTTTGACAAAAGTTAGCTAAACGAGTTTTAGAGCGAGTGATTCTCCTGGTTTGAATATCATTGTAGATTTGCTCGACGGTATGGTCTTTAGAAATTCTTGCTCGAACTCGTGAAAGCTTTTGCTTGGGTCTCGGTTTAACATCTTCTTCATCTTGTTCTTCTTCTTCTTGATCATCTTCATTGTTGGCGTTGTCGTTTTCTTGTCGAGGTGGAGAAGGAGGTTGTTGACGTTCCTGATGTTCTTCCTCGTTTTCTTCATCTTGGTGTGTTCCACTTGTGGATGCTTCCATTTCAACTCTTGGTTCACCTTGTCGTGAAGTAGAAGCTTCCACTTGGACAGACGAGGTACTCTCCTTCACCTCCTTTGGACGGACCTTGCCAATAGACAAGTCTTGGATTGCTTCAGAAGGGTCTTTGTCTCCTACATCAATTGGCAATTGCTCTACTTGCGAGCCGTTAGATTCATCAAACTTCACATCTACCGTCTCTTCAACCTTTCGGGTGAAATTGTTGTAGACACGGTAAGTGTGAGAGTTTGAGCCATAACCTAGTAGGAAACCGTCATGAGACTCAGGAGCAAATTTTGAGCGACGATGCTTATCAAGAATGTAGCACTTTGAGCCGAATACTCGAAAGTATCCAACTTGGGGTTTGTTAGCAGTGAGGATCTCGTATGCCGTCTTGCCGAGTAGCTTGTGAAGATACAAGCGATTTGTTGCATGACAAGCTGTCTCAACCGCTTCTGCCCAAAAGTGCTTCGGTGTCTTGTACTCATCAAGCATCGTTCTCGCCATTTCAATGGCGTCCGGTTCTTCCTCTCAACAACTCCATTTTGTTGAGGTGTGTATGCGTAACCGAGAACTCATGTGAAATCCTTCTTCGTCAAGAAAGGTGTGCACATTTGCGTTCTTGAACTCCGTCCGTTGTCGCTGCAAACCTTCTTGATCTTCACTTCAAATTGGTTTTGGGCCTTCCTAGCGAAGTTTTTGAAGATCTTTTGGACCTGCGATTTATCATCGAGAAAGAACACCCGTAAATCTTGAAAAATCATCAACTATAACTAGACCAAAAGAAATTCCACGAGACTTTTGTAGGCGTTGGGACCAAAGAGATCCATATGAAGTAGCTCGAGTGGCCTCCTTGTGGTCATGATGTTCTTCACGGATGCCTTCCTCCGACCTGTTTACCCTTGACAAGCCTTGCACAGTCTATCCTTATCAAATATGACATCGTTAACTCCAAGGATATTACTTCCTTTAATAAGCTTGTCAAGGTTTCTCATGCCAGCGTGACCTAGTCGTCTATGCCATAACCAACCTTTTGAGGATTTAGCAATGAAGCAAGTTTTAGGTTGTGCCTTTTAGAGAAATCAACAATGTAAAGATCACCTCTCATTATACCGATAAAGACCATTTTATGATTGTCTCGACGAAACACTTGACAATCTACTTGATAAATAGGACATTTAAACCGAAATCAGCAAGTCTAGATCTTTGAAAGTAAGTTGTAGCCAAGGGACTCAACGAGCATGACATTTTGAATGGAGCTATCATGTGAGATGGACACCTTACCAAGGCCAACCACTTTACCCTTTGAGTTGTCACCGAAAGTGACATACTTTCGAGGACTATCATTTTCAGCAAGCTCACGAAACATGTCGTTATCTCCGGTCATGTGATCGGTACATCCACTGTCAAGAACCCATTCCTTTCCTCCTGACACATATCCCCGAAGATTTGCCATAAGACCAAAATGTCTTATTGCATCATCAAGATCGAAGTCACTATCATCATCCTCATCATAGTATCCATGTTCAACATCGTCATGTGGTGGATCAAATCCTAGAGAGGGTAATTCATTAGAGTGAGTTTGACAAAGATCTTGCTTATGAATTCTTATAGCTTCGGAAATAATATCACCAATAATTCCAACATCTCCTTTGGCACGCATAAGGTTGGTGAGTTCAAATAGACGATCGCCAAACATAGGATCACTAGTATTCATCTTACTCAAGGCAATAGACTTATAGAGAATCTCATGTAGATTTTTCAAGGAATAATTTGGAAAGCGTTCCTCAAGAAATTTCCATATAGTGTAGGCACACTCAAAGGTAGGCAAGATTCTAATCAAGTTTCTAGGCAAGCCTCTAGTGATAAGATTAACAGTTCTAAGATTTCTAGTCATGTCAATAGATTCATCAAGGGTAGGATTCATAGGATCAACATGAGGTGCACAAGGACTAGCAATGTACTTGTTCAATTGATATTGATTGAAAATCACGAGCATCTCATTTTTCCACTCATGAAAATACTCTCCATCAATAATAGGCACTCTATGACTAAGACTCCCCAAAGTAGACTCATCCATCTTCCTCCAATGGTGATTAAACCAAGGCAACGAAGACCAATGCTCTGATACCACTTGTAGGATCTTGAGAAGAGGTGTCTAGAGGGGGGGGTGATTAGACACTAAGTACCAAGGTTGCATTTTTTAATTTCTTTTCGGTTTAAGTGGAGTTTAGGCACAAGTTTAACATTCTCAATACATAACAAGCAAGCATGCAAAGAGTATATAGGCAGCGGAAAATAAAGCATGCAACTTGCAAGAATGTAAAGGGAAGGGTTTGGAGAAATCAAACGCAATTGGAGACACGGATGTTTTTGTCGTGGTTCCGATAGGTGGTGCTATCATACTTCCACGTTGGTGGAGACTTCAACCCACGAGGAGTAGCAGTTCTTGTGAGTCCACGGAGGCTCCACCCACGAAGGGTCCGAAGTAGCAACCTTGTCTATCCCACCATGGCCGTCGCCCACGAAGGACTTGCCTCACTAGCGGTAGATCTTCACGAAGTAGGCAATCTCCTTGCCCTTACAAACTCCTTGGTTCAACTCCACAATTTTGTCGGAGGCTCCCAAGTGACACCTAGCCAATCTAGGAGACACCACTCTCCAAGAAGTAACAAATGGTGTGTTGATGATGAACTCCTTGCTCTTGTGCTTCAAATGATAGTCTCCCCAACACTCAACTCTCTCTCATAGTATTGGATTTGGTGGAAAGAAGATTTGAGTGGAAAGCAACTTGGGGAAGGCTAGAGATCAAGATTCATATGGTTGGAATGGAATATCTTGGCCTCAACACATGAGTAGGTAGTTCTCTCTCAGAAATAGGATCTTTGGAAGTGTAGGCTTGTTACGATGGCTCTCTTCACGAATGAAGAGGAGGTGGAGGGGTATATATAGCCTCCACACAAAATCTAACCGTTACACACAATTTACCAAACTCGGTGGGACCGAATCATCAAACTCAGTCAGACCGATTTAATAAACCTAGTGACCGTTAGGATTTTCGGTGGGACTAACATGCATCTCGGTAGGACCGATTTGGTTAGGGTTAGGGCATAACGTAATCTCGGTGAGACCGATTACAAAAACTCGGTGAGACCGATTTTGGTAATTAGCTAACCAGAGAGTTGGTCAGGCAAACTCGGTGAGACCGATTTGGGTAATGAGCTAAACAGAAAGTTTGCATTGTAATCTCGGTAGTACCGATTGCACAAACTCGGTGAGACCGATTTTGGTAATGGACATACACAGAGAGATTACAATCCCATCTCGGTGAGACTGAGATCCCTATCGGTGAAACCGATCTGCTTGCTGTTTGTGGCAGTGGCTATGACATCTATACTCGGTGGCGCCGGATAGAAAGAATTGGTAGGGCCGAGTTTGACTTTAGGTTTAGGTCATGTGTGGATATGAGAAAGTAGTGGAGGGTTTTGGAGCATATCACTAAGCACATGGAGCAAAAGGCTCATTAAGCAACACATCATCCCTTCTTGATAGTATTGGCTTTTCCTATAGACTCAATGTGATCTTGGATCACTAAAATGTAAAATGAAGAGTCTTGAGCTTGAAGCTTGAGCCAGTCCTTTGTCCTTAGCATCTTGAAGGAGTTCCCACATCCTAGTCCATTCCACTCCATTGTTGAACTTTTCTGAAACATAGTGGATAAAAGTGTTAGTCCAACAAGGGATATGTTGACATTAATTACCAAAACCACCTAGGGAGCACTTGTGCTTTCAGGATTACGTCGCTGATGCTTGGGGCAATCTGATCTTCATGGGCTTCTCAGCTCTGCCTGGGTCGCCCAATTAGCTGGGAGCCTCGACTCCCGAATCCACCCTCGGCCCGGCCATCGAATCGACCATCAATGCGCACCACGGTTCATACCTGGATGCAGCCGCCCCTGAAAGCCCAGAGTTGGCTCTGGCCGTGCTCACACTCCCACTTCGGGGCAGGCCTCGAGCCTTAATTCTACTTCAGCACCCGTAAACTAGGGGACGGTCCTGGCTAAACTCTCCTCCATTGCCACTGGTCCGACCTCGAGCCCGGACACCAGTCCGGCATCCCAAGAGCAAGACCCCATCAGCCAGACCCTCCCCACTACCTACTGGCACTCCTGAATTCTACTCTGAAGGAATCCCGCACGTTGACTCGTGCAACCTCGCTCTGACAAACGAGGTGCTAGATTGGATCCAAGAGATGAGCATCTTAGACGATCTACCCGCGGACCATGAGATGGATCACTGGGAATTTTACGTCCCACCCACCACCCACTTAGTAGCCACTATCGAAGACTTAACTGTTATGCTGGACTACGCCTCTGAGGAGGCCGAGGACATGGACGACGATGTCGAACCATCGGTCCACACCAACACCCCTGTCGCCAGCCGATGGACGGCCACCTCGACCTATGATATGTACATGGTTGACACTCCCAAGGACAGGGGCGATGGAGCCAACGCTGACAGTGGCTCCCCTAGACACAATAACAAGCTAGGCAAGGAGCCGCCTAAACGCCGATGACAGCGCCGCATGTCCAATGGACGAAGAAGCAGCGAAACCCATATGGATTCCGGGGAGGAACACACCTGGGACAACTTCGAAGAATTCGGTGACCTTGCCCTAGATCAGCAGCCTAACGGCTTGGAGGAGCAGGAAGACGAAGTTGACCCCGAGGACCTCAACGACTCCGAGGACACTAATTACCTCCCTCTTTCCGAAGAGGAGGTTAGCCTTGGAGCCAAAGACTTCATAGTCCTAGAAGACCCGCTTGATCAGGAGCGGTTCAAGCGGAAGCTTATAGCCACCGCTCGCAGCCTCAAGAAGAAACATCAGCAGCTCAAAGCCGATCAGGAGACCCTCAACGACAGATGGACAAAAGTCCTCGCGGTCGAAGAGGGGTACGACTGTCGGTGTCAAAACCGGCGGATCTCGGGTAGGGGGTCCCGAACTATGCGTCTAAGATCGATGGTAATAGGAGACGGGGTGTCGGTGTCAAAACCGGCGGATCTCGGGTAGGGGGTCCCGAACTGTGCGTCTAGGCGGATGGTAACAGGAGACAAGGGACACGATGTTTACCCAGGTTCGGGCCCTCTTGATGGAGGTAAAACCCTACGTCCTACTTGATTGATATTGATATTTTGGATGTTTACAAGAGTGGATCTACCACGAGATCAAGGAGGCTAAACCCTAGAAGCTAGCCTATGGTATGATTGTAAGGGTTGTTGTGATTGTTGTCCTACGGACTAAATCCATCCGGTTTATATAGACACCGGAGAGGGCTAGGGTTACATAGAGTCGGTTACAATGGTAGGAGATCTACATATCCGTATCGCCAAGCTTGCCTTCCACGCCAAGGAAAGTCCCATCCGGACACGGGGTGAAGTCTTCAATCTTGTATCTTCATAGTCTTGGAGTCCGGTCGATGATGATAGTCCGGCAAATGATAGTTGGTGATGATGGTAGTCCGGCTATCCGGACACCCCCTAATCCAGGACTCCTCGGTAGCCCTGAACCAGGCTTCAATGACGATAAGTCCGGCGTGTATATTGCTTGGCATTGCAAGGCGGGTTCCTCCTCCAAATGATAGAAGATTGGGAACACCAAGATAGTGTCCGGCTCTGCAAAATAAATTCCACATTCCACCGTAGAGAGAGAGAGAGTAATATGTACACAAGTTCAATCTGCTGACGTTTTCCGTGGCATGACGTCACACCATTACCAAGTCATTACTCGAATTATTTTTTGCTTTACCACCTCAACGCATTTAGCGAAGCGGTTTCCTTGGAACGTCTTGTTGAAGCAGAGATCGTGTTTCCCCTTAATCCGGGATTCTCAATACGGGCGTGGGTAACCCAACCGCGTCATTGATGGTGACGCTTGGGAGATAAGCTAGTTTTACCAGGCCGGTGGGGGACGCGTAAGACTTCGCCCGCCCATATAAGGGATAAGGATTCACCTTCTCACCTACGCCTTCTTCCTCCTTTGCTTATCCATCTCCGCGCACTCGACCTCCAGCGCCCAAGTTCGTGCATCTCGTCTCAACCTTCTCCGACCATGTCCGGAGCGGGAGGTAAATGGTTGGCATCCACCGTTAAGGAGGAGCAAATCACCAAACTGCGCGGCGCCGGGTACCTCTCCGGCGACATCGCGCACCGGCTGCCCGACGAGGGGCAGCTCATCCCCACCCCCGGGCCCCATGAGAGGGTTGTCTTTCTTTCCCACTTCCTCCGTGGACTGGGCTTTCCACTTCACCCCTTTGTCCGGGGGCTCATGTTCTACTACGGCCTGGATTTCCATGATCTGGCGCCGAACTTCATCCTCAACATCTCGGCGTTTATCGTGGGTGTGCGAGGCCTTCCTCGCATCCAGCCCCACTTGACTTGTGGCTCAAGACCTTCAATGTCAAGCTGAAGGTAGTGACGGGCATTCAAGCGGAGTGCGGAGGCGCCATGTTGGGCAAGATGCCCAACGTCCTTTGGTTCGAAGGGGCCTTCGTGGAATCCGTCAAGGGGTGGCAATCGGGGTGGTTCTATATCACCGAGCCGCGTGACTCTAAATGGGCGGCGGCCCCCGAGTTTAGATCTGGTATCCCCACGCAGCTCACCTCCTGGAAAGAGAAGGGCTTGCTGTGGGGCAGTTTGAAGGAGCTGATGGGACTCCAGACCTGTATCAAGAAGCTGGTGAAGAAGCTCAGGCTGGTTAACGTGGTCCAAGTCATGCTCGTCCGCCGGATTCTCCCATGCCAAGAGCGGGCATTTAATCTATGGGATTTTAATCCGGAACAGCACCAGGCGCTGAACAAGCTCTTCGACACAACGTACGAAGGCGCCTGGAAGGTGTTGTTCAAGGGCGCCGAAGCCCCCGCATCCGCGACCGAAGATCGCGGATTTAGCTCGCAGCGCCAGGCTGACGAGGTAAGTGATTCTACCCTTTTACGGGACACTTGTTTTCCATAGTTTGACTCTATGCGGGTTTTAATTTCCCCTTTTCTTTGACAGGACTGGATGAAGAAGGCGGAGAAGATTACTGTCCGGCTCCTATGCCGAGAAAATCCAGAGGCCTTTCGTCTAGAGAGGCTGCTGGTTCCGCACCGCACGTGGTGCCGGAGAAGAAAACCAAGAAGGAGGCCACGGGTGCTCGAAGAGTGCCCGCTTTCAGTGTCCGACGACTCGGGGCTGACTCCTCCCGAAGATGAGGAGGAGGAAGAGGACTCTCTCGGAGGAGGAGAGAGGAAGAGGAAGGCTTCCCCAACCGGGAGGCCGGAGGGTCAAGAGGGGAAGGACTATTCCCCCAGACAACTCTGCCAACATCAACGTTGGCGAGGAAGAGTGGCCTTCAAGGGCCAGGCCTCCGGCGAGAACGTAAGTATCCGGATTCCTGAATGATTTATAATTTCTTTTCCTGCGTCACATAGTGTCATTCTAATGCCGCATACTGCCTGTAGTCCGGCCAGTGATGATCTCCCCGCTTCATCGAGCGGGTCGTTGGCTTCGTCGGATGTAGACTCCATCCTGACCGCCTCCACCCCTCGCGACGCCGAAGACGCCGAGGCGGGATCCCCAGAAGGGACCCATCAGGGGGAGGCTCCAGAGGCGCCACAAGGCGCCCTCCGATTTTGCGCGGACTCCACAACAGAACCGCATGGTTCCGGAGTCCGGCGGCGGTCCTTCGATCGAAGGGCAAGACCGTGGACGCCGGGCGGCTTCCGCCCAACCGAGGCGCCGGGCAATTTGTTGGGCGCTGCAGGCGCTTCCATCGAGGAAGAACACCGCACTATTATGAGTGCGGTGATTGAAAGGTGCAGCTCGCCAAAGGTGGGCTGACGAAGCCTCGCAATAGCCTTCTATCGGGCTTTGAGGTAAGAAGTTAAAATATGCAATGTAATACCGCATAGACAGTAGCCCCGATGCTCGGTTCGGTGTTCGGAAAGAAAAGCGGACTGAGGATCTTAAAAATAGAATATACGCAGGGTTGCTAAAAATTATGTCAATATGGGTTGCAGGCTGCGCTGCTTTGACCTCTGCCAAGACCGATGCGGAGGTCGGTCACGTTGAAGCAGGAGCTCGAGCAGTCCGGGCAAGAGCTGGGCCGCACCAGGAAGCAGCTCCAAGACAAAGAAGGTGACTAACACCACTTTGAATTTGTACCTTACAGAAAAGGATTTAGGTTGCGACAAAAAATAACAAGGATAACATGGGTACTGCAGGGGCCACGAATGAGGTGGCAACCCTGAAGGAGGCTGAAACGCCCTCGATGCGGCTATATCTCCCACGTGTCGAAGCACGACTTAGAGGCATAACCGCATTGAAAGCAATGTCGCAAGTGAGGTAATCTTCACACAACCCATGTAATACATAAGGGAAAAGAGATACATAGTTGGCTTACAATCGCCACTTCACACAATACATGAGCAAAACATTACATCATACAGATACAGTCAAGGTCCGACTACGGAACCAAAATAAAAGAAGACTACCCCAAATGCTACACAGATCCCGATCGTCCCAACTGGCTCCACTCTTGATCAACTGAAACGAAACAACACAAAGAACAAGATCTTCATCGAGCTCCTCCTTGAGCTCGGGTCCATCACCTGCACGGTCTCATTGGCACCTGCAAACTGGTTTTGGGAAGTATCATGAGTCACGGGACTCAGCAATCTCACACCATGAGATCAAGACTATTTAAGCTTAAAGGTAGGACAGGGTAGTGAGGTGGAGCTGCAGCAAGCGACTAGCATATATGGTGGCTACATGCGCAAAAGAGAGCGAGAAGAGGAGGCAAAGCACGGTCGAACAACTATGATCAAGAAGTGATCCTGAAACTACTTACGTCAAGCATAACTCCAACACCGTGTTCACTTCCGGACTCCACGAGAAGAGACCATCACGGTTACACACGCGTTGGTGTATTTTAGTTAAGATCAACCGGGTTTTCTACAACGGACATTAACAAATTCCCATCTGCCACATAACCGCGGGCACGGCTTTCGAAAGTTCAAACCCTGCAGGGGTGTCCCAACTTAGCCCATGATAAGCTCTCGCGATCAACGAAGGAATAGACCTTCTCCCCGGGAAGCCCGATCAGTCTCGGAATCCCGGCTACAAGACATTTCACAGCAATAAAACAAAACCAGCAAGACCTCCCGGCGTGCCGACACCCTGATAGTAGCCGCGCGTATCTCGTCTCAGGCCACGACCGGATGAGCAGTACGTACGGCAACCGACGATACCCCAAGTTGCCTCGGGGCGGCACCGCAAGTGGCTCTAGTTTGGACCAACACTTAGACAAGCATTGGCCCGGGGGGGTAAATAAAGATGACCCTCGGGATGCGCGACTCCCAAGGGAAAAAGGCTAGGTGAGGCAAATGTAAAACCAATGTTGGGCCTTGCTGGAAAAGTCTTATTCAAAGCGAACTGTCAAGGGGGTCCCATAAATCACCCGACCGCGTTAGGGACGCAAAAATCCGGGAACATAACACCGATATGGCGGAAACTAGGCGGCAAGAGTGGAACAAAACACCTGCATAAGGCCGAGCCTTCCACCCTTTACCAAGTATATAGATGCATTAATTAAATAAGATATATTGTGATATCCCAACAAGTAAACATGTTCCAACAAGGAACAACATCTCCATGTTCAACAAGGAACAAACTTCATCTTCACCTGCAACTAACAACGCTATAAGAGGGCTGAGCAAAGCGGTAACATAGCCAAACAACGGTTTGCTAGGAAAGGATGGTTAGAGGTTTGACATGGCAATGTGGGTGGCATGATATAGCAAGTGGTAGGCATCGTAGCATAGGCATAGCAAAAGAGCGAGCATCTAGCAAGCAAAGATAGAAGTGATTTCGAGGGTATGGTCATCTTGCCTGAAATCCCGCAAGGAAGAAGATCAAGTCCATGAAGAGGACAAACGGGCGTAGTCGAACGAATCCTCACAACTCCGGAACGAACCCGAAGCCAACGAGAGAAGCAAACCGGAAAGAAGCAAACAACGTAGTAAACACACAATCATAAACATGGCATGATGCACAAACAAATATGATGCATGTCCGGTTTAGTGAGGCATGGCATGGCAATTTGCAACAAATAATACTACCAATTAAGTGGAGCTCAATATGCAACGAGTTGCATATTGACGAAACACCACAACACTTATTTAGTTCTCTCTCGGTTAGGTACTCAACAATATTAAAAGTTATGAAACATGGCAAGAGGTGGATCATGATGAAACTACCTATCTAGGCAAGTTTAAATGAGGCCGGAAATAAGAAACAACAATTCCGGAAAATCCCCATGAGCAATATTTAGATTCGGTACTGTTCTGCCCTAAACACACTTTTAGAGTTGTTAAACAGCAACATAAAGTGGACCATGTTAATCTAGGCATTTTTCCACCCCATTTACATATAAGGAACATTTAATTCCGAGTTACGGTTATTTAGTTATGAATTAAAGCATTTTAGCATGGCATAATAGCAAATTAAAGCAAACAGCAAGTTAAACATTTTAACATGGGATGAAAGTGGCATATTATTAATCTACACAATATTCTGAGCATATTACATATATAAAACATTTTAATCCGATGCACCATTTGTGAGTTATTAAATGCATGATGAACAAGGGGTTTTCTGCAAAACAGTAAATCCTGGGATAATTAGTAAAATCGCAGAACGGAAAAAAAACCCACTCTGGGCCGAAACTGGCTGGGCCAGCAATGCACAGGAGGGGCTGGGGGTGGCCTCACCCTGGGCCAAGGCCCGGTCGGAAGCAGAGGGAAGGCCGGCTGGGGGGCGCAGCCGGGCCTTGGAGCCTGGAAGGGGGGGCGCTGGGCATTGGAGGCGCTGGCCTCGGACGCTGGGGAGGCCCACGCGGGTGCGGGGTTGGGCCACGAGGCCCACGTGGCCGGCTGGGGCGTCGTCCTCCTCCTCGATCCAGAGGGGGGTCGAGGGAAGCAGGGGGCGGCGCGGCCTTGCTGGAGTGGAAGGCGGCGGCGCCGGGTCGGAAGCAGGGCGGCGTCGAGCCCGATTCGGCCCGGGCGGGCAGCGGATGGGCCTGGCCAGGCCATGGCGAAGTGGGGGCTGGAGGAGGACGTGGCAGCCCCTGGTTGGCTGCGGCCGGGCGGCTGCGTGCGGCGCGATAATGGCGTGGCGCCACGTGGCGCTGAGGAGGTGGCCTGCGGCGGAAATTGAGGAGGAGGCGGCGGAGATCCCGAGGAGGAGGGGATTGGCTGCGGCTGGGGGTTAGGGAAGGGGTAGGCTGCCCAAAATGGAAGGAGGAGGGGTTTAAATAGGAAAGGGGGGCTAGGGTTTAGTCTCTAGGGGGTTTTGGAGCGTTTCGGGGCCTCAGATCGACATCGGACGGCTCCGGATCGGAGGGGATCTAGGAGGGAGGTTGGTGGGCTGCAAGTGGACTGTGTAGAATGCCTCGAGCTGAGAAGAGAGAGGAAACAGAGCGACCGGTGGCAGCTTCCGGATATCGAAAACGTCTGACGCTAGGCCGACTATATCGCGGTTATAAATATAACGGTTGGGCAGTCAAACGAACTCCGAATGCGACGAAACTTGGCAGGCGGCCTGTCTACACTATAATAAGACCGCATGACAAGTTGCAACCCATTCCGAGAACATTATTATGCCACTTATAAAATAATATTTCGGAGGTGCCGCGGGCGCGTGCGAGTGTATCCGGACTCGGAACGGACAACGGAGAGAACCGGCGGAACCCGAACGGATGCAAGTTTTGAAAAACATGCGGATGAAATGCAGATGATGCCATGAGATGAGATGCATAACAAAAACAAAATGCAAAACAACAGACAAAACCCAACCACGAAGGAAATAATAAAACACATCTCCGGAAAGGGCAAGAGTCGGAGTTACGAATATGGAAAGTTGTATCCGGGGTGTTACAACACTCCACCACTACGAGAGGATCTCGTCCCGAGATCTAGGATGGCACCGGAGGGAAAAGGACGAGGAAGATGAGAGGTAAAACTAAGTTGCTTCTTTGACAAACGAGTGAAACCAAAGAACCTTGAGAGGTTGACAAAATGAAAGAAAGAAAACAACGAAGATGAACGAGATTGCAAACAATCCGTTAGAAAAAAAAGGAACAAGGAACATTACGATAACTTGAAGGTTGAAAAGGTATAAATCAAGAGTTTAATGGACAAGATAGAATTCGAAACCACTCCGTTTAAAACAAGATGAGAGAGGAAGAATTCGGGCAGCACTCCGATTGAGCATGGAAGGAATATAACATGAACTTGAGAAGATGGGATGATACTTGATGAAATCAACAACATACTGCCTCCGGAACGATTGAAAAAAAGGCACAAGGGGTAAGAAAGATTTCAGACAGCTCTCCGGTTGAGGAAGCAGGCAAAACTTGATAAGATGAGAGAACTCGAATGAAAACATGATACTCCGGTTAAAAGGATAAGCAAGAAAAAGAACATGATCTTGACAAAAGAAGATGATGGGTCGAAGAGTGCAACATCACAATGCCTCCGGAAGAAAAATTGAAGATAGGTCATTGGAATAAAGGAATGGAGAAGAAAATGACAACTTCTACCACAAATGAGTTTGGAAAGCACCCTTAAAAAAAGGATAGAACGGAGTTGTTGGATTATCAACAACGAAAAGAATAACCTTTTAGTGGACTTATGGAAACATCTCCACATTATGAGGTGAGCTTCTGCCACCAACGGAAACAAATGATTGGATTGATATCAACAAGGAGACGAGAAACTTGTTTCACCGAGAGAACAAATGAAGAACTTGGGTCATTAATAAGCACCATAAATAGCAACAATCCTTAGGGAAAGCTTTAGGTGAAAATATAGCCCAAGATAAGTCCAATGAAGAGATTGATGGATTTAAAATACCTCATTCTTGACAACATGTGAATCATGAAACACGAAGGGAAATTGCCAAGAGTGACATAACACCATCTCAAGAGATAAGGTAGAAAGAATTGCACTTCGGAATGCAAGAAGAAGAATACTTGAGCTCCTCAAAACAAAACATGTGTTGAGCACCATGTTTATTTTTAGAGTATAGCTTGGCGGATCATAGCTTCGAGAGGAATCTCGAAGAACAATTGAAGAATGAAAAGAATCCTTGAGGAAGCACCATGTAGAGCCTCCATGATGAACTCCGGTAACCAAAAGGATGATAGAAAGAAAGAGAAGTTGAAAACACAAGGTGAAGCCTTGCGGTGATAAGATGAAGCTTGAAATGATATAACCGAGAAAACTTGGAACTCCGGAAAGAAATATGAAGCATCTCGTACCGAAATTGTGATATGATGAACAAACTCCGGAAAGAAGAGATGAACAACTGAGAACTGAGAAATTGATACCATTACGAACTCCGGAAGAATGAATCAATCACTTGGATGAAACAAGAACAAGAATTATGTTATGCGTATCCTTCACCAATTTAGATTGATGACAAGCAACGGATTTGGCATACTACTTATTCCCGTAGAAAAGATTAAGATAGATATGGCGCAAACTTGGGAAGGTCTTCAACGAACCACCGGTAGGATTGGAAAGAACGAATGAGTCTATATGATAGCGAAGGAAGAGAACTCTTGAACAAACCACCATAATAATTGAGAATGAGCGTAGCAAAGGCACAATTCACCGGGAAGAATTGGAAAACAAATTAAGATGCTTGACAAAATTTAGATACATTAGAACGAAGAGATCATGAACTGATTAGAGGATATTTGACGATGCACGGTGAGATTTGGAAAACCAGAGTTGAGCGCTTGAATGAATAATTCGAGATGATGGGCTCGAAGAATCAAACTGAAAAGACTCTGAAATGCTCCGGATGGATGAAAAGAATTCTCACAATCAAGACAATTATGAGAGGATGGCATCAAGCTAGAACCATGAATCTTGAAGAGAAAGAAGCGAGATTTAAGAGAAACTCTTCTTCGGTCTTCAAAATTCGAGAATGACGATGAGAAACACCATCATGAATTGTTGAGGTACTCCGGAATGAAATTTAGGACGGTTGAGCCAACAATGAAAAATAATTTGGAAGATCTTGGAGAAAGACATTTGACTGATGATAAATCATTCTTACGTCAAACTTTGCAAAGAATTTGGGAATAGCTCCAGGAAAATAAAAGAGTCGGGTAAGATCTCGAAAAGACACGTGGGTTAGGGCCCACTCAAAAGAACCACCGTTGAACAATTGTTTGAAATAGATATTGCACCGGTAGAGTTAAATGGCTTGAATGAGATAGCATCCTCAAAAGAACTTGAGTGAATTGAGAATGGAAACTAGAATTTTCTGAGATATCTTCAACACTCCGGAACAAATGAATAGCAAGAAGGTGAATGATTGAGAGATGCACCAGCAAGAGAAATCATTAGAAACGAGGAAAGGAATATGATCAACACTGAAGGCTTGAGTTAAACCCACCGAAAAAGAATATGAGAATGAAGAATGATGAACTTGAAACTGTTGAGCATCTTCATGGGAAATCACCGGATAAAACATTAAAGGAAAAGAATGAAGAAACTTCACTCAATAAAAATGGATACTTGATTAAGAAATCTGAGTCCTTGAAGAATAAGGGTGGGAGGGCGGGAAATCAAAACAACTTGGGTCGGATGAAACGAACACCGTTGAGAAAAAGCTTAGAATTGATCTTGCGAATGTTGCAATGATCGGATTTAATTGGAGAGAAGCACACGGTTGGAAAGGATTGAAAAGACGACCTTGGTGAACAAGAGGATTAGCATCCACATAGAAATATGAGAACACCATTTAGAATAAGGTATGGAATCCACACTTGACTTCGAAGCAACTCGAATACCACAAAACAAAACAAAAACAAAGGATTGGCTTCAAGAATGAGCGGAACAAACACATGATAGAATTTACGCCCAAAGTGTTCGTGGTGGGGCCCACACGGACACGACGTATAGCGGACGTCACGAATGACAAACAAGGCGTCCCGAATCAGCATAGCCAAGGATTCTTTAAGGCGTCTCGCGACCATCGTAAATCGACCGTGAATGGGCGGACCACTAAACTTTGAACCCCAATCTCAAATCATACATCCATCGGAAAGAAAATCCTGTAAGCTACTAGAATTCCCACCTATAAACTCCGAAACTTTCTGGTTATGCAATCTGGTGTTGGGGATCTGAGGGACACAAAATATATCACCCAAACTAACAATACCTAGATCCAATTGTATCCATCCGTCAACACATAACCAAGAAATCCTCGAAATCGTGTACCTCGACCTTGAAAAACATCCGTTATACAAGTCATGGCAATACTCCCTTTTCGCCACAAGATCTTTGGGCTATCAGGGTTATCTCACCAACAACTGCACAAAAGAGATTTCGATGTCGGCAAAACTCAGGTATTCCGAATCTGCAACGATAAAATTGTGGCGACAACACCTCGGAGCTCAACTCCGGGACACCGCCACAACCCCTAAATGTCGAGGCACCAAGAACAATGTTCTCGTCACAAAACCATCGGACGATTCCAAGATACCCACGTGATCCTAAAAAATTTTTAGTGAAATTTGAGAAGAGGAGAGTCAAAACTCTCGTCGGGATACCTCACGAGGCGACGAAGGACTGGGAAATAAAAGAATCCTACTCTCCGATATATATAATCCTAAGACTCAAAACATTTTCCATTCTAGACTCAACAACGTCAACAAACAATCAAGTAGGGGCTCCTAAGTCGGGAAGGCTCGATTACCAACTTGTATAGCGCCCTCGATGCGGCTATATCTCCACGTGTCGAAGCACGACTTAGAGGCATAACCGCATTGAAAGCAATGTCGCAAGTGAGGTAATCTTCACACAACCCATGTAATACATAAGGAAAAGAGATACATAGTTGGCTTACAATCGCCACTTCACACAATACATGAGCAAAACATTACATCATACGAGATACAATCAAGGTCCGACTACGGAACCAAAATAAAAGAAGACTACCCCAAATGCTACACAGATCCCCGATCGTCCCAACTGGCTCCACTCTTGATCAACTGAAACGAAACAACACAAAGAACAAGATCTTCATCGAGCTCCTCCTTGAGCTCGGGTCCATCACACTGCACGGTCTCATTGGCACCTGCAAACTGGTTTTGGAAGTATCTGTGAGTCACGGGACTCAGCAATCTCACACCATGAGATCAAGACTATTTAAGCTTAAAGGTAGGACAGGGTAGTGAGGTGGAGCTGCAGCAAGCGACTAGCATATATGGTGGCTACATACGCAAAAGAGAGCGAGAAGAGGAGGCAAAGCACGGTCGAACAACTATGATCAAGAAGTGATCCTGAAACTACTTACGTCAAGCATAACTCCAACATCGTGTTCACTTCCCGGACTCCACGAGAAGAGACCATCACAGTTACACACTTGTTGGTGTATTTTAATTAAGATCAACCGGGTTTTCTACAACCGGACATTAACAAATTCCCATCTGCCACATAACCATGGCACGGCTTTGAAAGTTCAAACCCTGCAGGGTGTCCCAACTTAGCCCATGATAAGCTCTCGCGATCAACGAAGAATAGACCTTCTCCCGGAAGCCCGATCAGTCTCGGAATCCGGCTACAAGACATTTCACAGCAATAAAACAAAACCAGCAAGACCTCCGGCGTCGACACCTCGATAGTAGCCGCAGCGTATCTCGTCTCGAGCCACGACCGGATGAGCGATGCGTCGGCAACCGACGATACCCCAAGTTGCCTCGGGCGGCACCGCAAGTGGCTCTAGTTTGGACCAACACTTAGACAAGCATTGGCCGGGGGTAAATAAAGATGACCCTCGGGATCGCGACTCCCAAGGGAAAAAGGCTAGGTGAGGCAAATGTAAAACCAATGTTGGGCCTTCTTTGGAAAAGTCTTATTCAAAGCGAACTGTCAAGGGGTCCCATAAATCACCCGACAGCGTTAGGGACGCAAAAATCTGGGAACATAACACCGATATGACGGAAACTAGAGGCGGCAAGAGTGGAACAAAACACCGGGCATAAGGCCGAGCCTTCCACCCTTTACCAAGTATATAGATGCATTAATTAAATAAGATATATTGTGATATCCCAACAAGTAAACATGTTCCAACAAGGAACAACATCTCCATGTTCAACAAGGAACAAACTTCATCTTCACCGCAACTAACAACGCTATAAGAGGGGCTGAGCAAAGCGGTAACATAGCCAAACAACGGTTTGCTAGGAAAGGATGGTTAGAGGTTTGACATGGCAATGTGGGTGGCATGATATAGCAAGTGGTAGGCATCGTAGCATAGGCATAGCAAAAGAGCGAGCATCTAGCAAGCAAAGATAGAAGTGATTTCGAGGGTATGGTCATCTTGCACGAAATCCCGCAAGGAAGAAGATCAAGTCCATGAAGAGGACAAGCAGGCGTGAGTCGAGCGAATCCTCACAACTCCGGAACGAACCCGAAGCCAACGAGAGAAGCAAACCGGAAAGAAGCAAACAACGTAGTAAACACACAATCATAAACATGGCATGATGAACAAACAAATATGATGCATGTCCGGTTTAGTGAGGCATGGCATGGCAATTTGCAACAAATAATACTACCAATTAAGTGGAGCTCAATATGCAACGAGTTGCATATTGACGAAACACCACAACACTTATTTAGTTCTCTCTCGGTTAGGTACTCAACAATATTAAAAGTTATGAAACATGGCAAGAGGTGGAGCATGATGAAACTACCTATCTAGGCAAGTTTAAATGAGGCCGGAAATAAGAAACAACAATTCCGGAAAATCCTCATGAGCAATATTTAGATTCGGTACTGTTCTGCCCTAAACACACTTTTAGAGTTGTTAAACAGCAACATAAAGTGGGCCATGTTAATCTAGGCATTTTTCCACCCCATTTACATATAAGGAACATTTAATTCCGAGTTACGGTTATTTAGTTATGAATTAAAGCATTTTAGCATGGCATAATAGCAAATTAAAGCAAACAGCAAGTTAAACATTTTAACATGGGATGAAAGTGGCATATTATTAATCTACACAATATTCTGAGCATATTACATATATAAAACATTTTAATCCGATGCACCATTTGTGAGTTATTAAATGCATGATGAACAAGGGGTTTTCTGCAAAACAGTAAATCCTGGGATAATTAGTAAAATCGCAGAACGGAAAAAAAACCCACTCTGGGCGGCTGGCTGGGCCAGCAATGCCTGAGGAGGGGCTGGGGTGGCCTCACCCAGGCCAAGGCCCGGTCGGAAGCAGAGGAAGGCCGGCCGGGGCGCAGCAGGCCTTGGAGAACTGGAAGGGGGGCGCTGGGCCTTGGAGGCGCCGGCCTCGACGCCTGGGAGGCCCACGCTGGTGCGGGTTGGGCCACGAGGCCCACGTGGCCGGGCTGGGGCGTCGTCCTCCTCCTCGATCCGAGGGGGTCGAGGGAAGCAGGGCGGCGCGCCTTGCCTGGAGTGGAAGGCGGGCGGGCGCCGGGAAGCAGGTGGCGCGCCGAGCCCGTTCGCCCGGGCGGGCTGCGGATGGGGCTGGCCGGGCCGCGAAGTGGGGCGAGGAGGACGCGTGGCAGCCCTGGTTGGCGGCCGGGCGGCTGTGTGGCGCGACTAATGGCGTGGCGCCACGTGGCGCTGAGGAGGTGGCTGCGGAAATTGAGGAGGAGGCGGCGGAGATCCCGAGGAGGAGGGATTGGCTGCGGCTGGGGGTTAGGGAAGGGGTAGGCTGCCCAAAATGGAAGGAGGAGGGGTTTAAATAGGAAAGGGGGGCTAGGGTTTAGTCTCTAGGGGGGTTTTGGAGCGTTTCGGGGCCTCAGATCGACATCGGACGGCTCCGGATCGGAGGGGATCTAGGAGGGAGGTTGGTGGGCTGCAAGTGGACTGTGTAGAATGCCTCGAGCTGAGAAGAGAGAGGAAACAGAGCGCCCCGGTGGCAGCTTCCGGATATCGAAAAGCGTCGGCGCTAGGCCGACTATATCGCGGTTATAAATATAACGGTTGGGCGATCAAGCGAACTCGAATGCGACGAAACTTGGCAGGCGGCCTGTCTACACTATAATAAGACCGCATGACAAGTTGCAACCCATTCCGAGAACATTATTATGCCACTTATAAAATAATATTTGGAGGTGCAGCGAAGCGCGTGCGAGTGTATCCGGACTCGGAGCGGACAACGGAGAGAACCGCGGAACCCGAGCGGATGCAAGTTTTGAAAAACATGCGGATGAAATGCAGATGATGCCATGAGATGAGATGCATAACAAAAACAAAATGCAAAACAACAGACAAAACCCAACCACGAAGGAAATAATAAAACACATCTCCGGAAAGGGCAAGAGTCGGAGTTACGAATATGGAAAGTTGTATCCGGGGTGTTACAGAGGCCGTGTCTGCGGCCGAACGCAATGCGGCCTTGGAGCGGGCAGAGCGAGAAAAGCAAGAGGCGCGGGTGGCGGTGGTTCAGCAAGAGCTCCAGGCTCTCATGGAAAATCATGAGAGTTTGGAGCGTGACTCAAAGACTCGAGAGTCCGAGCTTGCCTCGGCTCTCGAAAGTGCCAAAACTGCCAAGGCCGAGGCCCATAAGTCCCTTCAGGAGGTTGAATTGATGAAGAAGATAGCGGCGGGTAAGGCGTTTTTCATGCAAAGCAAGCATGTGAATGTAAATTACGTGTTACTTACCCGGATTGAGCTCTCGAGGCGTTTGCAGATCTGCCTCATGGCGTGTCGATGCCGCCGCATTCTACCGAGCCGAGGAGGGAGCTCAACGGAGAAGGTCTTTGGTCTCGATATCGAGGCCGCCATCCAGTGCCCCTAGCGACCAGTGAAGCAGCTGGTCGAGCTTCTAAGGTGGCGAGCAGGCCATGAAGGGCCTCATAGTCCGGTTGTGGCTGGAGAGGCCATGCCAGGAGCTACTTCGGCCTCGTCGACGGCTGGTGGATCGTGCCCCTGGGTGGAGGTTATCAAGCGCTCCGCTTTGTATTGAAGGTGCTCGTCGGGCCCTTGCCCGCGCAAAGGTGCATTGGGGCAAGCTGGATGCGGAGAAGCTAATCAGCGACGCGCCACCAGCGGGCAAGGAGCATCGTCGCCCGAAATTTATTATAAGGCTGTCTGAAGGGTGCCCGCAAGATTGCGGATGAGTGCCCCAGGATGTAATTATTGAGTGAATTAGCAATGTGTTATCCTGTGCGCTGAAAACTTTGTTCATATCGCTAAGCAACGCTTGTTTAATTTAAAATATTATCTTCGTGCGGCCGTTTATTAAATCGAGAGATGGCAAGTCGTCGGCTTCATCCCCCATGCCACGAGTCTTTGGGGTGTTCGGGATAAACTTGAGCACTCTTGTTACCATTTTGGGTCCATCTAGGAGGCGCTCAACACAACGAACAAGGCAACCGGACTTATAGTGCTTGAACACTCTCACTTAGCCATAGAATTCTATAATTTTAAATTTGGTGAAGCCCCTAGTATTCGGAAGACCGAATTGGGGCGCTATCACGCCTTCACCGGACATAATCCGAACTTCGCTCAAGCGGCGAGGTCTTTAAGGACTCGAAAGGACCTCTCGAACAGCGACAGTCTCTCGCCTTATCGTGCGGTCAGTTTTAGCTTTCTCCATCGAGGCGTTAACCCGACTCAACCGGGCGCAATCGCATGGTTCTCCAGTGCTACCTTAGCCGATAGAGCGGGCGTAAGGTGCGAACATGGGCCGGGCAAACCCAACTATTGACCCAAGGCAGGATTCGAGCTGATTCATATAATGCTATAAGTTCGGGTGCCGCACTTGTGAAAGTGTGCAGACTTTATCACACCATAAAGCGGAGGACATAAGCCCTGGTGTATTTGGCGTACCAAGACGCCTTGGTGCAACATGTCGTAAATGAACATATATATATATAAAGTAATGCAATTATAGGCAAAAGTGCTGCATTTTATTCGAGAAGATATGCTATCGGTGCGGAATGATACAAATAGTGCGGAAAGCAAGGGATTGGACGAATTAAAGGCGTCTCCCTCGAGGGTAGGCAGCGGAATGTTGTATTTTAACAAATTTAATGCTCGTGATGGAGACCACCGAGTGTTAAATGTGCCTTTGTCCTTCCCTGGCTGTTGCATCATGAGTTACGCAGGTTCGCGCGGACTGAGTTCTGTGTAAAAGAGAAAAATAAAGAAAAAGAGCGACACACTTTGGGAGCCCTGGTGTGGTCGAACCGCACTCTGGGTCTGTTGTGGTTGTGCCCTTCCCCTATGCCCATGGTATCTCCGAGCGTAATTATGTCTGTGGAGAGTTTGTCTTGCAATTTTGCGAGGGCTGGGGTTGGGGCCGCATTGCTCTGCTGTGCGGAACATGCCAGGTGGTCTTGGTTGATGTTGCTCCCGGCACGTTTGGTCGTGTCCGGTCGTTTAACGGCGGACTCGAGAATTGCCTTAAAAGGCTGCTCTGTACTTCTGCCGCGAGAGCCGCTGTATGTTCATCCGTTCGGAGGGAGCGTTCCGTATGTCCATTGACCGTGATGACTCCACGAGGGCCTGGCATCTTGAGCTTAAGGTATGCGTAATGCGGCACCGCGTTGAATTTTGCAAGCGCGTTCGTCCGAAAGCGAGCGTGATAGCCGCCATGAACAGGACTATGTCGAAGATTAACTCCTCGCTCGGAAATTATCCGGGATCCGAAGACCACTTCGATGTAAGCGAGCTGTACAATTGGCCTCGACACCTGGTATGGCGCCTTTGAAGGTAAATCGTTGTAGGTTTAATCCTTGAGGGTGTATGCCCATCTTGCGCCTGTATCTCGATAAAGCAGGTTCAGAGCTCTGCCGCCGTCCATCAGGACTCTCGTGAGGTGAAATCCATCAACGATTGGGTCTAAAACCAACGCGGCGAATCCGCCATGGCGGATACTGGTCGTATGGTCTCTTCGATCGAAAGTGATCGGGCAAGAGGACCGTGGGTTGAATTTTGGGGCGATGGCTCCATCAGCGTATCGTCCCTTAGTGCGCTTCCGCTCCCTCTTGGGAATATGTGTCGCGTATATCATGTTTACCGTCCGAACTTGAGGGGGAATCCTTTTGTCCTCTGTTGTTCGTGGCGGGTCTCTTCCTCGTCATCGCTGTGTAGCCCTTGTCACTGTTTTGGCGATTAATTTGCTGCTGCTTGAATACCCAACAATCTCTGTTGGTATGGTTAGCTGGCTTTTCGGGTGTTCCATGTATTTGACAAGAGCAATCAGTATTCGGTCCAAATTGGGACGGGCCGGAGTGGTTCTTTTGAATGGCTTCTTCCGTTGACGGGTTTAGAGCCTCGGAATCCGGCGTTGACTGCCATATCCTCATTCTGTCGCCGTTAACGCGGCGTTTGTTTTGTTTCGACGCAACCTGCCATTGCGGTCCTTGGTATCCGGACTGCCAGCGTGTTTCTTTGAGGATGTTATTGCGAGCGAGCCAGCTATCCCTCCCCCGCGAAGCGGGTCATGAGGATGTGAGGGCTGCCATGGATTTGGCTTCTCTGTCCTAGGTGCGGGCCAGCCACTCGTCGCGGATGTTATGTTTGAAGGCAGCGAGTGCCTCGCATCCGGACAATCGACGATTTGATTTTCTTTGTTAAGAACCGTGTCGAATTGCTGGCGATTAAATGCGCTGCTGGATTATGTGGCTTAGGTCATCTGCGTCTGGTGGTCGCACATATGTGCCCGGAAGTTGTCGAGGAATGCGGCTTCCGTGTCCTCCCAACATCAATTGACTCTGCGGGCAGGCTGTTAAGCCAATGCCGAGCTGGTCCTTTAAGCTTGAGCGGAGATATTTGATGGCGTGAAGATCGTCGCGCGGGCCATGTGTATATGGAGGAGATAATCCTCAATCCAGACCGCTGGGTCTATTGTGCCATCGTAGGATTCGATATTAACGGGTTTGAACCCTTGAGGATTTGATGATCCATTACTTGTCGGTGAAGCATAGTGGGTGTCTTGGCGCCTCTGTATTGAGCAATATCGCGGCGTAGCTCGAGAGCGTTATCTGCTGTGTTCGGCCCGGCGAGTAGTTGTATCCGGTGCGGACGGTATTAAATGCGTGGGTCGTTAGGCGCCCACGTGATCCATAGATAGATCTGGATTGTCTTGCCTTGTCCTCAATATATCTCGCAAGTCGGCGCATTCCCCGTGGATTCTTGCTTTTAGAGCGATGCCGGGTGCGGTTTTGGTGGAGGGCTTGCATGCCTCTCTATCGCGCCACGAGGTGGTCGGTCTGCCGTACAGCGCTGGTGATGCTGCCTCCTCTAATCGGGGAGCAACTTGCGTTTTGGGTAACTTTGGAGGCGTTCAAGCTCATACTCTTGACGCGAGGACCTCGGTCCATCTGTCGGCCAGTAGGTCTTGATCAGCTTGAAGCTGTTGTTGCTTTTTCTTTAGGCTGTTTGCCGTGGCCATTAGCCTGCGTCTGAAACGCTCTTGTTCGACGGGATCCACAGGCACGACGAATTCATCGTCGCCGAGGCTTGCCTTGTCTCTGGAGGGAGGTAAGTAATTGTCATCCTCGACCTCTTCGTCTGCCGCCCTCTCCTGAGGGCTTGCTTCTGCCTCCTCCTGCGCTGGATCGTATTGGAGGGAGTTGTCTTCGGCACTTTCTGGGGTGTTATTATCTCCTGTGCCGGAATCTCCATTCTTGCCGTGGCGGGATTTAGAAACAGCGCCTTTGGCGTCGGCGCAGGCTGTTCCTTTAAGGAATCGGCCTCCGCTGCTTCTTCGCCGTCCCCATCTTTTGGGGTGTCCACCATGTATATGTCGTATGACGAGGTGGTCTTCGGTGTCCTGTAGGCACTGGTTCTTAGTAGTCTCGCATCGTCGTCCATACCGTCGATGTCTTCGCAGTCGTAGTCGAGTATGTCGGTTAAATCGTCGACGGTGGCTACGAAGTGGGTGGTGGATGGGATCTGAATTTCTTCGTCATCCGCGTCCCAACCGTCCTGGCCGTAGTTCGGCCAGGGCTCTCTGGATAGCGAGAGATGCTTCAATGAATTTATGATATCGCCGAAGGGCGAGTGCTGAAAGATGTCCGCAGCGATGAATTCCACGATCGGTGCCCAATCGGATTCGACTGGCAGGGGCGCAGGAGGTTCGGAGTCCGGCAGGGAGTCCGGCACCTCGGAGTCATGGGGTTTGCGTGGGACAAGGTAAGTGTTCGGCTCCATCGCCGTAGGAATTGCAGCTCTCGAGGCGGTGTCCAGCCATCCGTCCTCGATCCGAGCGATCGGCTCCGGACTATGAGCCGGGGCGGATTCGTGTCGACCTCAAGGGGCTGTCCGCGGCGAGTTAGGTCATGCCCATCGTGACAGCGTGCACGCTCGGTGTGGCTCAGATCCATCGAGGATCAAGTCCCCGGATATCGGCCGTGAAGTTTAGGCTTCAAACCTGACTGACGGCCAGGGGCGTAGCTTCGATCTCCTCGGATGGCCAAGGAGTTGGCCACAAGTCTGAAGCCGCCGAAGACGAAGATCTGTCCGGGAGAAAGGTCTCACCCGGGACTGCGTCGTCGTTGATTGAAGAGGCCATCAAGCCTATCAGTGACGACACAGAGGAACTCTCAATGAAAGCACCAATGTCGGTGTCAAAACCGGCGGATCTCGGGTAGGGGTCCCGAACTGTGCGTCTAGGCGGATGGTAACAGGAGACAAGGGACACGATGTTTACCTGTGTTCGGGCCCTCTTGATGGAGGTAAAACCCTACGCCCTGCTTGATTGATATTGATATTGTGGATGTTTACAAGAGTGGATCTACCACGAGATCAAGGAGGCTAAACCTAGAAGCTAGCCTATGGTATGATTGTAAGGGTTGTTGTGATTGTTGTCCTACGGACTAAAGCCATCCGGTTTATATAGACACCAGAGAGGGCTAGGGTTACATAGAGTCGGTTACAATGGTAGGAGATCTACATATCCGTATCGCCAAGCTTGCCTTCCACGCCAAGGAAAGTCCCATCCGGACACGGGGTGAAGTCTTCAATCTTGTATCTTCATAGTCTTGGAGTCCGGTCGATGATGATAGTCCGGCAAATGATAGTTCGGCTGACGATGGTAATCCGGCTATCCGGACACCCCCTAATCCAGGACTCCCTCACGGGGCACACGATGTTTACCCAGGTTCGGGCCCTCTCGGTGGAGGTAATACCCTACTTCCTGCTTGATTGATCTTTATGAATATGAGGGTTACAAGAGTTGATCTACCAAGAGATCGTAATGGCTAAACCCTAGATGTCTAGCCTGTATGATTATGACTGCCTCTACGGACTAAACCCTCCGGTTTATATAGACACTGGAGGGGACTAGGGTTGTATAAAGTCGGTTACAGAGAAAGGAATCTTCACATCTGAACGCCAAGCTTTCCATCCACACAAAGGAGAGTCCTATCCAGACACGGGAGAGAGTCTTCTGCCTTGTATCTTCATGGCCCATCAGTCCGCCCCACGTCACATCGGCCGGATGCCCGAGGACCCCCGAACCAGGCTTCAATGACGATGTGTCCGGCGCACAGATTGTCTTCAGCATTGTAAGGCGGGTTCCTCCTCCGAATACTTCAAAGCACCTGGCTTAGAGAGCTGTATTCAGCTTGTGATTTAATGTCATGCCCTTCAGCTTGTGTGCCTCCATTGCTTCTGCTTCCACGCATCGAGCGAATACGAGAGGTCAGGGTATTTTTTTCACATAACACCCCGGCCATGCAAGAAAGGCATCTATTTAAAGAGATTGGATCTTAGATCCCATTCCACATCCAGCGGAAAATCCTTAGAACTTGCCAGGATAAACCATCCCAACATGGCTAGCGTTCCCAGCTCTTCCTCCCGGCCCACGGCTCTGAAAAAGGCGACTGGGAGAGATGCTCAGTATCCCACAATCAGTTGTTTAAGCTTCAAACGCAGGGATTCCTCCCCCCCCCCCGGATCTAGTCCCTGTTCGGGCAGGATTGACCTCCTTCTCTGGCGAAGCCCTGGCGGAAAATTTCCCCAATCCAACCAGAGGGGAATGGGTGTGCTTCGTGTCCTACTTGTTGAGGGGCGTCGGGTTTCCAATCTACCCCTTCCTCAGAGGACTCCTGGAGTATTATGGCCTCCAGCTGCACAACCTCACACCAGCCTCAATCCTGCATATCGCAGGATTTGTCGCTCTTTGCGAGCTATTCCTGGGCTGTGAGGCCCATTTTGATTTATGGAGAAAGCTATTCTTCCTCATCCCTCACACCCAAAAGGGATCAGTATTCGAGGTGGGCGGCGCTGAAGTATGGCGCATAGCCAGGACCGGATACTTATCCGGCACACTGAAGAAGGCATCCGAAGAGTGGCCCTCAGAGTGGTTCTATATTGAGGATGTTGCTCTCCCCGACCCAATCCGCATGGGTCTTCCCGAATTTTCCAGTGCTCTACTGAAGAAACGCCACAGCTGGCGCCCTCAGAGCCTCGAGGAGGAAGATAGCGCGGAAGTCCGTCAATTAATGGGCAGGATAAAGACACTCGCCCAGTCCGGACTAACAATAGTCGAGGTACTGGCCACCTCCATAGCACGAGGGGTTCAGCCGCTCCAATTTAGGGGGCTCCCAATGTGGCTGTACAATGGGGAAGATGACGCCTCATGCTGCAGACGAAAGGGTCCGGACTCCCTTACCGCCCTGGCCGCAATACTGGCCGATCGGTATAAAGGGGAGAAAGAGGAGTTCTCTCGGCTTAAGCGCTGAGAGGGATTTTCTATGTATAATCCTCCTAGTTGGGTGAGTTTTAATCCCACCACTTTACCCAAACCTCTCTTTGAGTCGCTTTTTATAGATACTGACCCGTCCCTTCGTAACAGGAATGGCGAAAGGTCGTCGAGGGGATCTATAATCCCGCTCCACAGCCGGAGAACCATAACCAGGACTTTGACCCCGGATTTGAAGAGGATCCGGACAATTTTGTAGAGCTTGAGGAGGGAGTATTTTACCAGGCGAGCTACGACGGCACAGAAGTGGCCATCATAGCCGACTATCCCGGCCTCCTTCCTGCTTCACATGTAAGTAATCTGGAGACATTTCCTCCAAAAGAGCTTCCTCATTTTGCCTCACCCACCACACTGTCTCGTGCTCCAATGGGGAGGCGTTCGGCGAGCCATGCTGCACCGGAGGCGACTCATAAGAGAGCAACGCCCGTGATGGGCAAGCCTTCGAAGAGGAAGGCAAATGAAAACACGGCCAAGCCTTCATCAAAGAGGTATAGCTTTTTAAATACGCCCCTTGGACGTCACATCGGACTGTGACATTGTCCACTGCGTCTTATCTGGAAGTGCGTTCGCCGGACTATGTCCGGGGATCCTGCCGGTCGTGCCTCCATCAGCCAGGTTCCAGATCCTGCCTTAAGGACGGGGGCTAACACGGGAATGATGCCGGATTGTCCTTCCTCAGAGGATTCGGATGATATGTCCGTCACGAATTCTGAAGTGGAGAGTGCCATGAATCATCAGCGCTGGAAGGCCGCTCTCCGTGACCCCGACTTTTCAAAAGAGGCATTCAATGCCTTCAGCTCGGCTGATGCATACATCCGAGCTGCTTGGGATGGGCTCGCTAGAGCCACGGACCAGCATTTAAGAGATATGCGGGTAAGTACAGATTTGGTAATCATATACCAGTAGCCCCCGAGACTTGAAGCAGTTGGTACAACTGATTTAAGGATCATCGTATAATCAGGCACTCACGGAGAGGAATAACCTGTTGTCCCAAGAGCTGGAAAAGTGTCAGACCCTGCTGGCTTCGGTTACCACCGAACTGGAGAAATCCAAGAAGGTAACGCCTGGTAATATTCCCTTCCATCCAGAAAAATGTAATCATATACCAGTAATGTTAATACTGTGTCTGTTTCCGATGATAGGATCAGCAGATCAACTGGAAGCGGAACTGAAAGTCGCGCAGGCGGGCGAACGAGAGGCCAAAAGGCAACTAGCCGCAGGCGAACGTGTGCTAACATGGGTCAGGGATGAAAAGAACAAGCTGCATGACTCCAATACCCTGCTGGGCGAAGAGCTAAAAGATGTGCGAGCCTAGCTAGCTGACGCTATCAAGGAGAATAGGAGGCTACGAGGTGGCATATTTAGTATGCTTTTGAACTTATCTTTGTGTAATTCAGCAAAGAAATGATCTAACAGATTTATGCTTGTAGGTATGCTGACCGGCCTTCCCGAAGAGGAAATGTTCGGCTCTCAAGGCGACTTGCTACAAGAGCTGTCCCAACTGCACGAGCGAGCTCGGCAGGCAATGCGGAGCAATGCTAAGCTTTGTGACCATCCGCCTCTCCTCCAGGAAGTATGGAGGAGCTTGTGAAGCTATTCCAAGGAGCTCGGCGGTGCTTCCGATTATGGAAGATATCGGCCTGCCGAGAAGGCGCGCGAGAGGCCCGGGCCATGGTAAAGACACGGTACACCAAGCTTGATCCGAATCATATGGCCCGGGTCGGACCGTTGGGGTCAGATGGAAAAGAAGTTCTAGTTAGTCTGGTATATGACCACGTAAAAATAGCCGCCAAGTATTCCCAATTAGATTGTAAGCTAGATAGCCTGTTGGATGGCATAGAGGAAGAAGTGTTTGAGTCCAAGTTACTATGTACTTCAATTGACAAAATTTTCCCTAGGAATTGTAAAACGATTGTCATGGCAGACCTTTTTGCTTCGACCTCTGGACCCGAAGGTGCGGAGTGCTTCCAAATACCCGCTCAATAATATAGACCGGGGTACGCGTGGAAACCAGGCGTAGGCGTCATAGTTGCTTGAACAGACAAGTTTTATCCGGCTAGCTATGTTATATTACATGTTGATTGTAAGAAACATCTTCCAGGGAGAATAGTTCCGTTAAGGGTTCCTTTCCCTGGGTGGACATGCATTAGTATGCATGTCCGAGCTGTAATTGAAAAAATTGCAGTATACATAACGTCTGTGGGGTTCATAGTGTAACAAGTGTAAAACATCTTTAGTTCACCGACCGAATATTCCCTTAAGAACGCTAGCTTTCGGCTTCACCCAGTCTGAGGTACACGTCTGGATGACCCGGCTATAACAATCGCAGAGGTGCTCCCTTTATGCCCTAGCCGAACTAACGGGAACGTAGGGCATAAGCACAGGAGCCAGGCAACCCATCTTGGCAAAAACTTAAGTCATGACGACGCATATAATGGTGAAGAAAAGGTACATATGCGGAAGAGGACACATATGTGATGAGCTTGATGCTCAGAAAATATTAATATGCTTCCGTGAAAGAAGCCCCCAGGTATTATGGTTGTATACATTTAAGGATGTGCACATCATAGGTGTGCGGCTTGGCCGCACGAGAGCTATAGAGCTAGAGAAAAAAGCGAAGAGAGTAAAAATTGAAACAAAGGGAGAAGAAGAATGAACAAAGAGTACGGCTCTAGGCGTAGAATCTTCGGAGTCTTGCGGCATTCCACAGGTTTGGCTCTAGGCGATTGTCAGATGCATCACACAGGTGGTACGCTCCTCCAGTGAGAACCTCATATATGATGAAGGGACCCTCCCACTTGGGCTTGAGTTTGTCCTTTTTCTTTTCTGGCAGGCGTAGAACGAGTTCACCAACATTATAAGTCTTGGCCCGCACTTCTCTGCTTTGGTATCTGCGAGCCTGTTGTTGATAGAATGCAGAACAGACTTTTGCAACGTCACACTCCTCCTCCAGGGCATCTAAACTATCCTGCCGATCGAGCTCGACCTCTCTCTCTCTTCATACATGCACACTCGAGGTGAGTCATGAATGATGTCGCAGGGTAAAACGGCCTCTGCGCCGTACACGATGAAGAACGGTGTGTATCTGGTAGTGTGATTGGGCGTGGTCCGCAGCCCCCAGAGTACGGAGTCAAGCTCCTCAACCCAGTGCTTGTCTGATTCTTTCAACGGTCGCACTAGTCTGGGCTTAATGCCACTCATAATAAGACCATTAGCATGTTCGACTTGACCGTTTGTTTGTGGGTGATAGACCGATGCGTAATCGAGCTTAATGCCCAATTTAGCGCACTAGGATTTCACTTCATCGGCTGTGAAATTGGAGCCGTTATCGGTGATGATGCTATGTGGGAAACCATAATGGTGCACGACACCAAATATAAAGTCTATCACCGGTCCGGATTCGGCCGTTTTTACTGGTTTGGCCTCTATCCATTTTGTGATTTTATCTACCATGACTAGCAGATATTTTTTTCTTATGGCTTCCCCTTTTAAGGGGTCCGACCATGTCAAGCCCCCAGACCGCAAAAGGCCAAGTAATGGGGATTTTTTGTAGAGCGGTAGGCGGCATATGGCTTTGATTGGCGAATAGCTGGCATCCGACGCAATGTTGGACCAAGTGCTATGCATCTGCTCGGGCCGTCGGCCAAAAGAAATCTGTATGGAAGGCCTTACTTATAAGGGCCCAAGCTGCGGCGTGGTGACCGCCGAGACCAGCATGGATTTCAGCCAAGAGCTGTCGTCCCTCTTCTTCGGAGATACATCTTTGAAAGGATTCCGGTAGCGCTTTTCTTGTAGAGCTCTCCTTCATGGACCTTGTAGGCTTTGGAGTGCCGAACAATGCAGCGAGCCTCATTCTGGTCCTCAGGGAGCTCCCGCCTATTAAGGTGGGCCAAGAAGGGTTCGGTCCATGGGACAATTACTGCCATTATTAGATGGGACGATGATGTTATCTCGGTGGCTGAGCCTCCGATGATATCGGTATTGTGTTCGGAATCTGCGGGTATAATCAGATCCGGACTAATGTTGTCGTTCTCATCCTGCCACACCACAGATGGCTTGAAGAGCCTTCCCAAAAAGATGTTAGGCGGGACGGGGTCACGATTGGCGCCCATGCGAGCAAGGACATTCGCCGTTTGATTGCTTTCCCGAGCCACATGATGAAACTCGAGTCCCTCGAACTGAGCTGATATTTTGAGTACAGCGTTGCGATAGGCCGCCATCTTCGGATCTTTGGCGTCAAAGTCTCCATTTATTTGGGATATTGCGAGATTTGAATCCCCGCACACCTCCAAGCATTGTATGCCCATGGAGGTAGCCATCCGAAGACCGTGCAATAAGGCCTCATATTCGGCTGCATTGTTGGAGTCTGTGTATTATATTTGGAGTACATACTGAGCTGTGTCTCCAGTGGGGGACGTTAAAACGATGCCCGCTCCTAAACCAGCCAGCATTTTAGAGCCATCGAAGTGCATGACCCAGTTGGAATATGTATTGTACTCTTTAGGGAGTTCGGCCTCTGTCCATTCGGTGACGAAGTCGGCCAATAATTGGGATTTGATGGCCCGGCGTGGTCTATATGTTATATCGAATGGCAGGAGCTCATTGGCCCACTTAGCAATCCAGCCCGTAGCATCGCAGTTGTTTATTATGTCATTGAGTGGTACTTCGGAAGCCACCGTGATTGAGCACTCTTGGAAGTAGTGTCGTAGCTTCCAGGATGCCATGAAGACTGCATATGCTATTGATACGTCTCCAACGTATCTATAATTTTTGACTGCTCCATGCTACTTTATCTACTGTTTTGGACTATATTGGGCTTTATTTTCCACTTTTATATTATTTTTGGGACTAACCTATTAACCGGAGGCCCAGCCCGAATTGCTGTTTTTTGCCTATTTCGGTGTTCAAGAAAGCGGAATATCAAACGAGTCCAAACGGAATAAAACCTTGAAGCGTGATTTTCTCACCGAGCGTGATCCAGAGACTTGGACCCTCGCCAAGGAACAACAGAGGCGGTCACGAGGGTGGGGTGCCCCCCTAGGCGCGCCCCTGCCTCGTGGGCCTTGTTGCTCCACCGACGCACTCCTTCCTCCTATATATATACCACGCACCCCAAGCGATTAGATCTGAGCCAAAAACCTAATTCCACCGCCACAACTTCCTGTATCCACGAGATCCCATCTTGGGGCCTGTTTCGGAGCTTCGCCGGAGGGGCATCCACCATGGAGGGCTTCTACATCATCACCATAGCCTCTCCGATGAAGTGTGAGTAGTTTACTTCAGACCTTCGGGTCCATAGCTAGTAGCTAGATGGCTTCTTCTCTCTTTTTGGATCTCAATACAATGTTCTCCCCCTCTCTCGTGGAGATCTATTCGATGTAATCTTCTTTTTGCGGTGTGTTTGTTGAGACCGATGAATTGTGGGTTTATGATCCAGATTATCTATGAATAATATTTGAATCTTCTCTGAATTCTTTTATGTATGATTGGTTATCTTTGCAAGTCTCGTTGAATTATCCGTTTGGTTTGGCCAACTAGATTGGTAGTTCTTGCAATGGGAGAAGTGCTTAGCTTTGGGTTCAATCTTGCGGTGTCCTTTCCCAGTGACAGATGGGGCAGCAAGGCACGTATTGTATTGTTGCCATCGAGGATAACAAGGTGGGGTTTTTATCATATTGCATGAATTTATCCATCTACATCATGTCATCTTGCTTAAGGCGTTACTCTGTTTTTAACTTAATACTCTAAATGCATGCTGGATAGCAGTCGATGAGTGGAGTAATAGTAGTAGATGCAGAATCGTTTCGGTCTACTTGTCTTGGACGTGATGCCTATATACATGATCATACCTAGATATACTCATAACTATGCTTAATTCTGTCAATTGCTCAACAGTAATTTGTTCACCCACCATAGAATACTTTTGCTCTTGAGAGAAGCCACTAGTGAAACCTATGGCCCCCGGGTCTATTCTCATCATATCAATCTCCATCACTTTAATACTTGCTTTGTTTTTACTTTGCCTTTTACTTTTCACTTTGCATCTCTATACCAAAAATACCAAAAATATTATTTATCATCTCTATCAGATCTCACTCTAGTAAGTGACCGTGAAGGATTGACAACCCCTAATCGCGTTGGTTGCGAGGAGCTATAGTTTTGTGCGAGTACGAGGGACTTGTCGTGGCCTCCTCTTTGGATTGATACCTTGGTTCTCAAAAATGAGGAAATACTTACGCTACTTTGCTGCATCATCCTCTCCTCTTGAAATCCAACACAGTGCTCAAGAGGTAGCAGCTATATTTTGGTAATGAGGGTACCGGGATTTGCATGGTGTGAGGACAGTGGATACGTAGTATACCGGTTTCTGGAGTGGAAATTTATTTCCGTCCTCCTCTCGCTCAACGGCGAGCGCCGTGCTCACCACCTGGTGTGTTGCAGAGATGTATAATAACATTGGTTCACCGACGCTCGGCACGGCTAGGATTGGGTTGCTCGCTAAAAGAGCCTTTGTTTCTTCCAGTCCAGCCGTTGCCGCATCCGTCCACTCACTCGAAATGGTCGGTGCGTCAGAGAAGGCGATAAAGTGGCAATGCTTTTTCTCCTAATCTGGAGATAAAGCGGCTTAAAGCTGCCACACATCCGGCTAGTTTTTGGACCTGCTTAAGGTCGGTATAGCCAATTGTGACAAAGCCCGGATTTTGGCTGGATTTGCCTCAATTCCTCTATTGGAAATGATGAAGCCCAACAGTTTTCCAGCGGGAATGCCGAAAACACACTTTTCCGGATTGAGCTTGATGTCATATGTACGGAGGTTGTCAAATGTGAGACGCATGTCGTCTATTAGTGACTCAACGTGCCTAGTCTTGATGACTACGTCATCCACATATGCTTCTACTGTCTTGTCTATTTGTTTCTCCAGGCATGTTTGAATCATGCGTTGGTAGGTGGCGCCGGTGTTTTTGAGCCCGAAGGGCATAGTGTTGAAGCAGAAAGGCCCATATGGGGTAATGAATGCCGTTGCGGCTTGATCAGACTCCTTCATCTTGATTTGATGGTATCTGGAGTATGCGTCGAGGATACACAGTGAGTCATGTCCTACGGTAGCATTGATGATCTGATCGATGCGGGGGAGGGGGAAGGGGTCCTTAGGGCAGGCCTTGTTGAGGTCTTTGAAATCGATGCATAGGCACCAGGACTTATCCTTCTTTGGTACCATCACCAGGTTTGCTAGCCAGTCCGGGTGTTTTATTTCTCTGATGAATCCGGCCTCAATTAACTTGGCTAGCTCCTCCCCATAGCTTGTCGTTTGGGTTCAGAAAAGCGTCGTGGTGTTTGCTTGACCGGCTTATATCCCTTCATATATTGAGGCTCTGTTCAGCCAGCCTGCGCGGGATCCCTGGCATATTAGAAGGGTGCCAAGCGAATATGTCCCAGTTTTCACGTAGGATTGCTCGTAGTGCGGCGTCGACTGTTGGGTCCAGCTGTGCCCTGATGGAGGCTATCTTCTTGGGATCCGTTGGGTGGACCTGAAATTTGACTATTTCGTCTGCTGGTTTGAAAGAGGTGGATTTGGGGCATTTACCAAGGATTACATCGTCCCTGTCCACCGTGGAGCATAGTGCGGTTAACTCTTCGGCCGCAAGGGCCTCGGATAGTGCCTCGAGGGCCAGGGATGCGGTTTTGTTTTCGGCGCGGAGAGCTATGTCCGGATCACTGGCGAGAGTGATAATACCGTTGGGCCCGGGCATCTTGAGCTTAATATACCCGTAATGAGGTATAGCTTGGAAGCGTGTGAATGCATCTCACCCCAACAGGGCATGATATCCACTGTTGAAAGGAGCCACTTGGAAGGTTATCTCTTCGGACCGGTAATTCTCTGGCGTGCCGATACCACGTCGAGTGTGATTTTCCCCGCGCATTGTGCTTCCCGGCTGGGAATAATCCCTTGGAAGGTCGTGTTACTTTGCTCGATGCGGCTCCTGTCTATTTCCATTATAATGAGTGTGTCCTCATAAATGAGGTTTAGCCCACTGCCGCCCTCCATGAGCACTTTGGGGAGCCGAAAGCCGTCCACAATTGGATTGAGGACCAAGGTGGCTGGTGCCCGGACTGTCCGGAGTCTTGGTTCGTCACTAGCATTGAAAGTTATGGCCGTGTCATTCCAGGGGTTTATTGCTGTGACTTGGCAGACTTCGGCGAGGTCGCGGAGTGCTCTCTTGCGCCGATTGTTTGAAGAGAAAGTCTCGAAGACCGTCAATACTCTGAGGTCGTCGCCCTCCGGGGGGTGTTGCTCTTTGGTGAGGATTTCCTCGCTGCTCTTGGCCACTTGCCGGAGTATCCAACATGCTCTATGGCTGTGGGTTGGTATGTTATCCGGTGTCGTGTGTATTTTGCATGGCCTATTGAGCCATCCCTCCAGAACGGTTCCGCATGCCGTAGTGGGCTTAGTTTTCTTCACTATGTGGTGGTGCCCAGTGCATCCTTTTGCTTGCCGGGGGTGGCGGAAGCAGGGGTTCCCAGCGAGCTGTCTGAGTTTTCCAGGCGCTTCCCATTGCGCAGTACTTCTGCACTATAGTTGCCAAGTCGGCGAAGTGTAATACGCGACAACGGTTCATGGCATTGAGGATTCCTTCGTCCGTGCAATTATTGCAGAATACAGAAATCGCTTCCTCGTCGCGGCAATCTTTAATCTTGTTTTCGACAAGGAGGAACCTGGCCAAAAGTGATGGACTGTTTCCTGAGACTGCTGTCATATGCACGTGAGGTCGCATATATCCGAATGACCGGAATTACTTGGCGAATGTTGCTTGTGGTGGGTGGGTGGCTTTAAATCCGAACCCTGACCCACTTTGGAGTCCGGAGTTTCAAGAATTTCTGAGCTTAATAGTTCGGGCTCCGGGATGTCAACTGACTTTTTAGGCCCAATGCCTGACTCTAGGTTCGGAGGGCTAGGAGTGTGTTTCCGCAGACAGGTATCCGGTTGTCCGAGCTCGGATATCCGGACATAGTTTGTCTTCAACATAGGGGAAGAGTCGTTGTTTTGTTCCTCTACGACCGCTATCTGATGGGTGATCGGCAGAGATTTAATTTCTCTCTGATCGGGTTTAAGCCCAATCTGATCATAGTCTATAGCGACCTCCACAGCGGCGATCCGATCCAAGAGTTTGTTTAAAGACGACAACTCCGCCGGATCCATCCGTTTGGAGTGCTCAGAATCAACACCGAGGCGATTTTCGATGACCTGAGAGGTCACCGTTGGCTTAACGGCCGAACGGGCGATCATGGTAAAGTCGCCTAATCGGAGGGTTTGGCCTGAGGCTAGGGCTCCTCCAGAGGTGATGCTATCCTTTATGACAAGGCGAGCCATTCATCCTGTTTTCGAGGTCACAGCGGAACTCTCAATGAAAGCACTTATGTCGGTGTCAAAACCGGCGGATCTCGGGTAGGGGGTCCTGAACTGTGCGTCTAAGGTCGATGGTAACAAGATACGGGGAACACGATGTTTACCCAGGTTCAGGCCCTCTCGGTGGAGGTAATACCCTACTTCCTGCTTGATTGATCTTTATGAATATGAGGGTTACAAGAGTTGATCTACCAAGAGATCGTAATGGCTAAACCCTAGATGTCTAGCCTGTATGATTATGACTGCCTCTACAGACTAAACCCTCCGGTTTATATAGACACCGGAGGGGACTAGAGTTGTACAAAGTCGGTTACAGAGAAAGGAATCTTCACATCCGAACGCCAAGCTAGCCATCCACACAAAGGAGAGTCCTATCCGGACACGGGAGAGAGTCTTCTGCCTTGTATCTTCACGTCCGATCAGTCCGGCCCACGTCACATAGGCCGGACGCTCGAGGACCCCCCAATCCAGGACTCCCTCAACAACCATAAGAAGCAACACAGAAGTTACCCAAAGAGGAAGCTACTGCCACAGTTTGATGACGAGGCTCTTGAGCCTGTACCACCCAAACGAACTCAAGGCGACCAGCCCGACCACCCCCCTCGAGGAAGGGACAAGCCGGCTGGTGACGCCGAACACCTACCCGCCCCTCCTTGCCGTAAAGGCAAGGAGGCGACACAACCGTAATATCAATATGATCTTCGGCATGACCTGGCAGCTAGAGCAGGCCAATCTAGATCCGTCTATGGATCAAGAGATTACCCTCTGAATAGAAGGGACGGATACCAAGCTTGGCTCGACCGAAATGATAGAGCCCGGTGTCGATGTCAAAACCGCAGACCTCGGGGTAGGGGGTCCCGAACTATGGATCCGAGATCAATGGGAAACAAGGGATGATGGACACGGTGTTTACCCAGGTTTGGGCCCTCTCAAGGAGGTAATACACTATGTCCTACTTGATTATATTGGATGTATAATGTGGTTTACAGAGTAGATCTACCTCGAGATCAGCATGAGCTAAACCCTAAGGTATGAGGTGATGAATAAAGCTCTAACCCTAATGACTACAGCCCTCGGTTTATATAGACACCAATAGGGTTAGGATCGCCCGAGATAGATTACAATAGGAGGGGAAGAGATCTTTTCCACCCTTGACTTGGAGGACACACCACGTCTTTTAGACCTTTGATCGCTATGCGGTCTTATCTAGTTCGACCCATATCCATTGGGCCGATGCCTTGAGGACCCCATAATCCATGACTCCCTCAGTAGCCCCTGAACTAGCCTCCAATGCCGGGGATTGTCTTCTGGAATCTTCACATCGTCGGCTTGTGAGACGAGTTCTTCCGTCCCTTTGTTTAGTTCCGAGCAGTATTAATTGCGTCAAACACTATCCGGAGCTCGGACTAATACGGGCTCGGGCCCGGACAATTTCAAGATTATGGGATCCAAAGACACCTCAAGATCGAGGTGGGACCATCAGAGTTTAATGCCACTTCTTGGGGCGCGGGCTTCATGCACCTTTTCAGAAGGCGTGTGGCCCAATGCCATCTTTTCATGAGCCCACTTTTCGAGCTTCAAGATGAGACACCTATTTATAGATCCAAAGGTGCTCGGAACAGTTTTACCCTTCCTCCCCAACATCGAAAAAATTACCCGGCGCCACGGCCGACCTCCCAGGTTCATCCTCGCGCCCACACGGCCCACTCCCAGGTGATTGGTCAAGCTGTTCAGTTTCTCACCCTCGACTAAGGCGCTTGCAGACGCAGTGCCTTCTTCCTCCGGCAGATCTGGTTCCCGTCCGTGCTGGCCTTGTCTCAATCGATGGCCACGCCCTTGCTGAGAACTCCCCCTCCCAAATAAGGGGGAGAGGGTATGTCTCGTGCCCTTCCTTCTAAGAGGTTTAGGCTTTCCTATCCATCCCTTTTTACGACGTTTGTTGGAGTTCTATGGGATCCAGCTCCACAATCTCACTCCGGGGTCCATATTGCACATCTCCAGCATTGCGGCTCTTTGCGAGATATTTTTGAGTTGCGAGACCCACTTCGACCTGTGGAGGAAGTATTTCGGTCTCGTCCCTCGCCTCCGGGAAGGATCCATATTCGAGGTGCGCGGCACCAAAGTATGGCGGATAGCTGGGACCGGGTACCGCATTGGAACCCCACGAAAAGATCCTGAAGGATGGACCTCGGAATGGTTTTATATCAAGGACGTTCCCCTCACTGATCCAATTCGGCAAGGGTTGCCCGAATACTCAAACGACCCGCCTATAAAGCGGTTCAACTGGCGGCCCAAAGGCCCCTCCCAGAAGGACAACGAAGAGGTGTGTGCATTGGCGGCCAAGGTTAGGCTGCCGACTAGCTGCAAGTTGACCATAATCGAAGTTATGGCCATCGCCATTACCCGACACGTGCAACCCCTCCAGAAAAGGGGTCATCCCTTGTGGTGCTACAATGGGACCAATGATGTAAGCCGCTACCAGCGACAAGGGCCAGACAACAAGGTGGCTGTGGCCAAAATATTGGCCGATCTCTTCAAGGGAGAGGAGGCAGATTTCGCCCGAATGAGTATCCGGGAAGGTTGATGTGGATACAATCCGGCGGACTAGGTAAGCGATAATGCACTAACTTGAGCATATGGATTACATCCGAACTCTAACCGGTTGTATTCGAATAGGGATGGAGGCATCAAGTCGCGTCCATTAATTGCCCTCCTCAACCGGAGGATCATTCCCGCGACGACGATCCGGGGTATCATGACGACCCAGAGACGTTGATCGATTTTGAAGACGGGGTGTTTTATCAGGAGAGCCTTGACGGCACCAAGGTCGCCCTGACGGCTCTTCCCTCTTCCATAGTAAGTGAAAAGAAGAACTTCTCTCGAACAAGTCACTCAACTCGCGTTGTTCCCCACGTGCTGACTTCTGTTCCCAAGGGTTGCCGCACAACGCGTCAGACCGGCTAGGGAGGATCACGGACTGCGCCAGCCTCAGCCTCTAATGGGAGATCAAAGCGAAAGGCCTCCACCGAAGCGGAAGCACCAACCTCCTCGGCCCAGAGGCGACGTATTTCAGAATCACAACGAGGGTTGCTCTTGACACCTTTTTATTGAAACTTGCTTAATTTTGCAGAAGAAGTATGCCTCGACATCAGTCTGAAGATTCCCCATGTGCGCCGAATCGCAGCTCTGGTCCTAGGTCTTCGGCACAAGTTGGAGCTTTCTCCGAACACACGGCAGCCGGCGTGCCTCCAGCAGATTCCGATGATGTTTCAGTTACCAATTCCAAAGTCGAGAGCGTGATGAATCATCGCCGCCGAAGGGAAACTTTACGTCATACAGTCATTGCCAACCAGGAATTTAGTGCCTTAAATTCGGTGGATGCGTACCTTGGGGTGGCCCGGACAGGTCTTGTAGGGATCACCAGTCTTTTTGCCGCTAAAGTGCAGGTATGTAACTGAAATAGGTTGAAAGCAGATCACGTTCCCTAACCAACTAGCCGCCAAGCCTTAATTAGGGCAGGATGGCCGAGTTAAGGATTTCTAATCATATGATTTTGTAGGCCGCAAGAGAGCACAACAAAAAGCTGTCCGATGATCTTGAGGCTAGCCAGACATAGTTGGTCGAAACCAAGGCCGAACTGGATGCGGCTCGAAAAGCCAGCAGCGATGTGTCCGGTAAGTAAGAGGAACCATCCTCAACACGTGGAAAGGTATATGGTGTATTCTATGTATTCATACATGTGTCTTCATATAGCCGCGGAAGCCGCAAATGAGTTGCGCAAGGAGCTGGAAGCTGGTAAACGAGTGCTGACGTGAAGTCATGAAGAGAAAAATGAGCTCAAGGCGGCGAATGAGCGGAAAGCCAAGGAAATTGGGAGTTTGAAAACTCAGCTGGCCCAAACTTGGGAGGAAAAACCAGAAGCTAAAAGGCGACATATTTAGTAAGCCCTGATCTTACCGTTTTGTGAGCAAGTACCATTGGTGTTTTTAACAAAATGCAACGCCTGCTGGTTAGGTCTCCTGACCGGGCGGCCCGAGGAAGAAGTCAGCACGTATGTTGGGAATCTTTTAAAAGAGCCGACGAAGACTCATGAGAGGGCTCGTAAGGCCATGAAGATCTTGGTCAAGGTGTTATGGCCATTAGATGTGCCGTCAGAGAGTATGGCCGAACTAGCTGAATGCCTTAAAGGAGCCCAACGATGTTTCGAATTATGGAAGATATCGGCTTGCCAGGAAGGAGCGCGCGAGGCGTGAGCTATGGTAAACAACCGTTTCACCAAGCTAGACCCAGAGCATATGGCTCGGGTTGGTCCAGTGGGCCCTGGCGGCCGAGAGATTCCTCTAAGCTTGGTGTATGATGATGTTATGCCCGCCGCTCACTATTCTCAGAAGGATTGCGCTTTAGAGCAGTTGATAGACAATGTCGATCAGGAGTAGTTTAGTCTATTCTATGTATCTATGTACTTTACATGGACTGAGATCAATCCGCTTTCTAATTGTTATTTTAAACAATGTTGTCTTAACTGGCCATCGGCTTCTACCTCTCCGACCAATGATCGGGAAGTGCTCCGTACTTGGTGCGTTGGGAAACATGGCAACACTTTGGGAACCAGGCAATCTGGCCATCTGGCTCAAACCGACGAAACATGTGCGGAGAGTTATGCTATATTACTGTTTCACGTAAGAAACATCTTCTGATGAAAATAATTCCTCTAAGGATTCCTTTCGTCGGGTGGATTTATAGTCTGGATACGCAAGATCAACGGAAACCAATGGATGCAAAAAAACCCTGGTGGTAATCGTGAAGATATATTTACTTCTCTTAGGCCGACTTATTGCATTCTGTATAACAATGCTAGCTTTCGGCTTCATCCGTCTGAGGTACGGTCCCGGATGACTCGGTCGTAACAATCGCAGAGGTGCTCCCTTTACTCCCTAGCCGAACAATCGAGAACGTAAGGGTAAGCACAGGAGGCAACCTAGCTTGGCAAAGAACTTAAGTCAAATAAGTGCATATGTTGTCTTGACGTGTATGAGAAGGATGCAATCAGTACGAATGTGATTTATACATTATTCGGCAGGGAGCCCCCATGCAAAATTGGGTGTTACATCTAACGAACTATATAGGACGAGCTTAGTATGGTTCGGTTTAGCCGAACTTTCACCAGGTCGAAGAGAGAAAAATAAAAAATAAAGGAAAGAAAAGGTGACGATGTATATCAAACTCAGGCATAAAAACACCGCAGCCGGGCTGCGTTCCACGGGTTAGGCTCAAGGCAGTCATCGGACGGGCGGCGAAGGCGATATGCTCCTCCGATGAGTAATTCATCGATGATGTACGGTCCCTCCCATTTGGGTGATAGTTTATGCTTATGCTTTTCGGGGAGCCGGAGGACAAGGTCGCCCTTGTTATATGTCTTTGCCCGGACTTCGCAGTTTTGATAGCGCCGTGCTTGCCATTGATAAAACACATATCGAGCATGAGCTATATCCTACTCTTCTTCCAGAGCATCCAGACCATCCTGCCGATCTAGCTCGGCTTCCTTTTCTTCATACATGCGTACTCTAGGCGCATCATGGATAAGGTCGCATGGGAGGACAGCTTCCGCACCGTATATCATAAAAAATGGTGTATATCCGATTGACCGGTTAGGAGTAGTGCGTAGCCCCCATAGTACGGAATCGAGTTCCTCGACCCAATGGCAGTCTGATTGTTTAAGGGGTCGGACTAAGCGAGGCCTAATGCCGCTCATAATGAGCATGTAGGCTCGTTCAACCTGTCCGTTGGTCTATGGGTGGTACACAGAGGTGTAATCATGCTTAATGCCCATTTTGCTGCACCAGTCTTTAACTTCCTGGGCCATGAAGTTGGTACCATTATCGGTAATTATGTTGTGGGGGACACCGTAACGGTGTACGACATCGGATATGAAGTCGACAACTGGTCTTGATTCTGCCGAAGTGACGGACCTTGCCTCGATCCACTTGGTGATGTTTATCGACCATGACCAATAGGTACTTCTTTTTGTTTGTCCCCCCTTTGAGTGGCCCGACCATGTCGAGACCCCAGTCCGTGAAACGCTAGGTTATCGGTATCGTCCGAAGAGCTGTAGGGGGCATGTGGCTTTGACTTGCAAACAACTGGCATCCAACACAATGTTGGACTAATGTCCGGGCATCTTCACGGGTGGTAGGCTAGAAGAAACCTGCTCGAAAAGCCTTGCTGAACAAAGTCCAAGCTGTCGCGTGGTGTCCGCCCATGGCTGCGTGTAGCCAAGAGCTGCTGCCCCTCTTCTTCGGAGATGCATCTTTGTAAGACTCCTATGGTACTCTTCTTATAGAGTTCCCCCTCATGGACCTTGTATGCTTCAGAGCGCCAAACTATACGTCGTGCTTCGGTTTGATCCTTTGGAAGCTGATGTTGTGTGAGATAGGCTAGCAGGGGTTTTGTCCAGGGTGGGATTACGGCCATGACGTCATGGGTGGAAGGTGTTTCCTTGAGTGTGGAACCGCTGATGACATGGTCGTCCAGGTCATTTTCTGGCGAGGCGTTGTGAGCGGGCTCAGTGGTTGGTGCACTGATGTCGTCGTCCTGCCAGACCACGGAGGGCTTAAAAAGCCGCTTGATGAAAGTGTTTTTGGGAACTGGGTCGAGCTTAGCGCCCATGCGGGCGAGGACGTCCGCTGCTTGATTGTTGTCTCTAGCGACATGGTGAAATTCTAGGCCCTCAAACTGGGCCGATATTCAGAGGGCCGCATTTCTGTATGCTGCCATTTTGGGGTCCTTGGAGTCGAATTTGCCATTGATTTGAAAGATCGCCAGGTTTGAATCTCCCATTACCTTGAGGCACTGCACTCCCGTTGACATGGCCATACGGACGCCGTCTAGTAGTGCTTCATACTCTGCTGCATTGTTGGAGTCCATGTACATTATTTGTAGGACATACCGAACAGTGTTGCCTATGGGGGAAATTAGGATGATCCGAGCCCCCCGTCTAGCTAACATCTTTGAGCCATCAAAATACATTGTCTAGTGTGAATATTATGGTACTCCTGGGGTAATTCGGCTTCGGTCCATTCGGCTATGAAGTCAACCAACACCTGAGATTTAATGGCTCGGCGTGGTTTGTATGTTATCTCGAAGGGGAGGAGCTCAATGGCCGATTTGGCGATGTGGCCCGTGGCATCTCTGTTATTGATTATATCGTTCAAGGGGACCTCCGATGCCACTGTGACCGAGCATTCTTGAAAGTAGTGTCGAAGCTTTCAAGACGCCATAAAGACCGTGTAAGCTATCTTTTGATAGTCCGAGTAGCGTGATTTGCATGGCGTTAGCACCTCGGACACATAATAGAGCGGCTCCTGTACTTGAAACTTGTGGCCCTCAGATTCCCATTCTATGACAAGCACCGCGCTGACCACCTGATTGGTGGTTGAAATGTATAGTAACATGGGCTCGCCTCCGCCGGGTGCGGCTAGGATAGGGTTGCTTGCGAGGAGCGTTTTAATCTCCTCGAGTGTCGTAGTTGCTTCGGCTGTCCATTGGAAGTTCTTGGTCTTTTTGAGCAGCTTGTAGAGTGGCAGTGCCTTTTCTCCGAGGCGAGATCTGAAGCAGCTCAAGGCTGCCACGCATCCTGCCAGCATCTGGACATGCTTGAGCTCTGTTGGTATTGCGAGCTGATATAGCACTCTAATTTTGGCTGGATTGGCCTCGATTCCTTTATAGGAAATGATGAATCCGAGCATATTTCCTGCAGGGACCTCGAAGACACATTTTTCCGGGTTGAACCGTATGTCGTAAGCTCGCAAGTTGTCAAAGGTTTGGCGTAGGTCATCTACCAGTTGGTCTATGTGCTTGGTTTGGACAACCACGTCGTCCACGTATGCCTCGACTGCTCTGCCAATTTGGTTTTCGAGGCATGCTTGAATCATTCGCTGGTATGTGGTTCCTACGTTCTTCAGTCCGAACGACATGGTGTTGAAGTAGAAGGGCCCGTAGGGGGTGATGAATGCGGTTGCCGCCTGGTCGGACTCTTTCATCTAGATCTGGTGGTAGTCAGAGTACGTGTTAAGGAAACATTGCGAGTCGTGTCCGACGGTGGTGTCGATGATCTGGTCTATTCTTGGTAGGGGAAAAGGATCCTTGGGGCAGGCCTTGTTAAGGTCTTTAAAATCGACACAGAGCCGCCAGGATTTATCCTTCTTGGGTAACATAACCATATTTTCTAACCACTTGGGGTGTTTGATCTCGCGGATGAATCCGGCCTCCAGCAGTTTTGCTAGTTCCTCGCCCATGGCTTGTCGTTTGGGTTCGGACTTCGGAAAATTGCCGCAGAGTCCGTTTCACTCGCTTGAAGCCTGTTAGAATGTTGAGGCTATGCTCCGCTAGCCTGCGTGGGATTCCTGGCATGTCTGAGGGGTGCCAGGCGAACATGTCCCAATTTTCACGCAGGAATGTCCTTAGCACCTCGTCAATTGCGGGGTCCAGTTGTGCCCCTATGGATGCCGTTTTGTTGGGATCTGTTGGGTGCACTTGAAATTTTACTATTTCATCTGCTGGCTTAAATGATGTGGATTTTTGTCTTTTACTGAGGACCACATCATCCCTGTCGACTGTAGTCCATAGCGTTGTCAATTCTTCGGCCGCAAGGGCTCCAGATAGTGCCTCTAGGGTGAGGGATTTTGTTTTGTTTTTGGCTCGCAAGGCTTTTGTTGGGTCGCTTTTAAGTGAGATTACCCCGTTGGGCCCTGACATTTTGAGTTTCATATACCCGTAGTGTGGTATGGCTTGAAATCTTGAGAATGCCTCACGCCCTAGAAGGGCGTGGTATCCGCTATAGAAGGGCACACTGTGAAATAGTAAGGGTTCGGATCTGTAGTTATCGGGTGTGCCGAACACAACATCGAGGGTTATGCGTCCCGAGTAGTGTGCCCCCCTACCGGGTATTATACCTCGGAATGTGGGGTGACTGCGCTCAATGCGAGACTTGTTGAACTGCATCTTGTCGAGCATATCACTACAAAAAAAAGACACATCCGTGACATTTTGGGCCGAACAAAAAAGAATTATGTCATACATATGACACTTCTATGACGATAATTATGACAAAACCCGGTATCATCATAGATGTGGTGGGCTCCTACTTCTATGGCAAAAAATCATGACAGAAAATGGGCTTTTCGTCCTGGGCGGGCCGGAGACGCAGCTGAATGACATTCTTTGGGTCGTCCATGACAAAAAAACCGTGGTAGAAGCGAGGGGGAGGAAAATTTTGGGGAGCTGTTGGTTACGGTGGGAGGTCGGGGGCCGAGGGATGCGTGTTTCTCTCGTACGTGCGGCGTTAGCTCTAATGAACCCGGCGATTACAGCTGCGAGCTACGCGTTCTTGAACCCGGCGATTGCCTTTGCAAGCTACGCGTTCTTGAACCCGGCGATCGATCGATGGCTGTTAAGCGAACCCGATGGGCGATTCGCCGTTCTTGCTAAGCTGAAGCCGATCAATTGGATGAGCAGTGGCGTGCGGGGAAGGTGGATGAGCAGTGGCGGTGGCGTTGCCTCTGGATGAACAGGACCCGTGGTGTGGAGGGCTGGATAAATAGTGAGCGGTGGAGGGGTGGCCGTGGAGGGTGGTTGAACATGACCCGTGGTGTGGAGGCTGGATGAGCGATGAGCGGTGGAGGGTGCCCGTGGAGGGTGGTTGAGCGATGGTCGTGGAGTAGCGCGGTGGAGGCTGGATGAGCGAGGGCCCATGGAGGTGGAGGAGGTCGATGGTAGCCCGTGGAGGCTGGAGGAGGTCGGCGGTGGAGATGAGCGGTATCCGTGGAGTCCGTTTTGTGGTCGCCACACCCTCCGATGAACAGGACCCCGTTTGACCGTAGGAGGTCCGTTTAAATCCGTTTTGCGATGCGCCACACCCTCCCGATCAACAGGACCCCGTTTGACCGTAGGAGGCCCGTTTCCTCCGTTTTGCGGTACGCCACACCCCTCCCGATCAACAGGACCCTCGTTTCGACCGTAGGAGGTCCGTTTCCTCATTGTGCGGTATGCCAGGCCCCTCCCGATCAACAGGATCCCGTTTCGAACGTGGCCGGTCGAACACAAGGCCGTTTCCTCCATCGTTTCCATTGCATGTTCCGTCCAAGCCCTCCCGATGAACACGACCATGCATTCCGTTCCGACCCAGCCGGTTGGCTCACCATGAACACGACGACGACGCTGTTTCTCCGTTCCGACCCAGCCATGTACGTATGCGCGAGTAGGCGTTCGAGACCCTGCCCATATGTACGTGCGTGGCTGTATTTTCTTTCTTTCACCCTCGCCATTGTACGTACGTGTACATGCTACGTGCGCGCCTCTACTAGGACACGTGCGCGCCTCTACAACAACCAATATGTACGTACACGTTCGCGACCAGAATGACAACCCTACGTACGCTTCGACCAGGTGGGTCCGGTATCGAGCACTTCCTTGCTGCGAAGATGTAGCTGGTGGGTCCCAGCGGTCGAGGCGAATCATTTTTTTGCCGGACGCACTTCCTTGCGTGCGAAGATGTAGCTGGTGGGTCCCAGCGATCGGGAAACGTTTTTTAGTGAAATACGGTGGCCCGTCGGTGGGTCCCGCTGTCGGTGGAGGAATAATTATTTTGGCGTAATAAGGAGGCACTTCCTTGCTGCGGTCGTGGACCCGGTATCGGCCTCTCCACGCATGATCCACGTCCGATGGAAGCCATTCCTTGACCACGTTGACCACGCCGCGCCGAGAGCACCGAGGCGGTGGACGGCGAGGCCTAGGAAGGGGATGACGAGAGCCGGGAAAACACGGCGATGGATGCCCACGCGTGAAAGTACGAGGTTCACTGGTTCGTTGCGGTGTGAGGCTGTAATCGCCGCAGAATAACAGGGGTGTGGGTGAGTAGAGGATGGCCTGGCCAGCGGTGGGAGTAGTCGGGCGGTGAGGCCTCCGCCGATCGCAGCCGCCATGGGAGGCAGGAGCGCGAGGCACGACCGGCGCTGGTTTGGGTGGCTGGAGCAAGAAGACCAGAGGTTGAAGAAGCACTCACGGCCGTTGGATGGACATCGACGGTCACGGAGCTAGAATCGTGCATATTGACTAAGTTGACAAAGCCCTCCATCCCCTCAACTTAGTAGGCCCACAAGTCAGCCTGCCACTATCTTTGGGTCCCAGCTAACAGGGGAGTATTCATTTTTTGTGCGTAATAAGGAGGCACTTCCTTGCGTGCGAAGATATAGCTGGTGGATCCGAGCTGTCGGTGGCGATAACGTTTTTTCGCAAAATACAGAGGCCCTTTCGGTGGGTCCCGATGTCGGTGGAGGAATCATTATTTTGCGGCGTAATAAGGAGGCATTTCCTTGCGTGCGGCCGTGGACCCAGTTGTCGGCCTCTCCACGTCTGATCCACTTCAGATGCATGTCGATCGTTGACCATGTTGACCAAGCCGCGAGAGAGCACCAGGCGGTGGGCGATGGCGAGGCCTAGGAAGGAACGACACGGAGGCAGGGAAGACTTCGGCAGTTGTTTCCCATGCGGAGGGGAGTACGATCTGCACGAGGTTTCTTGGTTAAATCTGCCATCGCCGGAGAATAACAGCAGGTGTGGGTGAGTAGAGGATGGCTAGGCCAGCGATGGGAGTACTGGTGGGGCGGTGAGGCCTGCTTGGCAGCATATGGCCGTCATGAGGAGGAGGGAGCAGGCAGTCCACGGCGCTTGTTTGAGCGGCTGGAGCAGGAAGAACGAGAGATTGAAGAAGCACGACGGCCGTTGGATGGACATCCAACGATCCTTTGCTTGTCGTCAACCTTTTTAGGAAAGCCTCAAATCTGTGGAAAACAGCATACAACCCATCTCCCATTATTTCTAATAATTTACTGCCCATTTGCTAATTCTTAAAGTTTTTTTGGAGCCCATATTCTTTTTGTTAGCATTACAGCCCATATTGTGGCCACGGTTAAAAAATTATACGAAATTTTGCATATTTCGGTGCGGTCCGAACTGTTTTTAATCCCAAAATTTCAACTCACATTCAAACTGATTTTAAAAATAAATGTATATCAATATAAAATCCAACAAATTCTCCACGCATAAAAATTAATGTAATTTAAAATCTCGAAATGAAAAAAAGATATTTAAAACTAATTGCCGGTTTGATGTGTTTTAAAAATGTACAGCCCATTTCTCATTACTGATAGGCAATTTTCTCGGCCAGCTAAATGAAGCTCTCCTCGTCTTGAAAGATTTGCAGCCCAACAGGCCTGACAAAGCGACTTACTTGGCAAATCACAAAAAAACTGGGCTGTGGCCTTGGACCCAGTATCGGCCTCTCCACGTCTGATACTCTTCCGATGGAAGTCGGTCGTTGACCACATTGACCACGCCGCACCGAGAGCACCAAGGTGGTGGACGACGGTGAGGCCTAGGAAGGGGATGACGTGGAGCCGGGGAAGACGCGGCAGTGGATGCCCACGCGGAGAGGAGTACGAGGGTTCACTGGTTCGCCTGCGGCGTGAGGCTGCTGTCGCCGCAGAATAACAGGGGGTGTGGGTGAGTAGAGGGATACCCTGGGCCAGCGGTGGGAATAGTAGGGGGTGGTGAGGCCTCCGCGGCATCACAACCGGCCATGAGAGGCAGGAGCACGCGGCACGACCGGCGCTACTTTGGGCGGCTGGAGCAAGAAGACCAGAGGTTGATGAAGCACTATGGCCGTTGGATGGACATTGTACGGTCATTGGAGCTAGAATCGTTCATATTGACTAAGTTGACAAAGCCCTCCGTCCTCGTCATCTTAGTAGGCCCACAAGTCAGCCACCCACTATGGTGGGTCCCAGCTAGCAGGGGGTATTCATTTTTTGGTGCGTAATAAGGAGGCACTTCCTTGCGTGTGAAGATATAGCTGGTGGGTCCGACCTGTCAGTGGGGGGGGGCGTTTTTTTCGCGAAATATAGAAGCCCTTCCCACGTACAGTGCACGTACAGTGCGTAATAAGGAGGAACTTTCCTTGCGTGCGACCATGGACCTCGTGGGTCTGAGCCGTCAGGCTCTCCACGTACAGTCCTCTTCCGATGACTCTCGTATGTTGACCACGCGACGCCGAGCGCACCGAGGCGGTGGACGACGGCAAGGCCCAGACCGAACGACCGGAGATGGGGAAGGCGGCGTGGAGTCGCAGACGGAGAGGAGGGAAACTTGACTGGTTCGGTGCGGGTGGGCCTACACTCGGCGAGAGAATAACAGGAGGTGCGGAGTGGAGGGATGGCTGGCCGTCGGCGGGTAGCGTTTTCTTGAGGAGCGCAAAACAACGCCGCTGGACGCTGAAGGCTGGAGCAAGCGGTTCGGCAGCGCTGGGGAAGAAGACGAGATTGAAGAAGAATGCCACCGTTGGATGTAAATCCAACGCCTTCTTAAACCGACCCATGGCCCACATGTCAGCCAGTCCATTTTTTTAGTCCATTTGGTGGGCTGGGTGAAACAATGATGTAGCATCTATGCAGCCCATTTAAATCCCATTTGCATTTTTCGAAATCATGGACTTGCTGGGCTGGGTGAAAATATCATGTTGGGCTAGACGGAGAAATGTTATAAAACATAAACACATGATTGCACGTCAGTAAAATCTTTGCAAGCTTATGTACGCAATCACTAGGAGTTAACTTGGCAAGTTATATATAAACAATTATTATTATTATTTTGTAAGAACTTTCAACTTACGAAATAAAATATCATTTTAATTTGATGAGTTAATAGTACGTGGGGTATTATTATTTTTTAGGCTAGACGTGGGACAGTTGAGTTGGTTCTAGGGAAAATCTTGGGAGAAAACTTAGTTTACATCGAAAAAGAAAGTGGGAGAAAATTCAGAGACCTGCTAGGTCCACGAGAGAGGAATATGTTGGGAGGAAGGAGATTCAAAGCACGACAGCCGAGTGAACTAGTTTTTTTTACGGACAAGTGAACTAGTTTACATACATAAGCAAATAGCCACTAAAAAAAGCAATCAGGTTAATGGGTTCTTAAAAGAAATATTTGGACAAAACAGATAATTACGACACATAGGCTAATGCATGAAACACTCAGATGATAAAGGTGCTTATAAACAGATAAAGTACAACATCTAGACCTTCCGGCATGCTTGATCATGACGCTGCGGCTGTTCGTGTACTAAATCGGTTACGGGAAGCGACACGCCCTCATGTCCAAGATCTGCTGTACATGTCGTAACATGCGTATCGTCCTGGCATAGGTTATGTAGGCTAGATTCAGAGGTACTCGTTCAATTCACCATTGCAGGTATGGATGTATCTAGATGTATTTAGTTCTAGATACATCCATTTCGACGTTTTCGGAGGAGTACCTCCCACGGTTCGGTCGTCTTCTTTCATGTTGGCGTATCAGGGGTCGATGATGGTCTCAGCGAGGTCAACCACGGAGTCCTTCTCCTGCCCGTTGCTGATGATCTTGTATTGCTTCTGGATGTCGACAAGCTTGTTGCACCAGATGGCCGAATCGTCGCGTTCTTCCTTCTCTCCACCGCAGCGAAGGTGCAGTCGGCGCTGCCGATGAAATGGGCGAATGCTCCAGAACCTGGTGCAGCCATAGGACTGAGGCGAGGCAGAGCTTCACCGAGTCCGTATCGTTGGTGTACATCACATTCAACTTGGTGCAGCCATAGGACTGAACGGTGAACTAACTCCTTGCTGAAGTCCATATCCAGCAGGCTCACCCCTCGGATCGCCATTGGAGTCTCTTCGAGTGAACGAGTGTGTAGGCGGCGGCAGCAGTTCGTTTTTCAGCTCTTGGGGAACTGGATTCAACGAGAAGCTGAGTGTGTACGGCGACAACAGTTACTACCCCTTCCTCGTCCGCTGCACGCCGGCAGAAGATGCACCCTCGGCGCATTCAAACGCCTCCATTAAGAAACCTACTCCGGCCACACGTCGGTTCACGAGCGGGTCTGTATTGGTACTGTAATAACAGGAGTTAGTGGTCACTTTACTTAAATTTAATTAGCTTTAATAGAAATTTATACTTAAAACAAGCAATGCATTGGCTCGTTCTATCAGTGCCACGGGATCAACATGCACAACAATTAGAATTATTATTCTCAGGACGCACACGATCAGCACATTTGTCGCACTTTCACAAAGATAATACTACCAAGTTTGAACTGTTTGTTATGGTTGTTGTCCTCTGCATCATCATGCCGTGTTTCCCAGCTTGCAAGATTCAGAACCAACAAATAAGATCCAAATAATAAGTACAACAAAGATGCCTACACATCTCATTGATTCCTAGCTTGCAAGATTCAGAACCAACAAATAAGATCCAAATAATAAGTACAACAAAGATGCCTACACATCTCATTGATTCCCAGCTTGCAAGATTCAGAACCAACAAATAAGATTCAAATAATAAGTACAACAAAGATGCCTACACATCTCATTGATTCCCAGCTTGCAAGATTCAGAACCAACCCATTAGAGCCTTTTGATAAAGTGAATATCGGGATTAAATCCATCTTGGCTAGCCATGTCATACAATCGAAGAACTTGGCGAATGCTCTTGACCGTCACAACATCTGTAGTTGAGTATTCCCGTTTGCACAGCATGTTTGGACAGCACAAACAAGGAGACAGGAGAGCATGGTTTCACTTAAATAGCGGCCTCCTTGAACTCAACCTCCAGCTCCACTAGGATGAGGTCTGCCTCGAGTTCCATGATTCAATTCATGCGCCTTTTTCTGCGGTTCACCTAAAATGAAGCAAAGATTGCATCATTCAGCTAGCAAGAAGTACTTGCTCTTGTGAGCTGGCAGGTTCTTCTTTAGTAGTTGCACTAAAATTGAGGAACATTAAGGTTGGTTGTCCGGCTCATGTAAGGTGCAACTATAATTTTCTTATCCTTTTGTGCAGTTCCACTAAAATAAAGTGCCATTGTGGTGACAGTGACGGCTCCATCTTGCAAAGGCTAATAAAATGTTGCACGAGATTACCAGCAGAACTTGACGGAGATTTTGGAAACTCCAATCACCATTTTGTGCAGTTCCACCAAAATTGAGAGATGTTGCCCACGTGACATTTTAGTTGAACTGCACAAGACACTCATTCCAAAAAAGTGTTTTGTGCAGTTCACCAAAAGGTCACAATAGCAACAAGGTGAAATGGATATCCCTATCTGCACAAAATGATAGAAAGTAAACAGTTGCTGGTCAATAAGAATATATGAAACATATACAAAATGAAAAGAAGCATCTTAATTATGTTCATGGCAATCACGCAAGGACAGTAGAAATTTTAAAACGTCAGCAATGCTTCATGTTACCAGAAGCATTACGATCAACAATGAGATTCCTCAGATATGGGATTACTTTAATGGTGGCATTGCTTGTTTACCAGACACAGTAAATCAACAGCAGCTAAAGAGTTGGTTTAAGGGCATGGGACCGTGGGGACACCAGGACACTCAGCAGCGTAAAGGAGCAACTTACTTATCATACTGGGGAAAACAGCAGGAGTGCCATTTGTAACACAGTTTAATTGCATCTTATCACTGGAGGCATTAGATTAACAATAACACTGGTTAGACATGTCCCTAAGGTAACAGTGTGATCGCTTCATTTTACATGCGCCCTTACATTAACAAGGGCAAAAGGTTGGTATAAGGACATGCGACAGTGGACGCATCAGCACAATGTACCTACAAGGAGGCATAAAGTGGTGATGTCGAGCTTGTTCACGCTATGTGAGGGCAGCAAACCTAATCCTGGAGACCTTTTACTATGTGAGGGCAGCAAATCTAATCCTGGAGACCTTTTACTATGTGAGGGCAGCAAATCTAATCCTGAGACCTTTTACTATGTGAGGGCAGCAAATCTAATCCTGGAGACCTTTTACTATGTGAGGGCAGCAAATCTAATCCTGAGACCTTTTACTATGTGAGGGCAGCAAATCTAATCCCGAGACCTTTTACTATGTGATGGCAGCAAATCTAATCCTGGACATACTCATTGACTTGTCCACCAGCCGCCACTTTCTATCCTTTTTCAACCAATAATAGATCTATTCCTTATCCAGTTTGTCTGCGTTTTCCCATTATTTCCCTTTTCAACCAAGAGACCGGTTGGGTATCCGGTCTCTACTACTTTCACCATATTATTTCCTCTTTGAATCAAGTCCTAGATTCATGCTACAACTTTCCCCCTTTCTTCGTTGTTTGAACAAAGCCCTAGATTGAATGCATGAAGTAGCTTTACCTCTAATAATACTAAAAATTTAGGTGGCTTTGGAAGAGCTGATGGGAGTAGAAAAAGATGCACATGCAGAACACGTGGGGAGCTGGGGCAGTAGAGCAAGGCCGCTTTGAAGAACTTATACCGAGGGTCGCGGGATGTCGGCGGCAGGTCGGATCTGCGGACAATACGGCAGGGAGGAAGAAGGGTCGGAGGACCTCCGAGCCGTGTTGTGTCGGAGAAAACGGCACGGGCAGAGGATCGGGCCCCTCCGCAGCTGTGGGTTTCCTCCCTCATGGCGATGACCGCGTGAACGATGCACCTTTTAGTCCTCTACACACACCGGCCGAAGGGATCCGGCCGGATCTGTGACCAGCGGTGAGCAGAGAGAAAATGTCGCTACCGCTGTCTTGTTTATATCTGAAGAGGATGAGAGAATGAAGAGAGCAACCCTAGTAGACCAAGCGCTCAGGCCCCTGCGTCCATATATAGTGGAGTGATTATCTTTTTTCTCTCCACAACAAGCGTTTCAATTTGCGTACGTGGCATTAAAGAAAAGAAACTCTCTATTTAAAGTGACTACTCTACGACTCCTATTTACTACTACAGTACTACCTCCGTCCTGGTTTATAGGTCCCTTTTATAGTTTGTGCCAAATTTTGACTAAAGATTTAACTAACAAAATGTTAATGCATGTCAGGAAAAATTATCTCATTGGATTCGTATTTGAACATAGTTTTGAAAAATATAATGTTTGGTGACATGCGTGAACATTTTCTTAGTTTAATCTATGGTCAGAATTTGGCACGAAATACAATGGGGACCAATAAACCCGGACAGAGGTAGTATTTTTCACTTGTGCTCCCGCCCTCCATTCATTGAACAACCCCACGGGTGAATAAACATACTGAGTAAGTACTGTATTTATATAGAACGAACAAGCTCGAACTATTTTCGCGTAGTTAAAAGTTGAGGGCGGGCTTTTCCGGCAAGACGCTGTGGCAGTTTTCGGGTAGGCGGTTTGTGAGAGGCGAGGAGGGTGGCGAGTGGGGCTGTGCAATTTACGACGCGTTCTGCTGGAAAGACTTGTGATATGACCACTCACTATAGTCATGAATTCTGGCGCCCGACCGGGTGATGCCCCCTTCCGTTCAGCGCTCTAATCTGGTGCATGACACGTCGACCCGGATGCTGGCTCTCCCACATGTCGGAGTAGTAAGAAGGAGCAAAGAATGATGCGGTATATACTAGTACTATACTACTCCCTCCGTTCCTAAATATAAGTCTTTGGAGAGATTTCACTATGGACCACATACGGAGAAAAATGAGTGAATCTACACATAAATGCATCTATATACATCCGTATGTGGTCCATAGTGAAATATCTACGAAGACTTATATTTAGGAACGGAGGGAGTACTACTCAGGTCGGAGGAGTGCGAACCACGGCAACCCAGTGAACCAGCCGTGCGAACCACGGTAGCCAAAGTGAACCAAAGAGAAAACAATGTGGTGATATGGCCATAAAAACAATGTGCTACGGTCCACACTGTAGCATGTACAGTAACACTCCTCTTTGTTTGGATCCCTGAGTTAGAGCTAGTTTGGGTTGTTATAGCCTCAAATTATCGAAACAAGAGGGGTTAGTTTGAGCTAGTTTGCTCTAACCCAGCTAAAAAACTAGCCGGTGGAGAGGTTCTAATTGGGTTAGTTATCCTTGGGCCCACTAAAAGAGAACTAAAAATCTCACCTGCCCGCACTTTGATCGCTCCCTAAAAAATCTCACCGCCCGCACTGATCGCTCCCCCTCTCGCACGACTCCTCTCTGTTCCCCATAGGGCCGCCCGCCCAAGCGCCCTCGCCCTCTCTCTCCTCCGCCCTCTCCTTCCGGCCTCCGCCGCCCTCTCGGCCGCCCTCTCCTCCGACCTTGAAGGTCGCCCGCTCCCCCTTCACGGTCGTTTTCTCCTCTCTGTGCTGGCGGGCAAGCATCTACCTGGGAGGTCGAGAGAGGTGAGTTTGTTTGTTCCTTCTCTGTCTCACGGCCATATCATTGATCTTGCTTGCTCTAGCGCTAATTCTGATTTGGAAAAGTAGATCCTGATCAAACTTGCTATAGATTTGTGGTGCACAGCATGGAATTGTTTGATGCTGCTTGAGGAGGTAATAAATCTTTCTGGAGGCGCAAAGATTCAGGTCACCTTTCTAGGTATTTCAATTTAAGGCTTGCATTATTTGTAGAGGCCCAAAGATTCAGTTCACCTTTCTAGGTATTTCAATTTCAGGCTTGCATTGTTTCTAGAGGCCCAAAGATTCAGTTCACCTTTCTAGGTATTTGAGTTTCAGGCTTGCATTATTTCTAGAGGCTCAAAGATTCAGTTCACCTTTCTAGGTATTTCAGTTTCAGGCTTGCATTATTTCTAGAGGCCCAAAGATTCAGTTCACCTTTCTAGGTATTTCAGTTTCAGCTTGCATTATTTCTAGAGGCCCAAAGATTCAGTTCACCTTTCTAGGTATTTAAGTTTCAGCTTGCATTATTTCTAGAGGCCCAAAGATTCAGTTCACCTTTCTAGGTATTTCAGTTTGAGCTTGCATTATTTCTAGAGGCCCAAAGATTCAGTTCACCTTTCTAGGTATTTAAGTTTCAGGCTTGCATTATTTCTAGAGGCCCAAAGATTCAGTTCACCTTTCTAGGTATTTTAGTTTCAGGCTTGCATTATTTCTAGAGGCCCAAAGATTGATTCACCTTTCTAGATATTTTAGTTATAGGCTTGCATTATTTCTAGAGGCCCAAAGATTAAGTTCCCGATCGGTGCAAGCGGCCCTGCTACCCATGCCGTGTCGACCTCAACTCGCAAGGGCCAGCATCGGAGGGGTTCGGGGCTTGGGCTCTCAGAGCCTTCCTCCAGGCGACGATGGCGAGCTCCTCCTCGGTGCGTGAGGGGCTCCGGGCTCCCTCCCTATCATGAACGACTTCCGTGATGGGTTAGCTCATTCTTTGTTTCATGAAGTGTTTTTTTATTTTGTGAAGCTTGATTGACGACTTGTATGTTTAAGTGGGATATCTCATTTGTATGGACAAAGTAAAAATTATCATGTTTTGCATGCTTGATTTGTATAGATGGTTCATTTATGTCAATTGTGGCGGGAGGAGGCCACGAGAAGAGCCGGCCACACCAAGAGGGTGCTTGGATCCAAGGGACTTATTTTAGTCTGACTAAAAATAGGGTCCAAAGTAGTCAGATGATTGAGATAGAGCATTTATTGTCAATCTAACCCTGCCATCCATATACCTCTTTGGTTTAGAGTTATTTCAGGGTTAGAATCTAACTCTAACCTCTAACTGAGTTAGAGTTCTCCTTGTCTCGGTTCATCGCCATCATACTTTCCCCATTCTTGTGTTTTCAGTATCCTGCGAATCAAAGAGGCCCCTTTTTGGGAAAATCAAAGAGGCCCTTAGACTGGTTTAGGTCCGGTCATTTTTTATAAACGTGTTATGTCCAAAATTTAATGAACGTGCTCCGGTTTCCACAAAAATAATCCGGTTTCATGTAGTAATTCATTGATTTATTTATTCTTCTCATGGGGTTTGCATGTAATTCGTGAGGTCTGAAATGTAAAGTACCCGGCATATGCTCCAGTCGTGCATGCACTCGACCAGATGCTCTATGTCCCACATGTCGGCGAATGGGAGCACGTGGAAATAGCCTAGGAGTACATATAGGAGGATAAATCGTGAAAAATATGTCTTGTGAAGCGAGCAGCGGTTGAAAAGGAGACCTAAAGTGATGACAGCTATAGGTCGCGACGCACCCAACTAGTGGTACTAGACATACGACTAATTTTTCCTCAAAAAATGAGGCACGGATGCTCAAGACTCCTATTCTATAAACACGAGTCCCATCGACAACAGCGTCTGTGCTACAGCTAGCTCTCCTCCTCGTTTCTCTCTTCTAATTCTAAACTCGGCCGACGCCGGTGGGTGGGGTGGGTTTGCTCAACTATGCCCCACCTCACAAAGTGAAAACGTTCTGTTGGAATAAAAATGCCATATACTCCCTCCGTTCATAAATATAAGCCTTTTAGATACTAGTTCAAATGGAATACAACATACAGATGTATGAAGACATAGTTTAGAGTGTAGATTCACTCATTTTGCTCCGTATGTAGTAGTCACTTGCTGGAATCTTTAGAAACACTTATATTTGGGAACGGAGGGAGTACTATACTAATAAAACATTAAGGCCACGAGGCGATGCAGTGCTGGTTACAGGAGGCAAGAACAAGAGATGCATCCATCGACGGCGTCCACCTCCTCGACTCGAGGCGCCGCCCACCGAACGGCGCCTAAGTAGCAGCGGCTTTCGTGGCCAGGTCGACGTGCTTCTGAACAATGGCGTCCAAAGATTCCAGCCGCTGGAAGAAGGCCAACTTCTTTCTGTCCTCGCTTGCCTTGTAGTGGCCTATGTAGAAGATTTCCTCGTAGACGTGGATATGCAGGTCGACGGTTTCTTGCATGGCGAGGCGCTGCGCGGCGAGAGCGGCCTCGAGGTGCACATTCTTTGTTGCGACCTCCGGCACCTGCAGGGCCACCAGGGCTTGAAAGAGTTCGTCACCATGTAGGCCGATGAGGGTGGCAGGCAATGAGGAGCTTAGGCGCGCGGGCTGGATCAGTACGGCAAGGTCGTCCGCGTGCTTCTTGACGGCGGTGAACTTGCGGATGGAGTTGACCATCATGTCGTCCATGCGAGAGGCGAAGCCGGCGTCGGCGAGGGCTACGATGCCTACGGTCGCCAGCATCGTCTGGAAACGCTGCGCGGTGCGGGGCCGCAGGCCGGTGCCTTGGATGATTTGGCACAGCCGACTGCCGCTCGTGTCCATCGCCTCCATAGGTGCTTGTGGCTTCTGGTCACTTGGTGTTGGATTGGAGTGAGCAGTTTTGCGCAGAGACTTGGGAGTAGATGGATTGGAGTGGTGGGGCGCCTTTATTATATGAGAGTGCAAACTCTGTTGCATTCACATCATGCTGGCTCTAGTCTGCTTCTCCAATTAATTCCCTCTGCATGTAATTGAGGATGCATCATTGACCGTTCAACGTCTCGGGAACCGCTACCCTCTTCCTCCTTGGCAATCAAGCACCTATGGACCCGTCGACGACGAGTTGCCTATGGTGACTTCGTAACTTTCAAGATGATAGTGCCGTGCGTGTGTGTGTTCATAGGGGTGAGTGTATGCGCATGTATATGAGTGCTTGCGTCTGTACTGTGTCAAAAAAAACAACGTAAATGTGTGTCAAAAAGAGACTAGTCAGTATACTCAATATTGTGCACCTCGAAGAGGAAAACGATAGAACTAGTACGTATTTATTTACGGTGCAGATTCACTCATTTTGCTCCATATGTACTCCGTCTCGGTGTAGTCTAGTCACTTGTTGAAATCTCTAGAAGGGCAAATACTCCTTTCTGGTTTACATGGCTATACTAGCAAGTAGTTGTACATACTAGTACAATAGTGGGCTCACATAGCAATTTTGTCTCATGCAAGAGCACGGCTATATCGTGCTCAATGTTCATGAATCGCAACGTTCGGTTTGCGCTTGGCTCTTCGCCTCTTCGAGAAGACGAACAATGATGTTACTACTACTGCTTCTACAGTGTCGAATCCATTGCTGCATGTCCGTCCTCGTTTGGGAGCAACAGCGCGAATGGGCGAGGGAGAAGGCGTGTAGTAAAATCAAGCTTCTCCTCATTCTACGAGTTGACGCGACACATCATAGCACCGGCCCCACATGCTTGCCTCTAAACTTGGCTGAAAGACCCATGCAGTGTACAATATATTTGCTGCAACCTCTAACATTTACCCACCACAAATTAAAATATATGTGGCCGTATGCATCGTTCTGATGCAGAGGCCGAGGAGTCCCCCTTTTTGAAAAAAAACAAATTAAAATATATATTCCTGTCTTGACCAGATGAGCGTGCAAACTACAATCACCAGGGTGAAGGGTAGGGTCAGAAGACTATTTTAATTTTAAAAAAAAACTTCGAGACGGCCACATAGCATGGAGCCGACCCCAACGATTTTAAGTTTACAGGCACGGTACACGCTATCTAGACTACTCTACACATGAAACTGCCACACGAGCATCCGGGTTGCGCTTGGATCTTCGCCTCTTCGGGAAGTAGAACAATGATGGTGTACTACTGCACTCGAGGAGTACTACAATACGCTTCTGGCCATCTGACACCGGTTGAACTGTTGCATGTCCACCACGTGCGGGAGGGAGAGCGTGTAGCGAAAGCTTCTCCTATTCTTGCCAGCCACCACGCTCATGGGCGAGGGAGGGACGCTCCTGTCTTTGCGTGTATGATAGGTGGGCCCGACAGGTGTGTGGCCAACCTGTCATACAGCCAAAGGCAGGTGCAGTTAAGTCCGCGAGGGAGAGGATAATCAAACTTCTTGTTGATGTATGAGTTGACGCGACACATCAAAGCACTGCACTCGATATATTTCAATAATTTGCGTTTACCGATGCATTAATTACAACGCATGCATGCATGCCGTGACTCTTCTTTTGATAGTACTTGCATGTGTTGATTTAATGCACCTTGAAGTAGTACTCCCTTTGTTCCTAAATTATAAGTCTTTGTAGGGATTCCATTATGAATTACATACGGATGTATATAGATGCATTTTAAGTGTGGATTCATTCATTTTGCTCCGTATGTAGTCCACCTAGTGAAATCTCTATAAAGACTTACTCCCTCCATTCGGAATTAGCCTGGTCATAGTGGGGAGTAACTTAGACTAGTAACATGCATACATTAATAGTCTATGTTACTACCTCTATAATGCATAGTATCATAGATTAGTAGTATCATAGATGGTCCCATTTATTGCCATGCATGACACATAGTAGCACCATATTTATTATGTTATGGCTACCTATGTTACTATAACCATCTCTCTCTTCTTTAATTGCCTGCCACATAAGCATGTTTATGAGTCCCAAGTGCATGATACTACTTATGTTACTCCCACTATGGCCAGCCTTACTTGTCGCAAAAATTGATGTATCTAGACGTATTTTAGTTCTAGATACATCCATTTCCGAGACAAGTAATTCCGAACGGAGGGAGTACATTTAAGAACGGAGGGAGTATAAAATATGTGACGGTAAGCTTTGTAATACCCTGGCCCAAGTCGAGAGATGATTGTGCACGAGGAGGGCGAGATCATGCAGACCGAATAAGAACAGGACCCGACGATGGAGCTCTCTAAGGTCTTGATGGACCTCACCGTGCTCCACTGCCCCTTGTACCTCCGCCCCTTGACGCCTCCAGTGTATGAGGTTCGAATACACCTCGTCTGTTTGGCTGATTGAGCAAGGTGCAGGTTTCTTGATTGATGTGCTGTTGGATTGATTTCTGCAGTGCAAGGGAGGCACCTGGCCTGCGCGGACTGCCGCATCGAGCGCCCCGGGAACCAGCGGCAGTGCCAGAAGTGCGACCGCGGCAGTGGCTTCGATGTGCCGAACACGACGGTGGACTCCGTCCTTTCGTCGGTGAGGGTGGAGTGCCCGCACGAAGGCTGTGGGCTCTACGTCACTTACCACAAGCTCGCCGATCACTAGAGCGTGTGTCCGCTCGCGCCCTGCAAATGCCCGTGCCCGTCTCAAGGGCTACGAGGCCCGCTGTCGGTATCAAAACCGGCGGATCTCGGGTAGGGGGTCCCGAACTGTGCGTCTAGGCGGATGGTAACAGGAGACAAGGGACACGATGTTTTACCCAGGTTCGGGCCCTCTTGATGGAGGTAAAACCCTACGTCCTGCTCGATTGATATTGATATTGTGGATGTTTACAAGAGTGGATCTACCACGAGATCAAGGAGGCTAAACCCTAGAAGCTAGCCTATGGTATGATTGTAAGGGTTGTTGTAATGTCCTACGGACTAGAGCCATCCGGTTTATATAGACACCGGAGAGGGCTAGGGTTACATAGAGTCGGTTACAATGGTAGGAGATCTACATATCCGATCGCCAAGCTTGCCTTCCACGCCAAGGAAAGTCCCATCCGGACACGGGCGAAGTCTTCAATCTTGTATCTTCATAGTCTTGGAGTCCCGTCGATGATGATAGTCCGCCAATGATAGTTCGGCTGATGATGGTAGTCCGCTATCCGGACACCCCTAATCCAGACTCCTCGGTAGCCCTCGAACCAGGCTTCAATGACGATAAGTCCGCGCAGATATTGCTTGGCATTGCAAGGCGGGTTCCTCCTTGAATGATAGAAGATTGTGAACACCAGATAGTGTCCGCTCGCAAAATAAATTCCACATTCCACCGTAGAGAGAATAATATATACACAAGTTCAATCTGCTGACGTTTTTTGTGGCATGACGTCACACCACTACCAAGCCATTACTTGAATTGTTTTTTACTTTACCACCTCCGCGCATTTAGCGAAGTGGTTTCCTTGGCACGTCTTGTCGAAGCAGAGATCATGTTCCCCCTTAATCAGGGATTCTCATTAATACGGACGTGGGTAACCCAACCGCGCCCGTCGCCACGCCCCCTCTATCGAAGGCGAGTCCTAAACGGTCACGGAGACGGCTCTTGGTATTCTCTCCCTTTATAACGGGACCAAGGCTCGTTTCTTTTCTTCAATCCTTCATCGAATCCTCTCCCCGCTCCAAGTTCCAGCACCTAGAGCTCCAGATTCGAGCGCCGGACTTTCAACGATGTCGGTTCCGACCTCCGTGGCGGTGGATGCCCTCCTCCGTCACGGAGGAGGACGTGCTAAAGTGCGGGAGGCCAAGTACGGCTTATGAGATTTAAGACAGGTTGCCTGCCAAGGGCAGGCTATCCCCACCCCGAGCCCGGCGAGTATGTCGTTTCAGTATCCCACCTCCGTCGGGGTTTAGGCTTCCGATGGATCCTTTTGTGAGAGGGCTCATGTTTTACTATGGGTTGGAATTCCACGATTTGGCTCCGAGTCCATCCTCCATATTTCCGTTTATTGTTGTCTCTGAAGCCTTCCTCGCGTCACCCCTCACTTCGCCTGTGGTGAAGACCTTCAATGTGGCGCCAAGATGATCGGGGCGCAAGCGGAGGGTGGCGGGCGGCCATAAGTAAGAGGGCCGATGCCCGTGGCCCGTTGGCTCCTTCCAAGAGGAGCTCGCCCGTGGCAGCAAGAGTGGTTCTATATTACCGCCCGAGGGGCCGGAGAAAAGCCGCCGCCCTATTCCGCCGGGACCTCCACGACGGTCGATGTCGTGGGTCAACCAAGAGCTCCACCGGGGCCGTCAAAGGACGTGCCCCTCTTGCAGGGCGGATTCGAGATCTCCAAACGAGGGAGGTCGATATGGTGGTGGTGATGCAGGTTATGCTAATTAGGCGTCTCCCGCCCTGCAAACGCCGCCCTCTCCGGCTATGGGAGTTTAATCCGGAGGGCCCACGGATTCTTCAACACTTTATGGGTATGACACCCCTGGAGATGTACAAATTATTCTTCGGACCGCAAGAGGTGCGTCCGGAATTGACCGAGGATGCTGGCCTAAGCTGCAATCGCCCGGATACTCAAGTAAGTAGTTCCGAGTCCGTACATACCGTTTGTTTGCCTTTCGATGATTCGCCTTATGACCAACTTCCTTCTACACATGAGTGGATAGCGGAAGCAAAATTGATATGGTGTCCGGCCCCCCTCCCCGAGACCGCGCCGGATCCCGTGCTGGTCCGGATGCTTGAGGTTGCGCCTTCAGAGGAAGGCGAAGGGAAAGCAGAAAGCTACTGCCTCGCCTAAGGAGGCTCTTGAAAGAGGGGGGGTCGAGAATCCTCCTCCAAGGGGAGAAGAGGACTGCCTCCGAGGACCCGGGGGCAAAAGCCCCTAAACGGGGGAAGAAATCTTCGCCAGAGGGTCCTGCGTCCGGGGAGGCCCCGGCCGCACAATCTCCCTTAAAGAGTCAGCCCTCCAACGAGCCGTAAGTAGAAAGAAAGGGGTTTTATAATAAGGGACATCCCTATTTGTGCTTCTGAGGATAACTAAAGTTTTTACCTTGTAGTTCGGATCTCCATCCTTCGCAAATGAGCTCGTCTTCGGGGGACCTTCGTCCGGAGATGATAGAGAGCGAGACGCCTCCGTCCGGGGCACCGTCGGATAGGGCGGACGAGCCTGAAGTGTCGTCACGGAGGGAGCCCCCGGGTTTGGCAAAGCCGGATAGTTCGGCGCCAACTGGTGTACGGCTGAAGGATCTGCTTGAGAAGGCGTCTATCTCAGAAGATCATCACGCATTGATGAGCATGGTGATTGAAAGGATTTCGTCCGCCGAAGGCGGGTTGCACGATGCCGTCAGGAGTTTGCTGGCGGGGTTTGAGGTACGTAAAAATGACACACCTTTTAACAGTTTTGCATATAGAATGCGCCCTGTATAGATAGTAGCCCCTGAGACTCGGTAGGTTGTCGAAATCGACAGCGTGTCGAGGATCAAAATCGCAGGTTTAAATTCCCGTCGTGCCGATGCAGGTGGCGGGTCGTCCGGGGCCAGCCGGACTGATGGAGTTGCTGAACTAAAGCGGCAACTCGATGTTGCGGATGCGGACATCACGCTGGTCAACAGGCGACTTGATGAGTCGCAAGGTAAGTGTTACTGCGCGGTCACTTGGTAAGGGGCGAAGCCAACTCCTTACAACATGTGCGTGAAATGCAGATAGTGCCGCTGTTGTGGAGAGCCTTCGGGCGAACTTGCTCAAGCCAAGGAGCAGGCCGAAGGAGTATCTGGCGACCTCGAGGGTGGCCGAGGAGTTAAGCGGCGAAAGGGTCGACACTGCCGGCGAGGAAGAGATGGCCGAAATGGCCATGAAGTTAAAAGATGCTACCGACCGCGATGAGGCTCTTAGGAAGGAGCGCCTAGCGGGGCAAGAGGACCTGCGGAAGGCCACCGCCGAAGCCAAGGATGCCCGCTCTGCAATGCGGGCTATAACGGAAGAGTTGCGCCAGGCCGGAGATATTGTAGCTGGCAAGCCTTTTCTGCAGCGCCGAAGGTTTACGGATCCAAAATATGCTCAGTTGGGCCAACTGTGGGGTCCAGAGGACCCTTATATGGACTTAGCAGCGAGTGCGGCGTATGCCGTTGTGCATTTTCGAAGCCGGAAGGATCACAAGACGGAAGAGCTGTTTTGGTCTCAATTCCATAGTCCGGAGCGTTCACTTCCGCTGTCCGACCGTTTGGCCGAGTGGGCTGAGCTAAATAGGTTGTCTGGGCTTGCTATGACGGATATAGTGACTCATATCTGGCCGGATAGGCCCCAGCCGAAGAGTTACTTTGGCTTATTGCAGCAATTTCTTGGGGCGGTGCCGCATATCAAGGCGATGAAGCGGTCGGCCTGCATAGAGGGTGCGCGGATGGCGCTCGCCCGTGTGAAGACACATTGGACAGAGATGGATGCCACCGCTGTTGCGACCCCGGGTTCGGATGATAACCGGTTACCCGCCGAGCACTATTTTGGCGAAGTGCTGCGTGGTGCTCGTGTAATAGAGTCGCAGTGCTCAAAAGATGTTATGTTTGAATGAACGTTTATATGATGTAAAACGATATTTATGATGTAAGCACCTTTTATACTTGTGCGTTCAAGTAATAGAATATCTCCTATGAGGCCGTTCATGTATACGTGTGTATAACCTGAAAGATGGCAGTTGTCGGCTTCAGCACCCACGCACAAGGTGCGGGGGTGTTCGCAAAAAATAGCGCGTTTTTCACACTTAATCTGACGTCTCGGTCCTGTAAAGGAGGTGGTAGCGTAGCAAACGAGGCAACCGGACTATAATGCTTTATCACTTTCACTTAACCATGGAGTTCGAGGGTGGGGCTACGACATAGTCCCTGGGGGCACCGCGCTCTCTGAATTTGGGGCGCGTATGTGCCTGGCCGGGAAATGGCCCTTCGTCAAAGCGGAGGAATTCTAAACATTCCCATGGTCGATCGAGTGGTTGACCAGTCTCTCGCTGTATCATGACAGCCAGTTTTGGCTTTCTCTCGAGGTGCTCGCCAAATTAACTGGGGCACAATCGCAGAGTTCTCCTGGAGCCGCGTTAGCCGATGATACTGAACGTAAGGCAGCAAAACACAGGGCGGGCAAACCCAACATTTGACCAAAGACATGATTCGAGCTGATGCATATAAGGCCTAACTCGAGACGCCGAACACTCCGAAGGTGATCGGTCTTTATAATAGCGGCAAAACAAAGCCCTAAGCCCCTTGTGTCCAGTGTACGGCAGGTTTTTCGGCGCTGCCGATGCCAAAACGCCGATCTCCACTCTGGTTATAATGATAAACCAGGGATTATAGCAACAAGAGACAGAAGAAAGGTTTACGAGGGTCTTAGTCGAAAAGAGTCCTTGCAACGGGTCCCTACTGCACGTCTGCTGTGTCTCCGTTGTGCCATATCACGGGCGGAGTGTGCATGTTGTTCATCTGAAAAAGAGAGGAACTTGGTTGGAAAAGAAATCGTGCGAGAAAGTGCATAAAAATTGAAATATAGATTAATAAAGCTGAGCCTATGCTAGCTCATTATGGCTTATATGTGCAAACCCTTGTGAAGGGTGTGCGGCTAGGTAGCCCTAGCTTATTTATTCGGACTCGCCCGGCCGTGTCCGGGGTCTCAGGCTACCTTTTAATGAAATGATGCCACGTGGACCGGGCATTTTAAGCGTAAGAGACGCGTAATGTGGTATTGCATTGAAGCGGACGAAAGCTTCCCATCCCAGTGATGCTTGATAGCTACTTTTAAATGGGGCGACATAAAAGGTTAGCTTTTCTCGTCGGAAGTTGTCAGGTGACCCGAACACAACTTCTAGTAATAATGAAACTGTGCACCTGGCGTAAGGGCCTGGCGCCACTCCTTTGAAGGAAGTGCGGCTATGCCGAATTGCAGTATGCTCTATCCCAACTTGCGGATTGTGTCCGGATCTAGCAGGTTTAAGTCACTGCCGCTGTCCATCAAAACATGCGTGAATTGCAGTCCGTCTATTATGGGATCCAATATCAGGGCAGTCTATCCTGCGTTCCGGATACTTCTGGACTAATCCAGATGGTCGAAAGTGATTGGTTTTGACATCCAATCTCGGTGTTCCACTGGGGTGGACCGTGCGACACTTGTCTTAGTGAGTGCCGTGTTGGTTTTCCGTACTATCACGTGAAGCGAATTTACTGTTTTGACTTCTTGTGGGAAAGTCTTTTGACTTCCGGTGCTCTGCTGGTGGGGTTCGTCATCGTCCTCGCTTGGCGCATCGAGCCCCTTGTGTCCGGCGTTGAGTCTGTCGAACTGTTTAAAAACCCAACAATTTCGGTTGGTATGGTTTGCAGACCTTCCGGGGGTACTGTGGATTTGACATATCCGATCTAAAATTTTGTTTAAATTTGATAGCTCGTCTCTGTTGTCCTTAAGAGGCCGTGTTTTATTGTTTGGCCGCGAGCTTTTGAATCCGGCGTTGACCGCCGTGCCCTTTGGGCTTTTTTCTTTGTTCCGGCGCTGATCTTTCCTTCGCCGTGACTTTTCGTTTCCATCTCTGATCTCGGATGTACTCGGGTCGCTGGTGCTGCATCTTGCTAGCCAGCTGTCTTCTCCTGCGCAAAAGCGCGTCATGAGGTTTGTTAGCGCGGCCATTGTTCTTGGCTTCTCTTGGCCGAGGTGTCTGCGAGCCATTCGTCTCGGACGTTGTATTTAAAAGCTGCTAAGGCTTCGCGTCCGGACATCGACTATTTGGTTCTTTTGGTAAGGAACCTGTTCCAGAATTTGCTACCGACTCTTGGGCTGTTGGGTTATATGAATCAGATCGTCTCAGATCCGGAGGGCGGACATAAGTCCCTTGAAAATTTGTCTAAACGCGTCCTCAAGCTCTTCCCAACTTCCAGCAGTGTTTTCTGGGAGGCTTTTGAGCCAATGCCGAGCTGGCCCTTTGAGCTTGAGGGGTAGGTATTTTATGGCGTGGAGATCATCTCCTCTAGCCATGTGTATGTGTAGTATGTAATCTTCTATCCAGACTCCGGGTCTGTGCGTCGTATGCCTCTATGTTTATGGGTTTGAACCCTGCTGGAAATTCATGATCCAGCACCTCATCGGTAAAACATAGCGGGTGTGCGGCGCCCCTGTATTTGGGTGTGCCGCTGTCTTCGAACACTTGTCGCGTTGTGTTACTTCCTGGGGCCCTCTTTTTTGACCCGTAGATGGACCTAGTTGGGCCGTCCGTTTTCCCAGGATTATAAGTCGGCTTGTGTGCGGCCCCGCTTGTCGCTTTTGGCCTGTCATCTGGCCGTTTATCCGGCCAGGCGGCCTCTTTATTTTTTGACTGTGAGGGCTCTATGGCTTCCTCGTCAAATTCTGGTAGCAACTTGCGCTTCGGGTAGCTCTTTGTTTGATGGCCATTGCCGCGTCCCGTTGTTCCTCGTTATCGCTTCCCTTTGGGGTGTCCACCATGTATATGTCGTATGACGAGGTGGTCTTCCAGTGTCCTGTAGGCACTGGTTTTGGTAGTCTCCGGCATCGTCGTCCATGCCGTCGATGTCTTTGGAGTCGTAGTCGAGTACGTTGGTTAAATCGTCGATGGTGGCCACGAAGTGGGTGGTGGGTGGGCTCTGAATTTCTTCGTCATCCGCGTCCCAACCATCCTGGCCGTAGTTCGGCCAGGGCTCTCCGGATAGCGAGAGATGCTTCAGTGAATTTATGATATCGCCGAAGGGCGAGTGGTGAAAGATGTCCGCAGCGGTGAATTCCATGATCGGCGCCCAATCGGATTCGATTTGGCGGGCGCAGGAGGTTGAGTCCGCAGAAAGTCCGGCACCTCGGAGTCACGGGCTTTATGCGGGACAAGGTAAGTGTTCGCCCATCGCCATAGAAGTTGCAGCCCGAGGCGGTGTCCAGCCATCCGTCCTCGATCCGAGCGATCGGCCCGGACTATGGGTCGGAGCGGATTCGTGTCGCCTCCAAAGTGTTGTCCGCGGCGAGTTAGGTCATGCCCATCGTGACAGCGCGGCACGCTCGGCTGTGGCTCAGATCCATCGAAGATCAAGTCCCCGCGGATATCGGCCGTGAAGTTCAGGCTTCCAAACATGACCTGACGGCCAGGGGCGTAGCTTTCGATCTGCTCCAGATGGCCAAGTGAGTTGGCCCGCAGTGCGAAGCCGCCGAATACGAAGGTTCGTCCGGGGAGAAAAGTATCGCCCAGGACTGCGTCGTTATCTATTGAAGAGGCCATCGCGCCTATTGGTGACGACACAGAGGAACTCTCAATGAAAGCACCAATGTCGGTGTCAAAACCGCGGATCTCGGTAGGGGTCCCGGCGTGCGTCTAGGCGGATGGTAATAGGAGACAAGGGACACGATGTTTACCCAGGTTGGGCCCTCTTGATGGAGGTAAAACCCCACGCCCTGCTCGATTGATATTGATATTGTGGATGTTTACAAGAGTGGATCTACCACGAGATCAAGGAGGCTAAACCCTAGAAGCTAGCCTATGGTATGATTGTAAGGGTTGTTGTTCTGTCCTACGGACTAGAGCCATCCGGTTTATATAGACACCGGAGAGGGCTAGGGTTACATAGAGTCGGTTACAATGGTAGGAGATCTACATATCCATATCGCCAAGCTTGCCTTCCACGCCAAGGAAAGTCCCATCCGGACACGGGGCGAAGTCTTCAATCTTGTATCTTCATAGTCTTGGAGTCCGGTCGATGATGATAGTCCGGCCAATGATAGTTCGGCTGATGATGGTAGTCCGGCTATCAGGACACCCCCTAATCCAGGACTCCCTCACCCGCCGCCGGCACTCTACCACCACATCAGCACCGCGCATCCCATGCCCGTGCACAGGATCTAGTACGGCAAGGTGCTCCAGCGGCAAGTGCCACTGTCGGAGCCACAGCTCTTGCTGTTCGCGGAGGAGGACCGCCGCACGTTTTTCTTGGTCGGCGGCATGCTCGACATCGGCGCGCCTATCACCGTGTCGGTCATCTGCATCAGAGCGGGGGCATCCCCACTGCCGCACTACTTGGCCAAGCTGTGGGCGAACGGCCCGCCGGGGGAGCCCAAAGGCACGACCGACGCCGTCAAGGTGGAAATGGAGGTGACAAGCAGCAAGGATCCTGGCGACGTCGACATGCAGGAGCTGACCTTCTTGACAGTTCCGCCCAAGCTGCTGGCCGGGGCTAAGCTTGTGTCCCTCCAAATTCAGATTGACAAGCTCACGTCCTAAATGTTTCGACAGTGCCTTCTGTTTATCTTAGTAATATGCTAATATAGGGATTACCTTGGTCTACTTTAGCTTAAGAAATGGTGGGTTTTGGTGGCGATGCAGCAATTACTTCGACATCAGATCAGTAATTTCCAACAGTCGAACGGATATTTTGTGTCTGTTGGATATAAAGTTCCTTTGGGTTAGAAGTACTACTTGTCATCAAAATGGATAAAAGGAGATGTATGTAGACGTATTTTAGTTCTAGATACGTCCCTTTTTATCCATTTTGATGACAAACACTCCCTCCGTTCCACAATACATGCCTTCCATTTGTCAAAATATAGATGTATCTAGACATGTTTTAGTATATAGGTACATCCATGATAGAGCCAATCGGATGGTTGAGAACACTACAATTCATAGCTACAAATGCATGTGTGACTCCCAGATGCAGAGGCCGGGGGTCATCATCCTCCTTTTCGAGAAAAAACAGACGCGTGTGTGAGAGGACGAGTGCGTGCGTGCACCTCTTCTCTTCCTGTATAACGTACTACTAAACTCAGAGTACAAGTTTTTGTGGGTGGCATGATGGTGCGTGCGAGAAGTCCCGAGAGATAGGTTTAATGCGTCTGAAAAAAGGACTAGCCTAGAGCTCGCCACGCGGCTATTCCTGTCGAACGCCCCATTAACCGTAAGATATGTATACGACGGTGCCAGTTATTGCACGTACACGCAGTACTCCCTCCTTTTCCGGTTTATGGTGAGTGGTGGAATATTTTTTGTGGTTTGCAAAAGCACCTAATTAATGCTCTTGTTTTACTCAAAAAATTATGTTTATCAATGCATTAGTTGCAATGCATGCATGCATAAAGTACATGCATTGGTCAATTTTCTATTAATACTTGCATGCAATGATTTAATTCACCTTGTAATCTGAACATGTGTTGGGGAACAACCAAATTGAGCCTTATAAAATGGAAAAACTAAAATTTTGAGATAAGCCCTATAAAACCGGAAAGGAGGGATAGAAAAAGAAGTACTCCATCTGGGAATAGTGTCGCACTTCGAATAGAACCGTCAATAAATTTTGAGCTTGCGTCTCGTCACATTCCAAATTACTCCACGCTATATTGAATTGCAAACCTGTTCACACCGATCACAGCCTAAACGGTTTCCCACTTAGGAGCGTATTAGTATCACGCTATATTGAATTCCAAACCTGTTCACACCGATCACAACCTAAACGGTTTCCCACTCAGGAGCGTATTAGTACTCGGTTATAAATACTAGTATGCCAAGATGGCTGCACATTCCTCCTCAACTCCTCATCCACAAAAACAAACAAGTCATTCAGCATCCTTCCCTTGCGTCTACCATGGCCAGCGTGAGTTCTGGGTCGAGAGATTGCCACCAGGGAGAGGCGAGCATGGAAGCGGAAGCACGAGAGATGTCCCGCCTTGCTGCGAGAGCAGCCGACATGTCCCGTCGCGCGGAAGTAGCAGCACAGAGGTCCCGCCGCGCTGTCGATGCAGCAGACTGGTTCGGCCGCACCGCGGAAGCAGCAGAGATGTCCCGCCGCGTCGCGGCGGACTGGGAAAATTTCTCGCGGGCAGGCGACGACTGTTACAGGCGCATGCATGCGATCGTCCATAGCCAGATGGATCAGATCTCCGGCTTGGCGAGGTTGCAGGACAACGTGAAAGCCTCGTTTGAGCAGGCTACCGGCGTCATCCGGCAACTAAGGGAGGGCAATGAGATGCTCTGGGCTGAGCGCGACCTGCTGAGGGAGAAGATCGTCCGAAGTGCAAACCAGCAGGAGGAGACCAGTGCCTTGTTGAAGAGGACCGGCGTCATCGTCAAGAAACTTATGGACGAGAATGACATGTTCCGCAACAAGCGCCAAAGGCTGGTGGAGGAATCCATGGATGTTCTCAAGCAGCGTCTTGAGGACACGAAAGAGCTCATCACCGCTCACCGCGGAGACTAGTTCCCGCGGCCTGCAACAACGCATCAAGAAAGTAGAGATAAGCGAGCCAGATCCTTGTCTTCCTTCTTCTTTTTCCCTTGTGTATTTCGGCCATAGCCGCATGTGGCTTTTTTAATTATCTTTCTAATTATGTAAGACAATTAATCGTCCTTATCTTTCTGTGGAAGATCAATGTTGCGAGGCTGGAATGAAGAAAACTCTTGCTGTGGCGACCCTGGCGTTGCTGTTCTTCTAGTTGCTGCTGGGCTTCCTTCAGTTTCCTGGTTTCTTTTGATGTAATAATCGGTTTAGGATGTGGATTGTGTAAATCGGTTGTGAAATGTTGGGTTCTAGCGGATGTTTGGCCTTTGTTGGCCTCTTGGGATGTTGCGATTTCAATCTGGTAGAGTAGCTTTTAGTCCTTCGTGTTAGGTTGGAGTTGTGCTGAACTTCTTGTGAATTGTGGTGGTTTTCAGTAATGAAAATCGGAAGGGGCAAGCCTTTCTTTGTTCAAAAAAATCATCCTTATATATTCATCAGTCTTGCTATAAGTCACAGTAGATGCTATATAGGTCCGTCGGATCTTACATCAAGATCCGTGCTTTCAGATTTTCTTTTTTCTCTCTTAAATCTCAGTTGAGTGAGACATAGCCACGCCATTAAACAGAGGCTCGGGCGCCATTAATGGAGACCTTGGGAGAGAGGTGGACGGCAGATGGAGGTCAAAGGGCTCTCCTCCCGATAAGCACGCCAGTAGGTCTGATCGCACGCCTCTCGTACTCAAATAGCTACCTGCTGGCGCCTCCTAGCTAATAAAAATGGGACGCGTGGCGGCACGTAAATGGTACTAGTAAGTAGAACGCCCACGGTTTCAATAATACTTGTGTTTCCGATTGTAACGTGACAGCACTTGTTCCAAAATGACTTTGTTGATTGTTAATGTGTGCCTTCGCAAATCGGACTGCAAATTTACTACAGCATGTTGGTGCCATGTCATGGCACCAAGCCAAGTTTCATTATTTTCATGCGTGTTTTGGATTTACAGGAATTAAAAACTAAGTTTCTCAATGTTTCCAACCCAGCCACGACGCCTTGAATTTTGAATTTCATTCCCATTTCTTGCATGGAACCTAGAAATTTACCCGAGGACACACATGTGATTTTTCAACCAACTTTGGTGCTTTGGAACATGTGCTTGTATTTCAAATTTGAATTATGCACACAAAGGTGACACGTTCCTCCCGAACCACGAGCCTTCTTGAGAGAAGCTCCGATTTGCAAGAAGCTTATACCAAAATTTGTTCCTATTCGCCAATTTTTTACCACGGCATGGTACTACCATGACATGACACCATGCCAAGTTTCATGATTTTAAAACCAAGTTTCTCAATGTTCTCGACCGAGCCACGATGCCCAGATGTTTGAATCTTATTCTCATTTTTGCATGGGAGTAGAAATTCACCCGAGGACACAAATGTGATTTTTCAACCAACTTTGGTGCACGAGCACGTGCTTGTAGTTCAAATTTGAATTATGCACATTAAATGACCAAAACTCAATTAATGTGTAAATAAGGCCAAACAAAGCCGGAATAATTCCAAAATTTAACAGGGCACTCATGTAGTTCTATGTTGCCTTTGTAAATAAACTCAAGGGGGACAAAGTATATCGTTTCGCACTCAAAGGTGACACGTTCCCTCTCAGAACCACGAGCCTTCTTGAGAGAAGCTCGGTTTGCAAGAAGCTTATACCAAAATCTGTTCCTATTCGGCCATTTTTTTACCACAACATGGTAGTACCATGACATGACATCCATGCCAAGTTTCATGATTTTCAGACGTGTTTTGGATTTACAAGAATTTTAAAACCAAGTTTCTCAATGTTCTCGGCCGAGCCACGATGCCCAGATGTTTTAATTTTATTCTCATTTCTTGCATGGGACCTAGAAATTCACCGAGGACACAAATGTGATTTTTCAACCAACTTTGGTGCACGAGAGCATGTGCTTGTAGTTCCAATTTGACTTATGCACATTAAATGACCGAAACTCAATTAATGTATAAAAACGACAAACGAACCGGAATAATTCCAAAATTTAACATGGCACTAATGTAGTTCTATGTTGCCTTTGTTAAGAAACTCAAGGGGGGGGCAGCGATATCGTTTCACACTCAAAGGTGGCACGTTCCTCTTAGAACCACGAGCTTCCAAATCGCCCATTTTTTACCACAACATGTTAGTGCCATGACATGACACCATGCCAAGTTTCATGATTTCCAGCGAGTTTTGGATTTACATGAATTTAAAATCTAAGTTTCTCGATGTTCTCGCAGAGTCATGATGCCAGATGTTTGAATTTCATTCTCATTTCTTCCATGGGACCTAGAAATTCAACCAAGGACACACATGTGATTTTTCAACCCACTTTGGTGCACCGGAGCATGTGCATGCAATTCATATTTAGATTATGCACATTAAAAGTCCGAAACTCAATTAATGTATAAAAGGCCAAATGAACCGAAATAATTCCAAAATTTAACAGGGCACTCATATAGTTCTATGTTGCCTCTGTAAATAAAATCAGGGGAGGCAGCGATATCGTTTAGCACACAAAGGTGACACGTTCCTCTCGGAACCACGAGGCTTGTTGAGAGAATCTCCGGTTTTGCAAGAGGCTTATACCAAAACTTGTCCCAATTCAGCCAAAAATTATACGTATGAAAACAGGGTTTAGATTATCCCGAACATCTCGCTACCTAGACCAATAATGTACTATGATTTGAATTCAACATAAAATGGATACAAATATTTGAATTGGAGAGCGTATGGTACATGTAGTTCATAGTGAAATATGATTACTGCTATATGCATGTCTTTTTGTTATCAAGATAATATTTAAATTATTGTATAACTTGACAACAATCGTATTCAAATAAGGAAAATTGATTCAAATTTAGTCCATATGGTAGACGACAATATATATGTTCACATGGTGGAGTAAAATGTTCATATATGATGGAAGATCAAAATGTACGACTACATCAATTATAAACCGCAAGGTCACCTAATGATATATTCAATTCAACATAACGTGGATTCAAAATTGAAATTCAAGATCATGGCATCTGTAATCATATAAAAGGGACATTACTCTTTCTTTGGTGGGAATTGATTTGTTTTTGTTGTTGTTGAGGAAGTGCGAATCGATTTGGTACTGTGCAGGGTAATCTTGTTCTCCGATTTTTTTACATTTTTCTTGTAGTTTTTCAATGGCATCTATAGCAATATAGTAAAGGGACATGACTCTCTTGTGTCTTGTATGATTTTTTACACGTTAAGTTTGTTCTGCGAACAAGGAATCCGCACCTTGTTATCCCGAAATTTTCAAGCTCGAGTATCTTTTGTCTCACCTGCTTTGAAACTCCCCTTCTTCAACCCGCCGCCTTTGTTATCCGAAATTTGGGCCGCGAGAACTCCCTCCTCATCCGAAATCGCTCCCGCAGCCCAGACACGTGAAATCCCCCTTCTACCCCTCAGCCGGAAATGAAGCTCCATGTCGCGGTGTCAAAACCGGTGGGGGTACGCTGGTAACTTACCCTACATTTCGGACAAGCGCGTCCCTAAGCTTGGCTCCCCCTCCCCTTCGCCCCCCCCCATTCATACACCGAGGCCGCCAAAACCAGCGAAACCCCATGCTCCTCCATCGGCCTCCCGACCGCCGCCCAGCCGAAGACTCTTCCCCGACTACGTCGTCCACCGCAACAGCTCGCCGTCCCTCATCCACCGCACCGGATGAGGATCCGTTGTCGATCTCGTCGTCCCGCCGGATCAGCCGCCTTGTCCTCCACCTCCAAGGAGCTGCCCCGACGTTCGCCTCGTCTATCGCGCCACCTCAATCCCCACAGCGCCGTCTTGACCTGCCCCACCGGAACCGCAGCACCCTCACCAATTCCTCCGATGAAGCCGAGGCCAACTCGGCGCCACCAAGGAGGTTCTGCACTCACCGCTGCATTTTATCTTTTATTCGATCTCACGGGGCTGCCGGTGCTCGATACCGAGCAGACATGGCGTCTCCATCGACGGCGCCTTCGCCGGCCACATCATCCACGGCGTCTCTCCCCCATGTCGTTGCTTTCTCGGCGGCGACTTCCACAACGGCACTAGCTGCAGCTGCTCCGGCTCTCGCTCGTGCTGCGGATCTGTTCTTGCTGTCGGTCGTGCTGCTGCACTGCTCCTGCTTTCGTTCGTGTTGCTGCTCTGCTCTTGCTCTCGCTTGCGCTGCTGCTGCTGCTGCACGACCTCCGGCAGCTACAGGAGTTGCTGCTTTAGCACTCGCTCGCGGTGCTACTGCATGACTTGCTCTCTGCTAGTGCGTTCCCTGCTCGAGCGTTTGCTGATTTAGATCGCTTCTCTGCTACTAGTGCTCGAACGCCCTAAACATCTATTGCAATGCTCTGCTACTAGTTCAATCAGTTTCGACAGTAAAATTCAGTTTCGACTGTGAAGTTCATTTTCTTGATTAAGTTCGAGTGAACAGACTTACAAGATCTCGTCGGAGCGGCCGTGGGCGCTGATGCGCGTTTACATCTAGCACTTTTTGGTGATGTATTTTACATCATCTATTGCAGATGATATTAGGGTCCCACTTCAGATTAAAGTTGTCTATCTTGTCATGCTTCAGCCTCGTCGCCGTACACCTCAGCGGAGCTGCTCCAACGACGGAACCGTCCATCACAGCGGAGCAGTACCCTCGGCGCCGTTTCCAGAGGCTCGGATCTTCTTCCCCGCCCCCGACAGTCACACTAGCATCATCACCATCCTCCACGCCCAACCCAATGATGCTGAGGTCCACAAGGCTATGCCAAAGAGGTTGTACACTCGTCGCATCACTTTGTTTCTCCATTCCTCTGTTCTTCCAATTCATGTGAGCCAAACACCCAGGTTGACTGAATGCTCTATTTTGCACGTGCATTCCTATCCTATTCTTGTGTTTTTCCTGTCCTGCGTTTATAGAATCCTCCAATTCTAAGGAGCCCTTACAGATTTACTTCATTTTTTGATTGGCGTCAAAGAAAACTCTGTGTGTTATGTCCTGCTCCTCCCGTGCCGTCATCCACCCCACCTGAGGTGCACCATCGACAGAAGAGTTCACTGCAGCAGAGATCCCCCCTGCATACTTTCTTTCGCTGCCTCAGATCATCTTCCCATTGCCGGCAGCCACCCCAACTGCATTACCATCATCGATTGAGCAGATGAACCTGAGGACTAGACAGTTCCGGAAGAGAGGTCGCAGTCTTTCGTGTTTGCTTATGTTATACATCGGTTATTATTACCTGCTACTTTATCGTTCAATCTTGAGTTTTGAATTGCCCATGGGTCTCATATCGAGCCAGCAACGAATAGTATTTGTCTACTATCTGGTTCATCTGGGGTCTTCTATGTGGTTCATGTTGGGTGGGCAACAAACAATAGATGATCCATTGTCTATCTTTTTAAACTGAAGCTATAATCTACCTGCTATCATTAGTTTTGGATCCATCCACTCGTTTGCTACCATCAGTCTTGATTTTTGCATGCACCCCTTAGGCCTTACAAAATCTAACTATTTTTTTATTATGCATGTCAGATATTGTACACAATCGCATTGAACATGTAGAGAAAAGAGAAGACCGCTATGCGTGCGAATATAATGTCATGCAGACGCTGCTCCATGGTGGGCTAAGTGCCCCCCTCTCCTGCATTTCAGATTGTATTCGAGAGGAAGATAACTGTTGGATGGAGATTCATAAGGAGCCGACCATGCCTGTTTACCACCTGAGGTGTTTTCTCTAACCTGGCATGCTGATGTTGGTCATATCATGCATATGGCGCCTTGCATTGCTTACATTATACATCTTATATGTCATCAGCTTAGTTTAGATTTGCTTTGTGTGAATGCCACCTGTTTTGTTTCTATATCATACTCCCACCATTCCTAAATATTTATCTTTTTAGAGATTTCAACAAGTGACTACATACGGAACAAAATGAGTGAATCTACACTCTAAAATATGTCTATATACATCCGTATGTGGTAGTCCATTTGAAATCTCTAAAAGACAAATATTTAGGAATGGAGGAGTATATGGGAATTATGCAATGCCATCTTCTTTAGCCGGGCATCATATCGTGAATCATGCAATGCCATCCTGTTTAGCCACCATCGATATGTGAATTGTATCGTGCCATATTTTTTTCCATAATGTATTCCATTTGTCAACAATGTTTATACATTCATCTACTCTTCATGTGCATCAGCCATTTGAGTCGGTCATGGGAAAATCTGGAGTGAAAACAAGGTCTTCTGAGCAGTCAGTGCTACCTGTCGATGCAGATTTCTTGCTGGTTACAGATAGCTCCTCAGAGGAGGATTCAGAGAGAGATGACCAGTCGTATCCCCCGAGGTGCATGCTCTAACTTGGCTGGGTTATATTGCTCATATCATGCATATGGTGTCTTGCATTGCCATGCCATCTGCTTAGATTAGACATGCTTTGTGTGAATGCCTCATGTTTGCTTTCTATATCAGATATGTGAATTATGCAATGCCATGTTTTTCAGCCAGTTATCATATATGTGAATTATGCACCGCCATGGAGCCAGGCATCATATATGTGAATTATCTCATGCCATCTTTTTTTTCATTACGTATTCCATTTGTCGACAATCTGTGTATATTGAACTACTCTTCATGTGTATCAGCCATTTGAGCCGGTTATGGAAAAATCTGGAGTGAAAACAAGGTCTTCAGAGCAAGCAATGGTACCTGTTGAAGCATATATCTCGATGGTTACAGGGAGCTCCTCAGAGGAGGATTCAGAGACAGATGACCAGTCCTATATCCCACCTGAGGTGTATGCTCTAAGTTGCAATGTTTATATTTCTCATATGATGCATATGGTGTCTTGCATTGCTTAGTTTAGACATCATATGCACAATATTGAATTCTATCTGCTTAGTTTAGAGATCATACATGCGAATGCCAGCTGCTTAGTATATGAATCAATTATGTCAATTATATCATGCCATCCTGTATACTTAGACAACATGTATGTGAATTATTTCATCCCAACCTATTTTAGAAAGACATCATATAGTTTTGTCATGTCATCCTGTTTAGGTACTCATCATATGTTGAATTATGCCATTATATCCTGTTAAGTTATCCATCATATATCTGAAACTGTGTCATGCTATCCTGTTTAGTTAGGCATCATATATGTGAAATTGTGTCATGCTGTCCTGTTTGGTTAGACAACATATATGTGAATTACCACATCTGTCTATCATACAATGTCTGTATGTTCAATTTCTTTTCTTGTTTATCAGCCATTTGAATTGGAGGGGGTGATGGCAGTATCTAAGGGAGAAAAAAATCCGTTCTTCACAAAAGACAGTGCTACCCGTCGATGCAGATAAAACCATGGTTGTACTGGCCCACAAACTAGCCCCACCACACATAATCGAGACTCTTCCAGATTGCACACTTACACCGTTGGGCGGAGAACCAGCTACAACCCATCTAACCGCAACCCCAGTGGATAGTAACCCACTTATAGTTGACAAAGCACCATGTCCACCACAGAGTACCCCCACACGAGCAGTTTGTAAAGCTACTGCAGTGCCCAAAGCACGAAGACCACCACAACTAACCCAAACTCCACGTTTAAAGCAGAAGAGCAACTTTTCTCAGGTCAGATTCCGTAGCTATGGTCCATACTCCTTTGTTGTTGCATCACTGTATTTACTCATACCAACTACTTTCGAATTTGAAGGATCCAATTGAAACTCCAATGGCGCAACAGGTATGTTTTAAACCTATTTCTTTAACTGGATTGCTGTTCTAACTTCTTGCTCTATGTTGATTTCAGTTTAAGTTGTATAAACAGTTATGTTCTCATGTGATGCACATTACAAGTGTTGCCAATGTTGTGTAGTTTCTCACACTTATATTCTGTCTATGCTATTGTGTCTTAAAAATATATGAGTTGAACTGTGTCTCTATCTTGATTAGGGAACATAAACTAGAATGATATGGACAATACAGTGACCATAGTACATAGATATATGTTTGTTTCATGTTGTTATCCTGTCCACCTTACTCTTGAACGGTTTACCAAAATGAGTTTGGTATACTACAAGCTAAACCTGTGATGTGTCTGCTTGTTTCTCTTGTATGCAAACAGAATATTGGAGAAGAGCACCCCACTATGCAATGGTAGAGAAAGTAATGCAGATAAGGTTCAAGATAGTGAGACAACCTGTTGGTCTCCAAGAAAGGTGATAAAATGATCTTGTAGGCGGTGAGAAAACCCCACAGTCCTGCGTTGATGTAGTGTTCGAGATTCTTGGCGATCACTGGCACAAGCTCTTCGAACTCGCTGCTGAATCACTTCGCTTATTCAGTCTTAGCTACAAGCTGAAAGGCATCGATCGGTGTCTTTGCGGCAAGAAGTCGAAGGACCGAGGAAGTCCTGCGAGAATTCAGATCGTACTTTCTTGTGCAATGACAATATTTGGAGGATTTAAGCACCAAACAAGAGAAAGTTAATAAGCTTGCTAAGCATCTTGCCGACATTATGGGTACCTAGGATATTGTTTCTTGAACTCTTCAAGTGGTTTCATTACGGACTTGTTTTGCTGCGGCGTTTATATCTTTGTTGTGTTCCCTATATTTGCCTTTGGTGGTGAACTTTGATGCCCAGTGGATGTAATATATGTAATAGCCGTGATAGCCTAGCATAAGTTGCTTGCTTATTTATTTCCTTGTTGTCTTGTTTATTTGTTTGCTTGTAGTCGGTGCAGTTCTTTTCCGCGGTTTGCTAGTGGCTGCAATAACCTATTTTTTAAAACTAGGCCACAATAACCATGGGCTAATATTTACTGTAGTGACACTGGGCCTCCTACGAGCCGTAGAAACAGTGGGCCTTCTACGGGCCGTAGAAACAGTAGGCCTTCTACGGGCCGTAGAAACATTGGGCCTTCTACGGGCCATAGAAACAATGGGCCTTTTATGGGCCGTATCATCAATGGGCCTTATACGTGTCGTATGATCGATTGGCCAAACATGGGCCAATAACAGGCCGCATTATGGCCATAAACGGGCTAGAGTTGGAATCGTCCGTTCATGGGCCGACCATAACGGGCCATCGTTAATAGGCTGTATTTGATGACGCTATGAAAATGGCCCAATGTATTAACGGACCACAAACGGGCCGACTGTAACCACGGGCTGAATTTGGCCCCAAGCGAAAAATAGCGAGAACGGGCCGTAAGTAAGCGAATGCTCGAAATGAGCCCAAGAATAAATGGGCTCGAGAAGGCCGAAAGATAACATGGGCTGGAGCGGCCCAATGAATAACGGGCCCTTAATGGGTATAAAGTGATACACTGTTCATTACGGGCGAGTTTCACCACGGGCCGTTAATGGGTCTAAAGTGATACACTGTTCATTGCGGGCCAGTTTCACCACGGGTCGTTAATAGGCCAAGAGTTACATAGGGCCTCATATGGGCCGAAAGACGTCATGGGCCATACATGGGCCAGAAGTGAAAATGGGCTAGAATCATATTGGATGGCCTAGATGACGCTACTGGGCCTAATTTGGATAGGGCGTAACAGGCCTTGGGTTAGCGGGCTGTAAATGGGCTATATGCGAACATGCCGTTAACAGGCTTTCCATGGGCCGGCCCGTCACCTTTTCACAGGAATGGGCCTTTGTTGGGCCGTGCCACGTGTCGACGTATCATAGGCGCCTTCTGTCCAATGAGTGGATGACATATGTCCCAACAATGAGTCGACACGTGTTTCCTCCAGCCAATGATGATTTTACACGTGGAAAATCCCCATTGGTCGGGGCTGTTCGGATCCAAAACCCGACCCGATAGCTTAACGGTGTTCCGTTACGGTGGATGCCACGTGTCGGTCACCCTTGACGAAAGCACTTCTGTGACGCGCGATTTATCGTCATGGGAGTGGACACTTCCGTGATGATAATTTTGGTAATGTCATGGAACACTTCTACGATAGCACAGGTATGACTATCTTGATTCTGTCATAAATTTGTCATGGATGTACATGCATGACAAAAAACGCGACCTACTGTGACAAACACGTATCATCACGGAAGTGTATTTTTTTTGTAGTGTATCCTCATAGATGAGGTCGAGGCCGCTGCCTCCATCCATCAAATCTTTAGTCAGCCGAAAACTATCGATGATAGGGTCGAGGACCAGTGCGTCCGGTGCGTGACTGAGATGGGGGCTTGGCTTGTCCTTCTTGTCGAAGGTGATAGTGGTGGTTGCACATGGTTGTGCGGCCGTCACTTGATATATTTGGCTGAGCTCTCGAAGAGCCTTTTTACTTTTATTATTTGAGGCGAATGTCTCATAAACCGTGAGGATATTGTGGTCCTGTGGTGGAGCTGCGAACTGTTTATTTGGAGGTGTGAGGCCCAAGATCGGCTCGCCATATTTGGCCACTTGTCTTACCACCCAACAGGCTCGAAGTCTGTGGGTTGGGTTTGCGTCTATCGAGACCACGTGTATTGGGCATGGTTTATCCAGCAACTCGTCTAGCACTGATCTAGGTCTGCCTTTCTTTTCGTCGGGCTTGTGTTCCGGCGACCAATGTGTGTATGCTCGCTTGAAGGGAGACTTCTCGTGCTGTGCGGCGGGCGGCGGCCCCATGTTCATCGGTTGTGCTGTCTTCGTGTTCTCCATGGCGCACTACTTGTGTACCATATCCGATAGTTCGGTGAAGCTTTGAACTCGGCGTCGTGCGAGGGCATTTAAGAGGCCCTCGTCCTTGCAGTTGAACTGGAAGGCTTTAATTATGTCTTTGTTGTAGCAGGGTGCCATCCTGTTCTTCACTAGGAGAAATCTAGCCCAGTAATGGTGGACTGTCCTGTTTGGCAGCTGTTTGACGTAGATGAAGTCCCACATGTCCGGTTTTCCCGAATCCGGGGAGTATTCAGTATGGTGGGTGGGTGGAAAAAATTGGAGGATTCCCTCCTGTCGTGGACCCGGACTATTGATATGTCCATTTTGCATCATGCTTTTATATTGATATTTATTGCATTATGGGTTGTTCTTACACTTATATCACAATACTTATGCCTATTCTCTCTTATTTTACAAGGTTTACATGAAGAGGGACATTGCCGACAACTGGAATTCTAGACTGGAAAAGGAGCAAATATTAGAGACCTATTCTGCACAACTCCAAAAGTCCTGAAACTTCATGGAGATCAGTTTTAGAATTAATAAAAAATATTGGGCGAAGAAAGCACCAGAGGGGGGCCACCAGCCAGCCACAAGGGTGGAGGGCGCGCCCCTGACCTTGTGGGCCCCCTGGCAGGCCTCCGGTGCCCATCTTTGCCTATATGGTGCCTTTCACCCTGGAAAAAATCATAAGGAAGCTTTCGGGATGAAGCGTCGCCGCCACGAGGAGAAACTTGGGCAGAAGCAATCTAGGGCTCCGGTAGAGCTGTTCTGGCGGGGAAACATCCCTCCGGGAGGGGTAAATCATTGCCATCGTCATCACCATCGATCCTCTCATCGAGAGGGGGTCAATCTCCATCAACATCTTCACCAGCACCATCTCCTCTCAAACCCTAGTTCATCTCTTGTATTCGATCTTGGTCCCAAAACCTCAGATTGGTACCTGTGGGTTGCTAGTAGTGTTGATTACTCCTTGTAGTTGATGCTAGTTGGTTTATCCGGTGGAAGATTTTATTTTTAGATCCTTAATGACAATTAATACTCCTCTGATCTTGAATATGAATATGCTTTGTGAGTAGTTTCGTTTGTTCACGAGGACATGGGAGAAGTCTTGTTATAAGTAATCATGTGAATTTGGTATTCGTTCGATATTTTGATGAGATGTATGTTGTCTTTCCTCTAGTGGTGTTATGTCAACGTCGACTACATGACACTTCACCATTGTTTGGGCCTAGGGGAAGGCATTGGGAAGTAATAAGTAGATGATGGGTTGCTAGAGTGACAGAAGCTTAAACCATAGTTTATGCGTTGCTTCATAAGGGGCTGATTTGGATCCATATGTTTCATGCTATGGTTAGCTAGGTTTACCTTAATACTTCTTTCGTAGTTGCGAATGCTTGTAAGAGGGGTTAATCGGGAGGCTTGTCCAAGTAAGTATATCACCCAAGCACCGGTCCATCCACATATCAAATTATCAAAGTAACGAACGCGAATCGTATGAGCATGATGAAAACTAACTTGAAAACAATTCCCATGTGTCCTTGGGAGCACTTTGCTTTATATAAGAGTTTTTCCAGGCTTGTCCTTTGCTACAAAAAGGATTGGGCCACCTTGCTGCACTTTATTTACACTTGTTACCCGTTATGAATTATCTTATCACCAAACTATCTGTTACCGATAATTTCAGTGCTTGCAAAGAATATCTTGCTAAAAACCACTTGTCATTTCCTTCTGCTCCTCGTTGGGTTCGACACTCTTACTTATCGAAAGGACTATGATAGATCCCCTATACTTGTGGGTCATCAAGACTCTTTTCTGGCGCCGTTGCCGAGGAGTGAAGCGCCTTTGGTAAGTGGAATTTGGTAAGAAAACATTTATATGGTGTGCTGAAATTTACTGTCACTTGTTAGTATGGAAAATAATCCTTTGAGGGGTTTGTTCAGGGTATCTTCACCTCAATCGGAACCACAATTAGTTGCTCCTCAACCTACTGAAACTATTTATTATGAAATTCCTTCGGGTATGATAAAGAAACTGCTAGCTAATCCTTATGCAGGAGATGGAACATTACATCCCGCTATGCACCTAATCTATTTGGGTGAAGTTTGTGGATTATTTAAGCTTGCAGGTATGCCCGAGGATGTTGTCAAGAAGAAGGTCTTCCCTTTATATTTGAAGGTAAAGGCACTAACATGGTATAGGCTATTGGATGATATTGGATCATGGAACTACAACCGATTGAAATTGGAATTTCATCAGAAGTTTTCTCCTATGCATCTGGTTCATCGTGATCGGAATTTTATATATAATTTTTGGCCTCGTGAAGGAGAAAGTATCGCTCAAGCTTGGGGGAGGCTTAAGTCAATGTTATATTCATGCCCCAATCATGAGCTCTCAAGAGAAATTATTATTCAAAAAAATTATGCTCGGCTTTTTCATAATGATCGATCCATGCTCGATACTTCTTGTACTAGTTCCTATATGAAGAAGGATATTGACTTCAAATGGGATTTATTGGAAATAATTAAACGCAACTCTGAAGATTGGGATCTCGACGAAGGTAAAGAGTCAGGTATAAACCTTAAGTTTGATTGTGTTAAATCTTTTATGGATACCGATGCTTTTCGAGATTTTAGCACCAAATATGGACTTGACTCTGAGATAGTAGCTTCTTTCTATGAATGATTTGCTACTCATGTTGATCTCCCTAAGGAGAAGTGGTTTAAATATCATCCTCCCATTGAAGTTAAAGTATTTGAACCTATTAAAGTTGAAGAAGAAACTATTACTTACAATGTTGATCCTATTGTTCCTACCGCTTATATTGAGAAACCTCCATTCCCTATTAGAAGAAAGGATCGTGCTAAAGCTTCAACTGTGGTTCGTTAGAGTAATACTAAAACACATACACCCTCTGAACAAATTAAAGTTGAACATAGTATTGCTATGGTTAAAGATCTCTTGGTTGATAATATTGATGGGCATGCTATTTACTTCTGTGATGAAACTGCTAGAATTGCTAAACCCGATACTAAAGATAAACATAGACCTGTTGTTGGCATGCTTGTTGTTTCCGTTAAAATAGGGGATCATTGTTATCATGGCTTATGTGACATGGGTGCTAGTGTGAGTGCTATTCCTTACACATTATATAAAGAAATTATGAATGATATTGCACTTGCTGAGATAGAAGATATTGATGTTACTATTAAGCTTGCCAATAGAGATAACATATCACCAATTGGGATTGTTAGAGATGTTGAAGTCTTGTGTGGGAAGTTAATATACCCTACTGATTTTCTTGTTCTCGGTTCCCCACAAGATAATTTTTTCCCATTATTTTTGGTAGACCTTTCTTGAACACTGTCAATGCTAGGATAGACTGCGAGAGAGATATTGTTACTGTTTGTTTGGGAGATATGTCTCATGATTTTAATTTCTCTAAATTTCGTTGACAACCCCATGATAAAGAATTGCCTAATAAGGATGAAATAACTGGTCTTGCTTATATTGTCGTGCCTCCTGCTGATCCCTTAGAACAATATTTGCTAGACCATGAAAATGATATGTTTATGAACGAAAGAAGAGAAATAGATGAAGTATTCTTTAAGCAAGGACCTATTTTGAAACACAATTTGCCTGTTGAAATCCTTGGGGATCCTCCTCCACCTAAGGGTGATCCCGTGTTTGAGCTTAAACAATTACCTGATACTCTGAAATATGCTTATCTCGATGAAAAGAAGATATATCATGTTATTATTAGTGCTAACCTTTCAGAGCATAAAGAAATGAAATTATTGAAAACTCTGAATAAGCACCGTGCCGCTATTGGATATGCTCTTGATGATCTTAAGGGCATTAGTCCCACTCTATGTCAGCACAAAATAAAATTGGAGAAGGACGCTAAACCAGTTGTTGATCATCAACGGCGGTTAAATCCTAAGATGAAAGAAGTGGTAAGAAATGAAATACTAAAGCTCCTGGAGGCAGGTATAGTTTATCCTATTGCTGATAGTCAGTGGGTAATTCCTGTTCATTGTGTCCCTAAGAAAGGAGGTATTACTGTTGTTCCTAATGATAAGAATGAATTGATTCCACAAAGAATAGTTACAGGTTATAGAATGGTAATTGATTTTTGAAAATTGAATAAAGCTACTAGAAAAGATCATTACCCTCTACCTTTTATTGACCAAATGCTAGAAAGACTATCCAAACATACACACTTTTGCTTTCTAGATGGTTATTTTGGTTTCTCTCAAATACCTGTATCACAAGAAGATCAAGAGAAGACCACTTTTACTTGTCCTTTCGGTACCTTTGCTTATAGACGTATGCCTTTTGGTTTATGTAATGCACCCGCTACATTTCAAAGATGTATGATGGCTATATTCTCTGACTTTTGTGAAAAGATTGTTGAGGTTTTCATGGATGATTTTTCCGTTTACGAAACTTCTTTTGACGATTGCTTAAGCAACCTTGATCGAGTTTTGCGGAGATGTGAAGAAACTAATCTTGTCTTGAATTGGGAGAAGTGCCACTTTATGGTTAATGAAGGTATTGTCTTGGGGCATAAAATTTCTGAAAGAGGTATTGAAGTTGATAAAGCTAAAGTGGATGCTATTAAAAAGATGCCGTGTCCTAAAGATATCAAAGGTATAAGAAGTTTCCTTGGTCATGCTAGTTTCTATAGGAGGTTTATTAAAGACTTCTCTAAAATTTCTAGGCCTCTCACCAATCTCTTACAAAAAGATGTTCCTTTTGTTTTTGATGATGCTTGTGTAGAAGCATTTGAAATACTTAAGAAAGCCTTGATTTCTGCACCTGTTGTTCAACCACCTGATTGGAACTACCCTTTGAGATTATGTGTGATGCTAGTGATTATGTTGTTGGTGTCGTTCTAGGACAAAGAGTTGATAAGAAATTAAATGTTATTCAGTATGCTAGTAAAAATCTAGACAGTGCCCAAAGAAATTATGCTACTACTGAGAAAGAATTTTTAGCAGTTGTTTTTGCATGTTGATAAGTTTAGACCTTATATTGTGGACTCCAAAGTAACTGTTCACACTGGTCATGCTGCTATTAAATATCTTATGGAAAGAAAGATGCTAAACCTAGACTTATTAGATGGGTTCTCTTGCTACAAGAATTTGATTTGCATATTATTGATAGAAAGGGGCTGAGAACCCGTTCTGCACAACTTGTCTAGGTTAGAAAATGTTCTTGATGACCCACTACCTATTGATGATAGCTTTCCTGATGAACATTAAATGTCATAAATGCTTCTCACAATGCTCCATGGTATGCTGATTATGCTAATTATATTGTTGCTAAATTTATACCACCTAGTTTCACATACCAGCAAAAGAAAAAGTTTTTCTATGATTTAAGACATTACTTTTGGGAGGACCAACACCTTTATAAAGAAGGAGTAGACAGTGTTATAAGACGTTGTGTACCTGAGCATGAACAGGAACAGATCCTACGCAAGTGCCACTCCGAGTCTTACGGAGGACACCACGCTGGAGATAGGACAGTACACAAGGTATTGCAATCCGGTTTTTATTGGCCTACTCTCTTCAAGGATGCTCGTAAGTTTGTCTTGTCGTGTGATGAATGTCAAAGAGTTGGTAATATCAGTAGACGTCGGGAAATGGCTATGAACTATTCACTTGTTATTGAATCGTTTGATGTTTGGGGCTTTGATTATATGAGACCTTTTCCTTCCTCTAATGGGTATACACATATCTTAGTTGCTGTTGATTACGTCACTAAGTGGTAGAAGCTATCCCAACTAGTAGTGCTGATCATAACACTTCTATTAAAATGCTTAAAGAAGTTATTTTTTTTTAGGTTTGGAGCTCCTAGATATCTAATGGTGATGGTGGTTCACATTTTATTCATGGTGCTTTCCATAAAATGCTTGCTAAATATGATGTCAACCATAGAATTGCATCTCCATATCATCCTCAGTCTAGTGGTCAAGTAGAATTGAGCAATAGAGAGATTAAATTAATTTTGCAAAAGACTGTTAATAGACCTAGAAAGAATTGGTCAAAGAAACTTGATGATGCATTATGGGCTTATAGAACTTCTTATAAGAATCCTATGGGTATGTCTCCGTATAAAATGGTTTATGGAAAAGCATGTCAATTACCTCTTGAACTAGAACATAAGGCATATTGGGCTGCTAAAGAGCTCAACTATGATTTCAAACTTGCTGGTGAGAAGAGGTTATTTGACATTAGCTCACTTGATGAATGGAGAACCCAAGCTTATGAGATTAGAGTTGTTTAAAGAAAAGTTAAAAGATGGCATGATAAAAGGATACAAAAGCATGAGTTTAATGTAGGTGATCATGTTTTGCTATACAACTCTTGTTTAAGATTTTTTGCAGGGAAATTTCTTTCTAAATGGGAAGGTCCATACATCATCGAGGAGGTCTATCGTTCCGGTGCCATCAAGATCAACAACGCCGAGGGCACGAATCCGAAGGTGGTGAACGGTCAAAGACTTAAACATTATATCTCAGGTACTCCCATAAATGTTGAGACCAATATAATTGATACCGTAACACCAGAGGAGTACATAAGGGACACTTTCCATAATGTTTCAGACTCGGAAAAGGAATAGGTACGTGGTATGGTAAGTAAACCGACTCCAAAACGTTTCCAATGATAAAATTTCTCCGTTTTGGAATATTTAAAAAATTAGGAAAATTGAAAGTAGTCCGAAAGAGACACGAGGCCACCACAAGGGTGGAGGGCGTGCCCCCCGACCTTGTGGCCACCTCGTGTGCCCTCCGGAGTCTGTTTTCCTGCACAATACTTCTTATGGTTGGTAAAAAATCATTATATAATCTCCCGAAGGTTTTTACCACAGTACCACGAAAAAATCCTCTGTTGTTGTTTTAAGTTGTTTCTGCAGCAGATTTGAAGCAAGATGTCTTCGCAAGAGTCAGTTGGGGAGAGTCGTGTGTCTCACCCGACACCAGGGCCAAGAGCATACAGCGAAGCTAATCACTTTGGGCAAGCAAGGGAGGAAGAGATGGAGGCTGACTTGAAAAAAGTGGATGCCATGGAGGAGGATCAGGAAGTTACCTCTCATCTTCAAGTTGGATTCGTGTTCGAGGAACTTCAGAGCTCAGCAATACCAAACTCGGTCATCCCTCCTAATGCTAGATTTATATCTTATGAAAATATGAAAAAGAGTGTTTCTTTCTCTCCCATGGCTATGAAACATCCATGGGTGAATGGAGCCCTAACTGTGACGGGTGAACTTCGCAAGGAAGTAATGGACCTTAAGCAGCAAATTAATAAGCTCGAGGAAGATAATATCATCCTAAGGGGTATCATCGCCAAGAATATCACATCACCGCCTCCGAAGAAAGAGATCTAAATACATGGGTATGGGCACTACCCTTGGAAATTGCCAAGTTTGGGGGAGTGCCCCGGTATCGTATCACCATCACATCTCTATCTTTATCGTTTTTCTTAGTTCGATCATTTTGGTTATATCTTGATCTAGTATAATAAAAGTTTTTAGTATGATCTAGCTTTGAGTTTTGCTTTATGATCCCTCTATGTAATCGAGTCCGTGAGATATATAATAAAGAGTAGTTTTGAGATAAGGGCTTTGCTTTATTGCTATGATCTTGAGAGAATAAAATAAAATAAAGAAAGAAAGAAAAGATTATATATTGATCTTATGGAGAGTAATGACTTCACATATAAATAGTATGATGAATAAAAGTTTTGAGAGTTGACAAACATAGTTTTGGTCATTGTTGCAATTAATAGGAAGTAATAAAGAAAGAGGTTTTCACATATAAATATACTATCTTGGACACCTTTTGTAATTGTGAGCACTCATGAAAATATGACATGCTAAAAGGTTGATGTTGGACAAGGAAGACAACATAATGGGTTATGTTTTCTTATATCCGAATAGAAGTTATATTGTCATGGATCATCCAACATGTTGAGTTTGCATTTCCTGCTCATGCTAGCCAAATTCTTTGCACCAAGTAGAGATACTACTTGTGCTTCCAAACATCCCTAAACCTAGTTTTTCCATGAGAGTCCACCATACCTACCCATGGATTGAGTAAGATCCTTCCAGTTGTCATTGCTGCAAGCAATAAAAATTGCTCTCTAAATATGTATGATCTATTAATGTGAAGAAAATAACCTTTATACGAACTTGTGATATGGAAGAAATAAAAGCGACAAACTACATAATAAAGGTCCTTATCACAAGTGGAAATATAAAGTGACATTCTTTTGCATTAAGATTTTGTGCATCCAACCATAAAAGGGCATGATGAACACTGCTTCCCTCTGCGAAGGGCCAGTCTTTTACTTTTATCTTCTACCCTTATACAAGAGTCATGGTGATCTTCACCTTTTCTTTTTACACTTTTTCCTTTGGGAAGCACTATATGTTGGAAAAATCCATATATATCCACTCAGATGTAAGTTTTCATAAACTAGTATTGTTGACATTACTAATAACCCACAAGTATAGGCGATCACAACAGTTTTAGAGGGTAGAGTATTAAATCCAAATTTATAGATTCAACACAAGGGGAGCCGTAGTGTGGTATGGCTTGAAATCAGTAGAAAAGTTGGTAATAGTAGCTGAGTTGTCAATTCAACCACACCGGAGATTAATTATCTACTGACAAAGTGATCGATAGCAAAGTAGTATGATAGTTTTGATAATAGTAGCAGCAATGTGATGATAACGATAATGATGATGTCGATAATTTTGTACCAAGTGTAACAGATGATGATAGCAGTAGTAACTTAGTAAGAACAATATAAGATAAATTTGTAGGCATTGGATCGATGACTTGTTGGATGATATTCATCAAGAGACAGTTATAACCTAGGCGATCGGCACTAGCTCCATTTCGTCAATATAATGTAGGCATGTATTCCATAAATAGTCATACGTGCTTATGGAAAGAACTTGCATGACATCTTTTGTCCTACCCTCCGTGGCAGCGGGTCCATAATGAAACTAAGGGATATTAAGGCCTCCTTTTAATAGAGAGCCAGAACAAAGCATTAACACATAGTGAATACATGAACTCCTCAAACTACGGTCATCACCGGGAGTGGTCCCGACTATTGTCACTCCGGGGTTGCCGGATCATAACACGTAGTAGGTGACTATAACTTGCAAGATCGGATCTAGAACATGGATATAATGATGATAACATAAACGGTTCAGATCTGAATCATGGCACCCAGGCCCAAAGTGATAAGCATTAAGCATGGCAAAGTCATAGCAACGTCAATCTTAGAACATAGTTGTCGGGGATATACCCCGCGGTGTAAACCGCCAGAAGTATGACCCGCCCGGAGCTTGGCGATTCACGGGTAATCCGCCCGGACTTGGCGGCTCATAGTAACCCGGCGGGCGGGTCAGATGGATGACAAGGCCCAAGGCCCAGAAGGCCGGCTCATGTTAATGGTGGGCCGGTTCATGAGGAAAGCACAAGGAATATTCTCTTATAAAGGAAGCAAGACTAGGACTCCACTTTTAATAGGTTAATCCTAATCCTACTAGGACTAGTCATGTAACCCGCCCCTTCAACATATATAAGGAGGGGCAGGGCTCCCCAAAGAGGGGCAGAAAAAGCAACAAGAAACAATATCTAGGGCTAGACACAAAGGGGGAGCCGGCTTATGCGGCGGCTCCCTCATGAGCATAATGAGACCTAGCCTCAAACAGCATGTAGGGCTATTACCGGATGATGTTTCCCGGGGCCCGAAGCTGTCTAAACCCTTGTCTTGCGTGTTGATCTGCCCTGCGTCTCTCGTCCCACTCAACCCCACTCAAGCTACCACATAGATGCGTTGGCCTGGCGACTAAGTCCTGGCACTAAGGACATCTGCCGTGACAAATCCACGACAGTTGGTGCCCACCGTGGGGCTCGCGCACGGTGGTGTTGAGTTCTTGAAGGGATCTCCTATTAGGGATTGAGAAGCTTGTGATTAGTCAGATGAGAAAAGACCTAGCTCGGAAGGATCGGCGTCAGTTTTCAAGTTCACCGGTCCGGATTTACAATCAGTGGGATTTAATATCCAGAAAAGATTAGGATTATATCTTTGGTTAGCCACTGTCTTATGATCGTCTGGACTGATTTCAAGTCGCCAAGGCGGACGGATTTTTGAAGAAGACATGTCAGATCAACCGACAAGTCGCTGATTCGTATGCTCATGGTTACGGCTACTCTTGAGAAGAAGAAAAGTTATACGCGTGATTGATTTCGCCGAGACCAACTGGGTGTCATCCGTATCCAGATCAACTTGACACGATTCGTAGGACTACAGCAATACCGAGGCGAACTCTGCAACAGCGTGCAATCATTTCCTTGTTACAGAGTGCAGACAAGATCAATGGGCGCCGGTGGCTGAAATAGTATAAAAGGAAAATCCCATGATGCGATCTGCGGTCTTGGTGTCCAGATCAAGGTGCTAAAGTGAATCAAGGGTACTATTAGGAAAAGACAAAACTATTACTACTAATTTGCTCAAGCCTCGGAAATATCTCCCTTACGTGGAGATAGATGGATTCCATCATACGAGATGTTAGTGCTACAGGCCACGCACTACGGGAAACGCACCCTATCTTGAAGCGGCGGGGCCGTCGGCAAAAGCCCTGACTTAGCCGTCGGGGACGGGCCTATGCCGGCGGCCCCGTCGGCATAGGGTCGTCGGCAACATATCCGTCGGCGTAGCCAGGATGACCGTCGGCATAGATCATATCCGGCGGTGGCCGTACATCTATGCCGGCAACGCGGCCGTCGGCAAAATATCGCCTAACGGCTGCCGTCAGCTGGCTGAACAGCGGCGGCTCGCCCGCGTGGCACCTCTATGCCGATGGCACGGCGTCGGCATAGAGGTGCCACGTGGTGACCGCCGTTACTCTGAAATGCTGCCTATGCGACGGCCGGTCGTCGGCTTAGTTTAGAATGATACCGAAGCGGCTGGGCCGTCGGCATAAACGATAATGCAGCGTCGACAGCTGGGCACCACAGGGGCAGAACTAAGCCGACGGCCGGGGCCGTCGGCATAAGCGACCACCGTCAGCCCATGGGAGCTCACGCTGAGGCCTATGTAAGCGGCTAGGCCGTCGGCATAGTTTCATCCAGATTTTTTTCTTTTTCTGTTTCTTTTCAGCTCAATTCATTTGAATATCAACAGGATATATAAGAAGCGACATCACGTAACGATGAGGCTGCATAGCACAACAATATATGCATAAGCATCATCACAATCATAAGCATAAGCACAATCATAAGGCATAAGCACAATCATAAGGCATAAGCATATAGAGAAGCATACAAGTCATCTAAAGGATCATCACCACACACAAGTCATCTAAAAAACATAAGCATAAGCACACAAGTCCCGAATGGCTTAAGCGCCGATCGTCGAAACACCCTGGAGGTCGTCACCGCCAAGAGCGCCCAGTCGTCGATTGCTTCAGCTTGGCCTTACCGCCAAGACCGCCTCCACCTCCGCCTCCGCCTCCGTGGATCAAAGTGGTGGGCTCCGTGTCTCGAGTGCTGCGAAGACCACTGTTCCTTGTTGTCAACCCCTTCCGTCACCACCATCATCCCGCCACCACCCCCTCCTGCTTTGCCTCTCCCTCCCCAACCTCCTCCTCCTCCTCCTCCTCCTCCTCCTCCTCCTCCTCCTCCTCCTCTCGTGCCTCCTCCTCCACCTCCTCCTCCTCCTCCACCTCCTCCTCCTCCCTAGAGTGTACCTCACTAGAGGAGGGTACATCACTAGAGGAGGGCCTCGAAGACAACACCCCTAAGTCGGTGAGGGTGCGCTCTTTCTGGCCGCGACCCCCTGTAGTGGCTCTCCCCCCGGCACCTCGTCCTCTAGAGGCTCTCCCCGCCCCTCCTCCTCTAGGGGCACCTCTCCCTCGACCTCCCTGTGAGAGTCATCTCAAGTAGCCGAGGGGAGGATTACGTGCTCGACCACTCCGACTAGGCGGGCCGGCGACCTTGCGTAGGAAACCCACGCCGTCGGCCTTCCCTTGCCCATGTTCCACGAACCTGCATTGAAAGAGAAAAAGCAATTAGTAAATTAATGAAATGAAGAAAAAGGCATGATAATAAACACATTAATAAAAATGCATAAAAGGCATATTCCTAAACTTGAAGCGTACATCTGCTAGAACCCATATGAATCATCCTTTGTTGTAACCTCTTTCTCGGTCCGTCTCATCATCACTATCAATCATATCATCTTCGTTGTCCGGCGGAGGTGAAGGCTCTTCCTCCTCGTCGTCGTCTTCGTTTAACTTTTCTAGCATAAGTATGTCATTTTCATTGACAATGGTCTCACCATCATTCCGTGCATCGTCGGCGTTTGGGTCCACATCATCATCACCCAATGGTCTAGCGTCATCGTTTCTAACCACATCATCATCATCATCATCATCATCAGGTTGCTCTTGATAGAACACTCCCTCGTATGTCATGGGGTTAATGTTGTAGTAATCGTCTTCATTCGGTGCGGTAGCTTACCATGTGGCGACACCTTGAACACAACTTCCCAACCCTTTAGATACACTTTACGGCATGGGTAAGGCAGATAATATACTTGTGTAGCTTGGGTAGCGCAATGAAGAGATCGGCTCCGGCATAGGCGGTTGATGGTTTAACCGACCAAACCAATGGAAGGCGTATGTTTTACCCCTCCGTGGATCGAACCATCGGCATTTGAACACAGGTAGACTTAGGGTCTCACGCCCTGGCGAATTTAACCTCGTATATATTTTGTACCCTTCCGTAGTAGTCTAGTGAATTTTGACCGGGGTGTACACTCCGGTATTTATAGTTTTCGGATCGGGCGGCTGTTTTGGTGCTCCTCTGTATGGAAGCGATACCCATTCACATCATACTTTGTACATGTCATGACGGCAGGTCAAAACCCATGGAAACCCATCTCAATTCATCATCCATAGATATGTTCGGATCTTTTCCTACAAGTATAATGGAAATTGTTGCGTGCATTAGTTCGGTTAACTAATAAATGTTGAAGTAGGTATTTAATAGGGAGTGTGAAATTTACTTTCTCCATGAACCAAGCAACAAAATTTTTCGTCCGGGGTTTCCATGGCGGAGAAGAGTAAGTGCCTCCACCTCGGTGGGAGGATTCACTCCGTCCATTCCTCTTGAGCGAAATCACTAAAAAAGATAAGCGGTGTTAGACCGGGACTAAGTGAACATGAAACATGATGATGTGGAAGACATAAAGGAATGGTGTAGTGGTATTACCTCATCCACACTTCCTCAACTTCCTTGATGTTGTGCAAGATATAGAACATGAGGTCCTCCCACTCTTGTCGTGGCATGTTATAAGATTTGAGGCCCCAGCCCTCCCACCTTGCGCGTTGAATAGATCGAGCCTGGGTTGATACTTGGGCTCTTCTATATTGTATCGAGGCACCTTGTTATGAAGATGGGGAGCGTAGTGCGGATAGTATGATGTCACGAGGTCGACACCTCCTCTAGGATAACTGCCTCAGCTATGGAAGCTTCAATCTTAGCTTTGTTTCCACATTTCCGTCGGAGATGCTTGTTACGCCTCTCGGGGCCGTCGCCACCGATTTTGCAGGGCCTCCAACAATACCTCGTTCACGAGGTGCAGAATGAGATGTGTCATCGGAGTAAAGAAGCTGGCGGAAAGATCTTCTCTAGCTTGACTATCAAATCCGGTGCCTTCTTATGCAATTTTTCAATCACCTCTTTACTTACTTCTTTAGCACGAGGCGTGCGGAAGAAATGGCTAAGCTTCGGCAAGCACTACTTGGACATGCTCGGGGACATAGCCTCGAACCATCACGGCATTATCCACTCAATCCATACATGGTAGTCATGACTCTTCAGACGGTCACTTTGCCCGTTGAAAGATTGACTCCTTACTTATATTCGATGCATAACCATCGGTGAACTTCAAAATTTGTTTCAGCGGATAAGTACTTCTTTTTTACGGCGGTTTAAGGACAAAGTCGACATCTGGCTTGAACCAGTTTTTCGACCTTTGTGGGAGGCTTCATGTTCGAGCGTGGTCTATCACAAATTCTCTGTTGATCGGCTCTAGCTTTTCGTTATCCTTCGTCTTATCGGGAATGTTGAGGATCGTGTGGAAAAGGGACTCGCCACATTCTTTTGGTGTGCATCACATCAATATTGTAAGGAAGTTTGAGGTCCTTGAAATAGGGAAGCTGCGAGAAGGGGGTAATGTGAGTCCAGTTGTGTGTCTCACCATATCCCTCGAAGCCTTTGTCTTTGGCTTTGCCTTTGCCTTTGACTTTAGGCTTGAGCTTTTAGCTGGGCAAGAACATCTGCCCCGAAAATGTTGGAATCTCGGTTACTTCATGAACAACCCGACCTTTCGTGAAGTTCTTCTTGTCTTCCTGTCTGGATGGTGCGGAGGGAGGAAGCTGTCGATGCAGGTCAAAGGCTACATACTTGCCACCCTTACTCAGCCAAATCATTCGTGAAACTGCATGCACTGGGCATGGCATCTTACCACTTGTACACCATCCATGAGAATAGAGCATAGCCGGAAAGTCATGCATGCAATAGTGCAACAAACTTTCATCAAGAAATTTCTCTGCAGATCCGGTCGTATGTCAACCTCGGAAAGTACCAAGAATGGTGCAAAGCATCCTGGCGGCTGCATAAACACACCCAATTGCTTCCCGGGTAGTCAGGCCCGGAATGATGAGCGACAAGAACATGGTCTTCCGTTGCATTAGGGCACGGGAGGAAGATTGAGCGGAATTACAAACACAGGCCAGCAGGCTGTATGGATTGGACGACATACCATATGGATTCAACCCATCACGATATGGCTATTACGACATTCCAGCCTCGGCTGCTTCCTCGGGGTATTCTTCATCGAATGACTTCCATGCTTCCCTCCCGATGGATGTCGATTTTTTTGGATTGTACCTTATACCTTCCTTGTGCCACTTCATCATTTGGCGAGACTCCTTCGTGATGAAAAGGTGTTGCAGTCTTTTATAAAATCAAGATACGAAGAACCTTAACGAGGATGGTTAGCTGCTTTTCTCACCATCCTCACCGACCACCTCAATGTACCGAGACGAACCGCACTTCCTCGATACTTGTCATCCACATACTCGTGCCTAAACAAAAGGCAATTCTTGAGCAAACATCTATTTTCTCATAATCCATAGAGAGTGCCTTCATGATTTTCTTTGTATCGTACATGCTTTTGGCAGTTCATGACCCTCGGGAGGCTGTTAGCCCATACTCCCGAGAATGCTTGAAGCATTTACAGCTCTGACCCGATACTCAGCCTTGGCGCAATCAGATTGCGAGATGGCATCCAGCTGAGATATTTTCGCACCCGCATAAAGAGGTTTCTTCGACGAGGCCAAGACCTCCAAGAAGGCCTTTGCGGTTGCCTCCGGCTCCTCGGTTCATTCTCTGAAGGTGTCGCATTTGCGTTTACGCAACAATGACATCATCTAGCATGTCCCTGACCCGTCGTCCTCATATCCATCGATGCGTTGTCGCATCACCTCCTCTCCACGGTCTGATCGGCTATGTTTATCGGCGGCATGTCAAAGTTTGGCATATATCCGTGCGTGCGAAGGTGCTCACTCATGTCCGTCTGATTTCTCGGTGACGTCGGCACATCTCGCCAGAGGCATGGTGGGATAATTCTCATTGGATGACGGAATATCTCCTTCAAATACACATCGGTTTTCGCGATCCACTCTGATGTTACTCGATTCCGCGGATAAAACCACTGTACATCCACGATTATCTGCCATCCTCTGCTTTTTGCAACCACACAACATAATTAAGGATTCACTCAAATTAATCACATCAAATTTTCAGTTTCTACGCGTTTAATCCACCTACATCTCTAATAGGTAAAGATGGGTCCTAATCCCACCGAGGATGTGTAGATTGAGTCGTTCTCCATTCTACCCGTTCAGAGACAAAATTTGGCAGCACCTCCCGCTGTTCTCCAGATACCGTCTCGTCAAATAGCCGAGAGAATGTGCTCCGGAGAACAATGGGGGGCGCCGCCGAAATCCTGTCTCGGGCAGGGTAGAACATGGAGAACATACCCAATCTACACATCCTCAAACTATCCGTGAAGCGCTGGACAATCCGAAACAGCTGCGGTGATAAATATGCAATTGAATGCATAGTTATCGATGCAACCCTTCAGACGGAGAGCGCCTAAATTCACATGATTGAATTGAGAATGAAATCTAGTCACATGATTCGTAGCTCACCCTCGGCTGTAGAGGAATTAGTCGAACAACGGAGGGACAACCGGGGACCAACAGCTCCTACGACGATCACTCCACCGAGATGGAACACCACAGAACCTGCACCGTGACAATAATTAAGTACATCACAAAATATTCATCATCAACATCTAACAATCATCGAAAAATCAGCATCCTATATCATCTCTTCCGCAAAAAAAAAATCATTATCTATCATCAACATCATCATCTATCATCATTAACATCATCATATATCATGTAACAATCATCATACATTTGCAACTATCATCAAAAAATCTATCATCTAACGTCATGCCCTTGTTAAAAAAATTGCTTTTCTTGCATTCTCACATTTGTAACTATCATCAAATCATCTATCAACTAACTATGCATGCATCCATCTAGTTACATAACTATGAACAACAACAAAATTATCAAAAAAAATCTACAGAGAGAGGAGGAGGGCTCACCATGGGGAGGCGGCTCGGGGAGGGGCAGAACACGGACGACGGGCAGGCAGGCGGCGGAGGGGCAGGCGCGGGCCAGAAGTGGCCGCCGAGCGCATGATCGATGGAGGTCGAGGCGGGGGCGGAGGTCGGGAGGGAGGCCGGCAGCGAGATGTCGAGGGAGGCGGGACGAGGCAGAATCTGGTGTGGTGCTTGAGGCTGATCCGCAGGCAACGGCGGCGTGGGGCGGATCCAGCCCGGCCTTGACGCTGAGGCGGGAGACAGCGGCACAGTGGTGGGTGGGGAGGCAGAGGCAGGCGATGGCGGGTTCGGCCTTGGTAGGCGGCACTGGGGTTGGTCTTGTGTGAGGCGGCGGCGGGCTCAGGGCAGCGGTGGCGTGCTCAGGTGGGCGGGTGGCGGAGGTGGTGGGGCGGCCTGGCGGGTGTGGGTCGGGGAGGAAGGGGAGATGGATGGTGAATGGGTGGTGAGGCGAACCATAGCGGATAAGGTCGGCCCTATGCCGGCGGCCTGGCCGTCGGCATAGCCCGCCCTTTGCCACGTCATCGATCTGTGGACATGTCTTGCTGCTATGCCGGCGGCTAAGCCGTCGGCATAGATCTCGCTTTTTATTTTTTTGTTACCGCATTTTTTATTTTTATTTTTTGTTCGGCATGTGCTGCACCCCAACACCATTCCATTAAAACACCCAAAGATACCCTCGTGTCGGCCCGGCGTGGCCGTTCCCCCCTCCGGGACTGGCGGCCACGCCCGTGAGGTCTACAGCAGGGCAGGGCCACAGGGGGAGTAGTAATGCCACCGGGCGTCGCACGGGCCCTCATACATGCGAGGTGGTGTGGTGGCATGTCAGAAGAAGCGACCGCGTCTCGGGGTGTGCCCCCTCACAGACGCGCCCGCCGCCCGCACCACACTGGAGAAGCAGACGCGTCGGGTCTACGGAGGGATCTTGCTGTGGGTGTGGCCGGATGTTGCTCTAAAGTGTTCGTATGGGCTGACCTAACATGGCCGGGTGGATAGGCCCTTTCGTCAAATCCCGTCCGTGCAAAGTCAAAGGGCTAGATCCGGTGGTCAAGCGCTCTGAGGGTTAGGCGGGGCGGGGGCCTGAGGGGTAGCAATGCCACGGGCGTCGCATCGGGCCCTCATACATGCGGGGTGGTGTGGTGGCATGTCAGAAGAGGCGACGCAGCGTCTCGAGTGTGGCCCCCCCTCACGGATGGCGATGAAACACGGTAGTAGGCGTTCTGCGGAAGCGATGCGGCGTGAATATTATTAAATACTCGGGAGGCGCGATAAAATTATGAGTTTTTTACATGATGTGGGCACTTGTGCTATAGGACCGATGGTAATTTTTCATAAATTTTCGTGATGGAATTATCTGAACACTTCCCTCTCTGCGGATTGCTCTTGGCGTCTCTGTTGTGGCGGCCTCGGGAAGCTAACATACCGTCAAATCTTGCGTGGCAGCCTCTCACAAATCTGGAAGTGTTGTGGAGGTTGCAAATGCGGCACACGTCTCAAGTGTGCCCCCCCCTCAGACAGGCGCGCCGCCGCCCGGCTCTGGAGAAGCAGACGTCGGGTCTACGGAGGGATCTTCTTTGTGGGTGTGGCATTGGCTGGCGTAACATGACCGGGTGGAAGGTCCTTTGGTCAAAGCCCGTCCGTGGGAAGTCAAAGGGGTAGATCTCGTGGTCAACGCTCCGAGGGTTAAGCGGAGGGGCCACAGGGGTAACAATGCCACGGGCGTCGCCACCGGCCCTCATACATATCACGAGGTGGTGTGGTGGCATGTCGAAGAAGCGACACAGCGTCTCGAAGTGCCCCCTCACGGACGGCACCGCCGCATGCCGGCACTGGAGAAGCAGACGCGTCGGGTCTACGGAGGGATCTTGCTGTGGGTGTGGCCGGATGTTGCTCTAAAGTGTTACGTATTGGCTGACCTAACATGGCCGGGTGGAGAGGTCCCTTTGGTCAAAGCCCGTCCGTGGGAAGTCAAAGGGTAGATCTCGTGGTCAACCGCTCCGAGGTTAGGCGGGGCCGGGGCCCTAGGGGTAACAATGCCACGGAGCATCGCACCAGCCCCTCATACATGTAGGGTGGTGTGGTGGCATGTCGAAGAAGCGGCGCAGCGTCTCAAAGTGTGCCCCCTCACCTGCAGACCAGTGCTGGCCGGCTTTTGGAGAAGCAGGCGTCGGGTCTACGGAGGGATCTTAGTGTGGGTGTGGCCGGATGTTGCTCTAAAGTGTTCGTATGGGCTGACCTAACATGACCGGGTGGATAGGCCTTTGGTCAAATCCCGTCCGTGCAAAGTCAAATGGCTAGATCCGGTGGTCAAGCGCTCTGAGGTTAGGCGGGGCCAGGGGCCCTGAGGGGTAGCAATGCCACCGGACCTTCGCATCGGGCCCTCATACATGCGGGGTGGTGTGGTGGCATGTCGAAAGAGACGCAGCGTCTCGAGTGTAGCCCCCCCTCACAGACGGCGATGACACACGGTAGTAGGCGTTACTGCGGAAGCGATGCGGCGTGAATATTATTAAATACTCGGGCGCGATAAAATCATGAGTTTTTACATGGCGTGGGCACATGTGCTATAGGACCGATGGTAATTTTCATAATTTTTCTTGATGGAGAAGTATCGAACACTTCCCTCTCGCGGATTGCTCTTGGCGTCTCTGTTGTGGCGGCTGCCTCAGGGGCTAGCATACCGTCAAATCTTGCGTGGCGGCCTCTCACAAGTCTGGAAGTGTTGTGGCGGTTGCAAATGCCCGCCGCGCATCTCCGAGTGTGCCCCCCCCCTCACAGACGGCGCCGCCCGGCACCTGGAGGGGAAGCAGACGTCGGGTCTACGGAGGATCTTGCTGTGGGTGTGGCCGGATGTTGCTCTAAAGTGTTCGTATTGGCTGACCTAACATGGCCGGGTGGAAGGTCCCTGGTCAAAGCCCGTCCGTGGGAAGTCAAAGGGTAGATCTCGTGGTCAACGCTCCGAGGTTAGGCGGGGCCAGGGGCCTCGAGGGTAGCAATGCCACCGAGGCGTCGCACCGGGCCCTCATACATGCAGGGTGGTGTGGTGGCATGTCAAAGAAGCGGCAGCGTCTCCAGGGGTGTGCCCCCTCACAGACAGCGCCGCCGCGGCGGCACTGGAGAAGCAGACGCGCGCGGGTCTACGGAGGGATCTTGCTGTGGGTGTGGCCGGATGTTGCTCTAAAGTGTTCGTATGGGCTGACCTAACATGGCCGGGTGGATAGGCCTTTGGTCAAATCCCGTCGAGCAAAGTCAAAGGGCTAGATCCGGTGGTCAAACACTCTGAGGGTTAGGCGGGGCCAGGGGCCCTGGGGGTAGCAATGCCACGGACCGTCGCATCGGGCCCTCATACATGCGGGGTGGTGTGGTGGCATGTCAGAAGAGGTGGCACAGCGTCTCGAGGTGTGGCCCCCCTCACGGACGGCGATGACACACGGTAGTAGGCGTTCTGCGAAGCGATGCGGCGTGAATATTATTAAATACTCGGATGCGATAAAATCATGAGTTTTTACATGGCGTGGGCACATGTGCTATAGGACCGATGGTAATTTTCATAATATTTCGTGATGGAGAAGTATCGAACACTTCCCTCTCTGCGGATTGCTCTTGGCGTCTCTGATTGTGGCGGCGGCCTCGAGAACTAACATACCGTCAAATCTTGCGTGGTGGCCTCTCACAAGTCTGGAAGTGTTGTGGCGGTTGCAAATGCCCGGCACAGCGTCTCAGTGTCCCCCCTCACAGACGGCGCGCCGCGCCGGCACTTTGGAGAAGCAGACGTCGGGTCTACGGAGGATCTTGCTGTGGGTGTGGCCGGATGTTGCTCTAAAGTGTTTATTGGCTGACCTAACATGGCCGGGTGGAGAGGTCCCTTGGTCAAAGCCCGTCGTGGGAAGTCAAAGGGTAGATCTCGTGGTCAACGCTCCGAGGGTTAGGCGGGGCAGGGGCTGAGGGGTAACAATGCCACCGGGCGTCGCCGGCCCCTCATACATGCAGGGTGGTGTGGTGGCATGTCAGAAGCGGCAGCGTCTCGGGTGTGCCCCCTCACCAGACAGCGCCGCCGCCTTGGCTTTGGAGAAGCAGACGCGTCGGGTCTACGGAGGGATCTTCTGTGGGTGTGGCCGGATGTTGCTCTAAAGTGTTAGTATGGGCTGACCTAACATGACCGGGTGGATAGGCCTTGGTCAAATCCGTC